>VWYP01016864.1:27643-49741 GCA_013400435.1 Pycnonotus jocosus | reverse complement strand
AAAAAAAAACTTGGGAAAAAACCAAAACAAATGAACAAAAAAATCCTCAACAACAACAAAAAATCCAAGACAGTCTGAGGGATGGGTAAATCCTGAGGTTAGCAATGTCCTTCTTGATACAACTCCGAGGGAAGGTCAATGAGCTGGGCATCAACCCATGTTGGAAATGTACCAATTCTGAGGAAAAGTGAGAATTTACTCTTCCTGAAGGTCATGGTTCAGGATGTTTAGCATAACCATTGCCTGAAGTAAAAAACAAAATTGTCTGAGTCATATAGAAGAAACAACAGACTCTTCGTTTTATCCCCCCCAGTCTGGCTTTATTGTACATTGCACTCATTGAAATTCATAATGTTCATCTGGTCATGCTTTCTGAAGACCTGAAATTAATTTCTATTTTAGATCTGTATAGTGTAGAAAACCATATAAGAGAATAAAGAATAAAAAAAGAATTATAAAGAATTTTATAAAATTACATATAATAATTTCATCCATGGTCAAGGCTAGGGTAAAACTTGGGATAGAGTCATCAGTAAAAGGATTTAAAAAGTAGGTCTAAAGGAGTGGAAATTTAACACATTTTCCCAATTCAAGTAATATTCAACAGTTCAACAAGGAACAGAAAGCCACAAGTCTTAACAATTATATCTTTGTGATTCTGCACACAGAACTCACCTGTATTTCGTTGCTTTATCAATGAAGATAGCAGGGAGGACAGTGTAAAACATTTCCATGAAGTCTGAAAAACAATAGTTGCAACTCTCCCCTCACCTACCTAGGCAGTCATCTCATCATAAAAAGCATTAAAAGGCTATCGGGTTGGTCACACGATTTCCATTTGCTGAATCCATGCTGACTGCTTCAAATCCCCTTCTTGTCTTTCATGTTTCTGGAAATGGTTTACAGGATTACTTGTGACATCACTACCCCATAGCTGAGCTGAAGCTGTCAGTCCTCCAGTTCTTTAGTTGTTTCTATTTGTGTTTCTTGAGAGGAACATGCTATTTGCCATCTTCCAGTTTTCAAGAATCCATCTTGATTCTACATTCTTTTACATATAATCAGGAGTGACTCCACAGATAGATTGGCCAATTTCTTCTGCACTTGTTGGTGGACATTCTAAAGATCTGTGAACCTACCTACAATTTGGGTAAATGTTCCATGACTTGATCTTCCTCTGCCTTTAAGTCTTCCTTAGTTTACTTCAAGGAGAAATAAGTCTTTCTGTCTCCAAACTTATCCTTGAGACTCAAGGACCTAGAACTGTAGGAGACAGGTATATCAATAAAGAGTGACTTGAAGAAGACATTGAGCAGTTCAGGTTTTTTTAGTGTCTTTGTCACAAGGTTGTCTGTCCAGTTCAGCAGCTGGAATTTCTCTTTGTTTTCCTTTTGTTGCAGTTGTACCCATAGAAACTCCTCTTCGTGTTCTTCAAATCCTCCAACAGTTATAACTCCAGATAGGTTTTACAAACCACATCCCTTTATACTTGGACACCTCCCAAAGATGAAAATATGTATATGTATAGATTATATAGAGAGAGTTTCTCAAACTCTTCTGAACTTTTCCAGTGACAAATTAAAAAATGCAACTAATTATAGGAATGAGTCTTCCTCTTAACAAATCACTACTCTCTTCCTGTGTGTGCATATATATATATATATAATTAAATATAAAACATGTATATTGTAACCGTATTTCCATGTTTCCAAGATTCATTCTGTAGATAATTTTTGTCTGTTAGACACTTATAGTAGGTGAATATATTAAGTATATTCATGAAAGGTATTTACTCTTCTGAATAAATCTAGGTAGATTTCAATCTAGTGTTGATTCTGGATATTGGAAAGAATCACTTTTATTTAACCTTGAGTCTTACTGCAGTTTCAACTACTTGGCAAATGAATTATTTATTTAGAATCTTACACATAGCAGATCACCTTAAATTGCCCAATAAATTGAGCTAATGTAAATCTTTACATATGTTCCATGCTTGAATTCAAACTATGAGACCAAAAGAGTTTATTAAAATGAAATGGAAAATGCCACCAACATTGCATGAAATTGTGGATGTGAATCTCATCTCTTGAGGGAACTTCTTTGTGAAAGAAGCAGGCTTGGTCAGATCTATGTCCCTTTGTGCCTTTACAAAACAATCCTAAGGATTTTCTGATGGATTAAAGGGATTTCTAGATGACTGCGAGGTAATCCTATAAAACTAAATCACATGTAACATTGTCCTACAGGATTTGTGAAGGACTAAAATATTATACTATAAGACCTGTAACGATTCCTTCAGAAACACAAGTCTGGCTGAGCAGCTATTATGATGAGTACAAGTTATAGGACATGCAGGAGAATACATAGGCAGTAATGTGCTAATGTTTGTAACACCGTGTTTTATTACTCACTCAAAAGTAATTCATTCTGCATTAAAGGCCAGTGTTAGGCATTTAACATATCAGAAAATTTTCTCTTTTTTTGCTGTTATAATTAAAGTGAGACAATTTTTATAGATAATACATGGAGCATAATTTTTTTTTCTAACTTCCAGTTAAGACATTGCTTTCCATCTTCTATTCAAATTTAAATTTATCAAGAAATGCAGAATTAAATTAATTAAATATAACAAAATATATGTTTAGGTTTAGTTAGATGTATATAGGTTCAGTCTTTGGTAATGATCAAGAAATATTAAATTTTAGGGGAACTCTGAATTACTTGAACATTTATTTAAATTGAGGTACCACCAATAACCAATAACCCAAACCAGTTTATATATATGTAATAAAAGCTCTACAATACAGTACAAAACAACTATGGTTAGGGCTTTTAATTCTTATAGATATAACAAGGATGTTGGTCTGAAATATTAAATAACACCATTTGTTTATTTTGTTGACAAATCTTTACAATCCCCTTCAATTAAAAAAAAAAATCCATTTAGGATGAAATCTTCTCCTATGCTGAGAAACTTGCTTCTTCATCACCAAAAAAAAGACAATTAAAAGCTTTCTATATTGTTGTTATGTGTTTCTTTTTATTTTTTTTTTCATCTATATATTGTTTCTTCATCTTTGATTATGCTGCAGCTTTGCATGGAATTAGTTGCTTCTTCTGCCAAAATAAATTAAATTTGTGACCTGAAACTCTTTCAATGGGAGCCCTTAACACTTGGTTTTGTTAAAATACTAGCAAACTTATGTAGGTGTCATTTTGGCAGTGGAGGATCCGTTCTCTTGGTGTCTATATTGATTACATTTGTCAGGAATCTTTCAGGTCACAGGGGCAGGTTGTATATATTACAGTGTTATTACCTTTAAGACTCCACATTATTTACAAACTTCTTCCTCAATGATAAAATTTTCCTCGCTTTTTTAAAGTTTCTTGGACTGTTATATACAGCAGGATCTGTTTGCCAGATCTTCGTAGTTATCTTAACCTAGGATTAAATGAGGAGGCTTAACAAAATCGTACTTTTGCATGTGCACTTTTAGTATTTGTGCAGCTAATGTTCTCTTTGTAACACACATGCATCTATGCCTGCTCCCACAGCTATTCAAAACTGATTTAGCTTCTGGTTATAGTTATTAATTTTTGCCCTCTCTTACAAGTATTTCTGTTTGCAGTTGATTGTCCAGTTTCTTCATGATCCATCATAATCTTTTTCAGGATTTTACTTTTGTATAACTTCTTACATCATAGTTTATTATCCAGTTCTCTCTTGCCTTACGTATTTTCATAGAAATTTGTCTGATGCTCTCTGCTTTTTATTTCAAGGAGTTGATATCTCACTTTGTTTCTCTGGTCACACAAATTTATAATTTCTCAAATATTCCAAGGACACTGTACCTTTCTTTGTGATATTACTAACTTCTATATGAGATTCATTGTTCCAATGCTTCGTGTATCAGCTGTTGCTAGGTTTTTCACATTAATTTATGACATAACACATTTGGATTTTTTGCTTTTTTGTTTGCTTGGTTATTTTGTTTGAGGCTTTGGGTGTTTTTTCCTTGTCAATGATGAGGTTTAAAGAAATAGTAGTTTTCTGTGTATAAGTGGATGGAATATGCAGCAAATTTACAATAATATTGTGCAGTAACAAGTTTTCAAGCCTCATTGACCATGATTCTCCCACTTATACCTTGTATAAAAATGTGTATGTAAGCAAGACGAAAAATGAATGAAGGCAAATCCTTCACTAAACTAGCAAATGTGTTTGTTATACATTAATACCTGAACCTCCAAAGAACTTGAAAGAATTATGCTCTACAAAGTTTTAGAAGGTCTGGTAGGTCATTTGATCTCTTACTACAAAACATATGAGTTTCCTCTAATGTCTTTTACAATTAAACTAGAAAAATAACTCTATTTATCTTGTTTTCTTTGCAAAAACAAAGTAGAAATTTCAAAAAGGACCACAACTGGGGAGGTCTTTGCTTTAATAAAGAGAGGGAGATGAAGACACACATTTTTAAAGACTGGATATTAACTGGTATGAAAGTAATGTCAAAAGAATAGAAGAGAAAAAGACTTAGATATTGCTGCATATAAATGTATTTATATACTGCAGAGAGAGAAATTGAAGCATTTTGAAGATTATCCACACCAAAAAACACCATTCCAATTTTACCAGTCTTTCTTCTCTATTCCAAACACATTCAGAGGCAGTGAAAGCAAGAGAATTACCAAAGCCCTCAGATTGTTAACTTTAGGAAATATAATTGTCAACATTTTAGGCCCCTTACTTCTCCTGAAGCTAGTCTGAATTTTGGAGAAATCACTGCCCTTTTGATGCCTGTCAAAGGCTGCTGCTGTCTAGAAAAAGCAGTATTTTTTAAAGCTGTCCTGGTAATTTAGCCAAAATAGACATAAAAGTGTTAGGAAACCTCTTTTCTCCCTGTGTTTTCAGGTTCTTTCAAGTTTTCTCAAGGGAATAGACCAAAGAAAAGTAATTTTAACATGGCATATTTTCTAATTGGGAATATAAAATTTGGAACAAATCTCACATTTTCTGATCTAATAAAGGTCTGCTTCAGTACAGAGAATTTATACAGGGCTCTTCCTTCTTGCCCTCTGCAGTTAAATAAATTTAACACATCTATACTGAGTTGTTTAAAAGTTAGACATCTAACTGTTTCAGCCAGGTCACCTTTTGTCATAGTCAACAGAAAGTCAGGCATAATATGAGAACGATTAATCTCACCCCAAAACAGGCACCCAAGACAAATCCGTTGGAAGTGCTTGGCAGTGCTATTTCTTCTACCATAACTATAAACTTGGCTTACTAGTGCAGACATCCAACTTCCAAAAACCTGCAGTTAGCTAAGATATATTCCACTTAGAATACTATATTACCTGGAAAACCTATAAGTTTTCACTGCTGGAAGGCATAATTTATCTGCACAGAACATCTGGTTCTTTCTTTGATAAGTGAGTCTCAGTAACCTAAGGCACAATGGTAAATCTCTGCATGGTGTGGAGATGTTCTAAAACAAATAATTCATGAACAAACTTGGACAATCCTATTCACAATATGGATCTCAAGGAATTTTATCATCAAAATAAAAACATGGAAGGAAGAAATGAATAGTAGAGGGGTTGTGAGTTATTTGCTTGTCCACTGCAGATCTTGAAAACACACGTATTCTAGAATGCTCAGCGTTCATATATGACATATTTATTTCCAGAGTATCTACAACCTCTTAAAGTTGTAGAGCAATAATTATTACCACAGTATTAATCCACTAAGTGGATTTTGCTCATAATCCAATCAATAATTTGAATTCTTTTTGAAGGGTTGTTTTTTTTTTCATTTTTTATCTTGCAGTTTTTACTCATTAGATTATATGCCTGTCTTTTATAACTTCCTGCTCCTCTGGTCTCCTGCTTCAGAAGAGCCTCAGTAGCTTCTTTTTTCATTAGTCTGTCTTTTCCCCTGCATGATTAAATTGGATATATAAAACCAGATATACTTCTGCCAAGGTCCTTCTAGACACATTCTGCCTTCCATTCTGCCTACACTTTGTCCAAGATCAATTACTTACTATAGAAGTCAGTTCTTAGGTTATGGGTACAAAAGATATATTGAGCTACTTGAGGATTTTCAGCACAGGGCCATGATATTGATAAAGGGACTGAAGCACTTGTCATGTGAGGAAAGGCTGAGAGAACTAGAACTGGTCAGTCTGGAGAAGAAAAGGCCCACATGAACACATGTGCCCCGTGAACACAAGATTTATTTTATTATTTTTTTTTTGTGTGTGTATGTGTGTGTGTGTGTGTGACAATGGTCAAACACTGGATCAATCAGCCAAAGTAGTTGCATATGCCCTCAAGGATGTTAAAACCTTGAATGGACATAGTCCTGGCAACCTGCTCCAGTTCCCCTTGCTCTGAGCTTAGGCACTGGACTACATTATCTCCAGAGATGCCTTCCAACTTCAGTTGTTCTGTGGTTCTCCACTTAGATTAGAAATATAATTAGAGACATCTGCCCAGGTTCTTCTCGTAAAATTCACTCTTTTATTGCAGGCATGCAAACATTTTATCTAAGTTCTATGCCTTTCTATTGAAGTCTAGTAAGTCCAGAAGTCTAATAGCTAGCTCTATTCTAAAAAGGAGATGGATTGTCCTTTTTATGTGTCTATTCACTTGTGCATACATATCTAGGCCTGCACACAGGCAATTTTTTTTGAAGAACAGACTCCTCAAGTTCTGATATACAGACTGTCAATGAACAAGTGTCACTGGAGTGGAGAACATTGAGCTTTGTCTTTATACACACTGCAGATGTTTTCTTCCTTCATACAACATGTGTTCAACATTCCTGCTCCTGGATTCTATAAGTTATATTTACTGATCTTCTGTCCTCACCATGGAAAAATATTAGAAGGTGATCAATTGTCAAAGTAAGCTCAGGCCAAAAGAGTGGATCACTGAGGTCACACCAGCAGGTTCTCTGAACAGTACCAGTCATGTAGGATGAAACACTCCTCTGAGAAAACATCTGCAGATTCAAGTACCTTTGCACCCAGAAATAGATTTCTCCATAGGATACACTATCAATGACTTACATTCTTCTTCACAGCATGTTTTTTTACACATTATGAGCAGCTGCAAAAAATGATAGACAGAGACTCGCAGTTTGTCCTGCTACAGCAAAAGTTTAAGGCAAGTACAAAGACAAAAATTCTCTGTTGGTGCTGTATAGAAGATGATAGAGAAACTTTTGTCTATGATGCTACCTTTTACAGTGAGTCGACTTTTTGCCTTGACAGAAACAATTGTCAGTCTGTCTTAAAAGAGATTTCTGCTTCTTGTCTTTATCACGAGTCAATGATTGCTAGTAAATTTTTATCCAGATTTTTTCAAGTGCATGAAGTCCTGATTTTGCTACAGCTTCCTTCATTCATCTCTTATACAAGTGAAAAATTTTACTTGTGGTCCTGTTGTATGGAACTTAAAGTTGTGAAATTTGAGACTATTTTAGAAATATGAAGCAAGTCTGAAAAATTTCAATAAGCCCTTTCTTCTCCTCTGAGTAGAAACACCAATTACTTAGGAAGCAGCAGTACATTTTGAATGTATGGGGATATAATTTCTAGCTGGAGACTACCAAAATCTTCTTCCTCTATTCACTGGTTATACAGCAAACTCAAGGGAAACTGGTCCAGTTGGCTTATCAAATGGAGTTGAAACACAGGGAGAAGTTGCTGTGAGTGGCTATGTTGTTTATCTGATTAAATTTATTACTTTCAGACTGATGGGCTGTAGCTAGATGAATTACTGCTTCACAGATAGAATTCTTTAAAAAATAAAAATGATGAACTGCTATTGCTTAGTCACCAGTAATTGAGTGTCACTAGTTGCATTAATAAAATAGGAACAGTTCCCATCAGTATTCACATTAAAAATTAAGTATTAAAAAGCATGTTGTTAAGACTTTAGATAGACTGACATACTAATTTAGAGAAAAAAAAAATCTGTAATAACTCTACTGAATATAACTCTAACCCAAATAAACAACATTACCAGTATTTGTGATGAGTATAGACGGATATATACTGTAAATAATAATGTCATTACTTCTGTTCTTTGCAGCAGTAATGTTGGATAATAAAATGAATAATAAATATTTTAAAAAATATAAGCAGGCAAAAAATTTTTGTGTTCCTTCATATCAGCTTGTTGTTCCGTACTTGTGGAAGTGGGAATTGACCAGTTCTCAGAATTTTAATAATAGACATCTATAGAGTTTCTCTATATAACGAGATCCTGGAATAATATGTTCAGGGGGCTTAGTAATCTGCAAGTAAACAATTTTTTTCTCTGTATATTATATGTATTGTGAGCAAACTCATTACAGTCTCTCTTTTAATACATGTATATGTGCATGTGTATTTATAAATAACTCCAACAGAGATTCTTAACAAGAAAGGATGATTATTTTCTGCATCTATTAAAATTAAAAGCAGTCTCTGTTTAAAATTTCTGTAGTAAATAATTAAAAGTAGTAAATATGTTCAATTATTAAAGCTTACGAGCTACAAAAAATATCCATGACTTGTATAGAAATAAATTCATTACAAGAAGACAGCTTACAAAACTGGTGTGCTTTTGGTGTTTTTCATCACAAACTTGGTAATTTAGCACTTAAAATTATTTCATTAATTTCTATAATTGTTCTTAGCTTATCTGAAATAAGTATGCCCTATAATGGAGTTATTGTAATAGGAATACATTAAAATTTCTTGAAAAATATTGAAAAACATTTCAACACAATGTAAAATTCTACAGTTTTCCAGCTGGACATCTGCCCAAAAATTTAGAAATATCAGAAGCAAGTCAGGAAGAGAAAAAAAAACCAAACAAGTACCTTTTTCTGTTTTCAGTTACCATTTTTCCTGATCTGATTTTCCCCTATATAATGCTGCACAGATGGGTTAAATATTACAGCTGTAACAAGGGAATAATAGATTTTGTAACATTTCCAGCTTTATAAAGAGCATTTTTTGAAGACTGTGATTAATTTGAGTGACTTTTAATATCTGCAGAACTACTTCATCATTCTCTAAACCTGTCAATAAACAATCAGTTTTAGATCAGAAGTCATTATTAATTATTAATATTTGGAATCCTATTCCAAGCTTGGACCTCTGCTAGAGGAAAAGGACAGGGCTGGTGGCTTCTGCTATTATCCAGCACTAAAACCACTTCCCTTTTTTTTGTTCTTAGTTTGGCAGGGGTCTGCATTTTTTTTGTTTACATGCAAAAGTCCAACAAAGGCCCACAAAGTTGATTAAGGGACTGCAGAAAGCTGGTTAGTAGAGTTGTTTTGATGAAGTACAGTCCTTTTCATGAAAGTCAGGATCTGAGTCTGATGTTTTAACTAGGTATTAATTTGAAGGAATATTTCTGCATGGGTCTATCTTTATTATTCCTTAGTGCCTGCTGGTATCAGAATAACATCTGTAAACTCGACTATTGTTATATTCCTTTTCAGTAATTATTCTGGCAGAGTGATTTTAAGATTTTTTAAGAGAGCGTTATCTCATTAAATCAAAAAATCCATAAATTATCCATATAATCCATATGATTAGTACATTTTCTGTGTTATTGCTTAGCTCATTAATGACTGTGGAGATTAAAGTGAAGAAAATATTTTTTCAATCTTTGCTTCACAGAAGAACTCAGCCAACACACATATTCCACATATACTTTATCCTTTAAAATACTAGATATTATGCTCTTTTTCATGTGCTTTGTCATGAGCATTTTCAACTTTCTCATCCCAAAAATTTGACCATTACAGTTTCTTGCTTGCAACTGCCTTGTTAGCTCTCCAATCATTTGTTCCATGCAATGGCTTGGTCATTGTTACTCTTGAGCAATTTAACTCAGAATGTCTTTGGCACTTGCTCTCTATCTCCAATTAGAAATTGTTTTAAAACTAGAAATGTATCCAGAGACAAAGATATTGACATATGTTTTGATTAATGTAAAATAAATAAAGAACTTATTTTTTAAAATGTAGGAACATGATTGTGATGTTTTTCTCTTAGGAGTAAAATGATTCATGCATCATATCCATGCTTTTACAAGTCTGAAATGCACTCCTAATTAATTATATCTCAAAGACTATTTAGACATTATGTAGAGTGCAATAAAAATCATATATACGAAACTGTACAGTAGGTGTGATTCATTATCTTCTTGTTTCCTAGTTTCTTTTTTTAAAAAAACCTTCACTGTCATTCTTCATTAGTCTGAATGTGTTTTTTCTGCACATAAATCAATACCCTCCTGAGTATTTTATCAAAATGCAGATAGAGATCCGCATCTGTCCTCAGATTCACATGAAAAAGCTTTCTGATGCACAGACAGACAACTTTGAAGACAAGGAGCATGATCAGACTCGGAACCAGGGCTCCTAAATCAAATACCTGACCATCTGCATAAATAAGCACATGAAAGATGAGGCACAAGAATATGACAAAATGGAGTGAAACTGAAAGCACACGGTTGAGTTCAAATGATATAATGGTTTAACCCTATCCAGCAACTAAACACCACACGGTCTCCTGCTCACTCCAATCGCAGTGGGATGGAGAAGAGAATCAGAGGAGTAGAAGTGAAAAAACTCATGCATTGTGGTACAGACAGTTTAATAGGTAGAGCAAAACCAACATGTGCAAGCAACACAAAACAATGAATTCACTCACCACTTTCTATGGGCAGGCAGTTTTTGGCCATCTCCAACAAAGAAGTATTCCATTGTGTGTAGTAGTGACTCAGGGAGTGAAATGCCATCGCTCAGAATTTTCCTGTCTTTCTTCTTTGTTCAGCTTTTATTGCTAAGCATAACACCATATGGCATGAGATACCTTTTTGGTCAGCTGGGATCAGCAGTCCCAGCCATGTCCCCTTGCCACTCCTCGTGTACCCCCAGCCTCTGTACTATTGGGGTGTTATGAGAAGCAGAAAAGACCTTGTCTCTTCATGAGCAGTGCTCAGCAGCATTGTTCTGCCTCTAATCTCAAACACAGCATTATACCAGCTACTATCAAAAAAATTAACTTCATCCCAGTCAAAACCAGGACAAATTCCCATCCTTAGACTGTACTGTATCCATCATGTTCAAATACCACGCTATCCAAAACTATTTCAACACAGATATCATTCCCTTAGTTTATGTATCACATGTATAAAATATCCATAAAATGCCCATAAAATTTCCTAAATACTTAAAAAACATCCACTGATTTCATTTAGTCCATGACCTTGGGCTCCATCTATTACAGTGAATGCAGGATAGGAGAGGTGGTATTTTGTGTGAAGTTATTGGGCACCAAAGACACCTCAGGCAGTGTGACTGCCATGTAAGAGTTGTTCTCCACTAGATTCTGTGAATGAATCTGTTCCTGGAATATGCAATTCTGGTCATGGTTTATAACAGTTTAAAGATATATCCATCACAGTCTCCATGCAGGTCACTTTGGATTAGGTTTAATATCATAATGAACTCCTCTTTCCCCTGATCTTAACATTATCATCAAGACTGATGTTTCACAACTTTTCAGAAAATTATGTTCTATTATAGCTACTATTGAGACACATTTTAACAAAACAAAACAAAAAAAAACCCAAAAAAACCCAACCAAACAAAAACGTTTAAGTGTCTCATTGCTTAGAATTACAGAGTAAAGTCCCTAAAGGATGCATAAAGGCATAAAATCATTCAACCAATTTATGAGGAAATCATAGAGAAAAACAACAGGGTAGCTGCAAGCAACTAACTAAAGAAATGAATAAATAGAAGATAAATATTACAATTCTAATTTACCAGTTCTGGGACAACTTTAGCAGATGAACTAGTTTCCCTCCATCCTGTGTGACTTGTTCTTAAAAGTAAATATAGTACTGTGATGATTTCTCACATTCAAATGTGTTTTCATAGATAGAAATCAATACTTATTCTTGTTGAATCTGTAGTAAATTTTCAAATGCTTTATATGGAAGAATAAAAATCCTAGATGATAGCCTACTTATTTATAGTTAAAGACGAAAACTGTTAGTACATGTGAAATGAAAATCACAGGTTTGGTCAGCCCTTGTGGGAAAATTTAACATAAAGATTACCACAGCCCTACAAAAATTAATGAGAATTTTCCCAGAGGCTATGCTATACTATACTAGGATGCTATTCCATAAATAGCAATTGTTTAGATAGACTTATATAAGAAATATAGTGCCACCATAAGGCAGCATTATTACTTTATCTGTGTGACTCCTGTGATCCACAGAACATTTTTATGTCCTGTTAAACAGAGTGTGAATATATCAAAGTGAAAACAGGAAAGACCTCAGTTTAAGGAAATTTTAACACAACAAAAACAAATCTTTCCAGTAACTACTGATGTTACAGTTCAGAATACAACTAGAAGACTGTCAGCTAGTTCATATTGATCATGAATCTAAAGCTAAACTTTTAGTTCAGACTGCTCTTAAAGTTCTTAGCAGCAGAACCAGGAAACCTGTTTCACTAAAATTGCATATTTTTAAAATTATTTTTTCTAAGCCAGAGTCTTGATTTTGGAAATAATGGCAAAAATCCATTGCTTCTTCATAACTGAAAGACATACGGATGCATACATATACAAAATCATATGTATACACACACACACACACACAGACACAGATATATATTCGAATAATGCAAAGAGTTTATATTTTTTAAAAAAATGTGTTGACATTCTAGAGAAGTGATCATTTTTAGTTATATTGGAAGCAATTCCTTCTTCTAATAAACACAAAGATAGAATTCCTGCTTTTGCAGCCTGTAGGGACAAATTGTACAGTTTATGAGATAGCAGTGTTACTAAACCAATGGGACATGATAGTAATAGTGAAGTGTGGTTTGCTATGCTTCTGTATAAAGAGGCAAGGTTACACCTATACTGCCCTAAAGTTCTTAACTGTACAAAACATTGTTAGTGTATTTTTAGATTGCACTGCTTTCTCTTTGCAAAGTATTCTACATGTTAATGATAAGTATAAAGCCAGAGCATTCTGAAATGTGAATGCTTGAATCACACTGATAAACATTTAAAAGCCATTAAGGCATAGCCCTGAATGTCAGCACAGGACATATTTTCAAACAGAACAAACAGCTAAGGGAAAACCAACAATAGAAACTATACTTATATAGCAGTAAATCCATCTGCTGTTTGTTCTTCACAGACTTAGTAACTAATTAAATATATAATTCAGCCATTCCTGCCATGATGATCATTCACATCATCACTATGCACAAGGCTGGTACACGTTGCACAACGCCCATGATGACAGTTTCTGTTTACAAGGACTCTTTTCCTTAAAAATTCCAGTGTTGGCAGTTTTGCTTTTTGCAATGAAGGAACTTGTCTCTTACACACTCAAAGCACAGTATAAGAGATTTGCATGCTCCAAGATTAGCAGTAATTATGCCAGGATTTCCTTCTAGAATTGAAAGATTTCCTTGTAAAGAAGGAACTACACAAACAGCCCTTTTGAAAGGATCTCTAATGGAGGATATACTCATCCTACCAGGAGAAAATATATGGATGGAGGAAAAGGGCCAATTTAAAAACACTGTGTTTCCTTGATCAATAATTGTTCACAGAGAAATATAGTAAACTCAACCAGGGCCATCAATAGAAACCATTTTTCAGTAGCAGCAATTAGAAATTAATGTTCTGGACCAGTGCTTGCAAGTGCTGTCAATAAGCTTTGATACCATAAACTGAAAGTTTTCATCATTTTACATTTCTGTCAAATCCTGCATTCTTTATGAATTCCATAGCTAAATCCACTTGACAAAGACCTAATTCACAGTTTTCTTTTTTACCCTTAGGCATTTTTTTCCCACTGTTGATGCAAAAAAAGGACCTAAATAAACTGCCACATTTGTTACTGTAGATTCCTCACACCCCTGCACACATGAACACTAGCAAATGCACAGTGAAAGAAAGAGTTCAGAAAAGAAATACAACTCTTTTGTCTTTGTAAAGATAAACAACCCTCAGAGAATTAGCTAATTTTTGAGTTTCGTTGACTTTGCTTTGTATTAATAATGACTTCAAAAATAAATACATAAACACTACCTCCCCACGTGAACAAAGCATAAACACTTCAGGATGAGACTGACTTAATTACACTGCAAAGTTCTTACACTTCAGACAAGCCACTCATGTATTTAATGTGAAGGCAATGTTTCAGTTGCCTTCATAGAAGAGAGGCTGAATAAAGGTCACTCTGTGTACTTAGACTCCATAGCTGTAATGATTTTACAAAATGCAACCAACAAAAGGGACCCTCCCTTTACCTTTTCCTTCTTCTGCTGCCATCTGTGAACTTTGTGCCAAAGGATGCTTCAACCCATTGTAGATGCAAAAATATAAAAAAAAATCCCGTTTATTTTTCTAACACTTTTCAAGACCCAAACCACTTCAAAATATTGATCCTAAATTAAAAAACAAAACAAAACAAAACAAACCCCAAAAAACCACATTTTTCATTTAAAGCACTATGAGTTTTTTCACTATGACAGTGGTGAGAAAATGGAACAAGTTGCCCAGAAAATTTGTGATTGTTTCATTCCTGGAAGTGTTCATGGCTAGGACGGATGGGGCTTTGAGCAACCTGTTCTACTGGAAGATGTCCCTTCCCATGGCAGATGGTTTGGAACTAGATGATTTTTATGGTCCCTTCCAACCCAAACAATTCTACAATTCCATGATTCTGTGAAATAAAACTTTGAAAAGATGATGTAGATATGAAATTATATTTTCTCTCAAATTATGTTGAATGGGTCTAAGAGGTTGAAGTGAATATGGACAATTTTCAAATTACTACTAGGATCTAAAAATGTTTAAATCCTCATTGAGGCAAAGGTGTTATGTTTCTCCTAGGGTTTTTGGGAAACAATTTCTAAAGATTTCTTTTTTTCCTCTTAAACCTTAATGCCAGAATAATTACTGCATTAATCAAACTTGATTTTATAGTTAACAGAATGCAAAGGCATAAAGGAATAAAATAGTTCTATTTTTTTTTTTTTATAATGTGATATCTCAGACAAAGCTCCACAATTGTATTTCAAATGTCTGTCCCATACAAAGTCCTTACCTCCTCCACATGACCCAAAATCTAAAGTTCCTTTAAAACAGAAGCTGGGAATTTCAGAGGTATTGACAATAATAGCTAATTTTATTAGGATAGAGCTAATTTTCTTCCTATTAGCTGGTACAGTAAGTTTTGAATTTTAAAGAGTAAGTGTGTTAATGGCACATTGATGTTTTAGTTGTTGTTAGGAATCGTTTATATTAAGCCAAGGACTTAGCTTGTCATGCCCTGCGAGTGAGAAGGCTGGAGTGGCAGGAGGAGTTGGGAAGGGACCCAGCCAGGACAGCTGACCCCAAGTGGCCAAAGGGATATTCCATATTCCAGCATCATGTTCAGCATGTAAAGCCGGGGGGAAAGCAGGCAAGTCAGAAGATAGACTGCGACACATTCTTAAAATTTTCAGATGATGTTTAATTTCTAATGAACTGCTCAGAAAGGCATATCTTAGGTAAAGTCTTATNGAGATGTACAGTGTGAGAGAAGTGTGTCTACTTCTTACAATGGTAAAATGATATTTGAAAAACTGGTTTTAATAGATAAATGTTTTTATGTCTGTACATACATACATACACTTGTACAGGCACAGGGAGAGAGAAGGGGAAAAAATCACCTTGGTTACAAAGTACCCTTCAAAACATAATTCTTTGTAGGCACATAAGGGCAGAGATGTGTTTAAATTGCAATGTGAACTCAGAGGCCTAACCTACATATATCTAGTGAATAAATCAATCTGTCTTATTCTGTTAAATTAATATCTGTGCTGATTATCTCCTGCTAGGAATTATTTTTGCCTTCCTTTGACCAACCAAGTTGTATTTAGAGAGGTCATAGCAGCAAATAATTCATTTTAATTGGTAAAAGAATTTAATCCAACAACTGGTCTCTTCTCTTGCCAGCTGAACTGTCTGCTCAACAGACAAGATATATTTTCTTATATGTATGTGTGCACTATTTAGTTTCAAATGCTTAAAAAACAAACTTTTATCAACTAGTATTAAAACCATAATTTCCTCTCCAACTATTCTGTTTCTATTCCCTTCCAAATTTTCATTGCAGCTATGTAAACAAAACACAAGCTTCTTGATAAATGGGAATTGTCATTGTAAACAATTTAATGTCCACTTAATAGAATATACAAGTGAGCATATGTGATTTTATTTTAGATAATTGTGGTAAGGAACATAATCTATGCATCATGGAAAACTATCCCCAGTCGTGCTGCTTAGTTGAAAAACCATGTTAAAGGCAAACTATAGTCAGGTTTTTAAGGGTCACACAAAAGATTTTAATTCTTTTTCTTTCTCCAGAGGTTTGAAAAGACCCTGTGCATATTTTCCATAGCAGAGAGAAGAACACAGTGTAGACCACAGGACTAAGAACAGACGGAAAAGGCTGTAACTAACATAAGTCTTTAAGCCATGTGCTTCACAATGCTAAATCTATCCATGAAGGAATAGAGAACTGCTGAGGAAGAAATTCTACAGAGATTTTCAAGTAGCAATGAATTGGAGAATTCCTTGTTGCCCTCCAACTTCACAGCATTGTTTTATTATCAAAGGAAGGAAAAAATTCATTTGTTTCCATATTTTCTCTTCTGTATCACGTTTTATCTGCATCTGAAAGTTTGAACAGACTTAGAAACAGACTTCCATAACAAAACTCAAGGCATTTGTATGAAAGTGTAACAGCTCATTATCTGTGCCTTCATGAGGTATCTTGCTGCTGGCCCAGATGGAGCTGCTGGCTAAATATAAACAACCTCAGAGAATTAATTAATAAAGTACAAAACAAGCCTTTTAAAAGGGCACGTCATGTACAGTAGATCTGTCTTTCTTTATAATTTACAATGTTGTCTGTTTGAGTAAATATAATGTGATGCAATGTCATCAGACACAGATCTGACCACAACTTCTGAAGCTTCAGTTAATTACACACATGATGGAATTTTTTTAACAACAATTAAAAAGAAAAGCAGATAATGTTCAATAACATTCAATAATGATTTTTTTAATTTGACCTTCCTTTCCTCCATCAGGGAAAATTGTCTTTTCTCCAGTTTCATTTAAACAGACTATTTTCTTCCCAGTAATGTATACCTCATGGGCTCTGGCCAGTCCAGCAGTGGCTGATACAAGTAGTGAGGATAGAGAAGAACAAAATCTTACAGAGATGAGACCCATAATTATCTGCCACACAGATTCTCAGGAAAAATTACTGACTAGACTCAACTGATGAAGACACTACATCTTTTGCTGTAACTCTTAACTATGACCATGAACACATTCTACTGCAAAAACAAGTTCTGTAGCTTTTGGAAAAAAAACTTGAGTACAGCTTGAATATTTATAGTTGTTTGATCACATTCTAGGACAAGAATTACAACAAAAAATACCAAAACTCCTTTTTTTTGTTTGTTTGTTTTTGTATAGAGAGAACCACTCACCTTCCATACAAAAAGATAATTGGATTTTTTAAAAATAAATTTTACTGTCATTCTTTATTTTTATTTTGCTGTCCTTCTTCACTTATTTACAAACTGTCATAGACTTACAAAGAATTCTATTCTATCTTTTCTGTAGCATAAGCTTTTATAAATTTATGAAGGGTATAGTTTTTATTTTACATGCAAAATGCCTAGAACTACTTTGTCACCTTGACCAGATCAGAACCTTGGATAATTTTAATAACACTGTTCTGATTTTTTGGAATGCATAGACTTACATTACATATACATGTAGAGAGAGACTTTCAAAACAAAATTTTAAACATGATTAATTTCAAACATGGCTTCTCAACAAATGCATTTTTAGTGCAGTGCCATAACAAAATCAATGCACTTTAAAACATACTGCTAGGAACAAGTAATCCAGCAGTGAAACTTTTTTCAAATGTACATCTGAAAATATAAAATTACATTCCCATTTTCCAATGTATAACAATTATTATCTTTTAAAAAACAAACACTAGATGCTTGATTTTTATTATAATCAGATATTTGTGTTACCTAATATAACTTGGTACATATATATGACTTAGACAAGTAAATAAGATATATTGTTATATTATATAGGTTCATTATATTTTATGTGATCAGCATACCATTTTAACAACAAAATATGTAAGAAAATATGTACTTTAATCCTTCTAGTGTCTTATATCAGAGATACAGAGTAACAGTAGAGTGGTACCTAGCAAGGGTTCTTGTATGTTTCTGACATGAGATGACACAAATCAGTATTAATCCCAGACAGAGGTGGATGCCTTTATCTGATAGGGTCAGAAATCAATCTTTATCTAAAAAAGTATTAAAAAAACCATCCCTGTATTTTAATCTAGCATACATGGTAAATAAGAGATATATCAGAAATTTCATCCTGATATGAATTTGTCCTACTAAAATAATAACTCTGTGGCAAATATTAACATAGCCAGGTCTGTAAGCCCAGGTTTGGAAAAGCCAGGTGTCCATTCCTGGCTATATTTAATATAACAAGTGTCAGAGGCAAACGCTGATGTAGTCAGAGTGTCATCCTCATTCCTGATACAGCCACAGCTCCATCCTCTTCTCTAATAGAGCCAGTGTTCCTTGGCAACCATTTGACACAGCCAAAGCTCTCTCCTCGTCTTTGACATTACCAGCACTCCATCAACGTCTCTTGTATTTCTGGCTTCTGTGGCATTGTCTGTAAGAGACAGAGCTCTGGCCTCTTCTCCAATGCTTGGTCCCGTTGTCCTTCATAAAAAAAAGCTGTGTTTGCATCAGTGATAAGGCCAGGATTTCATTTTTTTTTTCTTTGATACTGCCAGTATTATGTCCATATAAATGATACGGTCAAAGTTTTATTCTCAACTTTGGTATCAGTGAGCTTATATGACAACAGTTGGCATAAACAGGTGAATGTGCAGGAACATATCCTTGATCCTGAAATATCTAAGGTCTATCCTCATCTTCTGACTCAAATGGTGAATGCAGATATAGCCAGAGAGCTGTCCACTCCAATGGCATGCTTGCAATGCCAATTCCATCTGTGAGGAGGAAGGCCTCATGGCAGAATCTCTAACCTTTGAGGGGTCCATTGTGTTTCTTCTACATCCATGTTTCCACCACAAGTGCTAATCACAGAAACAAATTTCTATATTTAACATTTCACAATGAAAAAAAAAATCCAGGCATTCATAATTTGGTAAAAAAATTTTGTGCTCAAAAGTTGTCATCAAGTTTGTCTTTTGGTGAGTTACAGCTGAAATACTTGTATTTTATTTAAAAATATTTTGTCTTCATACTTTTTGATGCACGATACATGAACTGAAGAATTTTGACATGAAACATAAAGAACATCTTTTTTAATATAATATTTTCAAGATCATTGAAAATTTTAGAATTTTGCTGTTTAGGAAGACAAGGACACACTTGGATTTCACTGTCAAATATCTATTGAAATCAAATGCCAGAATTTTATCTTTTGTTTAAAATGAAAATTGTGAATTTTGCAACATAGCATGATTTCTGTTGTTGAGGTTTTAATCAACAGAATGAACATCACAAGACTGACATGAGGTACTTTTTCCTCATCTGTGACAAAGAAAGACCCTCAGAAAATTCCCAAGTGGAAAACAAGTAGAACAAAATTTATCTGGAAATACAAAATGTGACTTCTGGAAAAGTTTATTTGGACATGGGATTCTGCTATACTCCACAGCTCCTGACTGGATTTCATTTTGGTGTGCTTGATCTTCCAAGGCTGAATGCACTGGATCCAGTTAATCAGGCAGGTGAAGTTGCATGACAGTACGGACTGAATTGCTGAAAACAGGGAATATGTGTACTCAGCATGGTAGAGGAGCTTGACTCTAGTCGCTCATTATATCATGTAATTGTTTTATAGTCAGTTAGAGTGAATCGGTTTTCATTAGTATGAAGATACATATTTACCCCAATTCTATGAGTTGCTTACCTGATTTGGACAACTACTTAACAGCAATACATGATCAACAGATCCTGTAATGCCTTTTCTGAAATATTCTGAAAGTTCTGTTGGAAAGTGACTCTAGTGTCTTGTCTTACAATCAGTGGATGCTGGAAACTGAACGCTGAAAATTCAAACACTTTGTCTGAGCTCTTAATTTTTCATTGTTAATATGCAGACTTTAAATGTTATGTATGTGGGAATAATGAATGACATCCAGATTAGCACATCATTCATGGGTTTTTTTCATCCTGTATACTTTTCTTTCTGCAAACTACTTCCTGAAAGGAAAATATATGTTACTTAATACTTAACCATAGCACTCTATTTTACTGCATCAATATAGTGGATAAACAGAAAGACTAATTGCTTAACTAGAATGAGTTAAAAATTGAAGAAAGTGAACAAAACATATTCAGGAAAAGAGGAAAGTACTATAAAGAAACAGAATACTGAAAGGATGATGCAAATGCAGGGCCAAATTAACAAGGAGGAAGGGAAGGGTAGGAGCAGAACTAGAAAAGACACAAATGATAGCATGCCTAAGTAAGCTACCACTGACATAGAATCTAAAAGGAATAGAACAGGCTGATGAGGGAAAAATTCCTGCTAGTTCTGTACCAAGAGTCCTAGTTCAAGATACTCAGTAAATAGATATAAAACTTTCTTGCAGAACTCTTTAGGTAGTAGAATGTGTATTGTGACCCAGAAAATAAAAAGTATTCCTAGGTTTAACTCATTAAGTTAAACTATGTGCAAAATTTTTGGTTTGTGTTTCAGTGGTAGATGTCTGTGCCACAGCAGTAGAACTAGCACTTTTGTCCAGTGATCAGATTTCCACAAACAATTTAGTTCTACCTGGCTTCTTCCCTGCTCAACCCTTTGCATTCCAAATTTCCTGCTTAAAACACATAATGTGCTGTGTTCTCAAGTCCAGAACAAAAGAATTACTAAAAATCATTAGTGAGGAGGTGTTCAGGTATCGCAGACTTCAGAGGTTGTACAATGGAAGAGTCTTTACATAAGCTAAATCTATAAGCACCTATTATGTCTAGTGGAGGTCTAGTCAATACACTTGATGAAGTCTAGATCTATGGAGTCTAGACATCACAGGGGGTGGCTGCTTTAGGCTACACTGAACATTTCTCCAGGCTCCAGTGAGTGTATTGAGCAGTTCTTCAGTGACAAAAGTGGTTGCGTTGGTATCCAGGTCACATACAGGTACCTAAATATAGGCCAGCTAAATCCCATACCGCATAGAAGATTGCACGCTATTTTTGGCAGGATATCACTTAATACACAGCACAGTCCTAAGGGCATTTATCAGTGAAACATGCTGAAGAGGGCTCCCTAGTAGGGCAGAAACTATTTTAAAACTTGTAGCAAATAATTACTTTTCAACACAATATGTGGAGCTAGTGAGTCGTTTATTTTTATCTGTGGTCCATAGCTTCAATGCATTAAGAATCTACTTCAGTTAATTTGATATGGTGGGTTACTGTTTCACATCCAGCTCAAATCTACACCCCTGTCATTCCATGGCTTCTGAGCAAACAATAATATCTAAATTGATTTTTAAAAATCTTAGGATTAGAAAAAGTCATGGCACTTATCATCAAGACTGAGACTAAGGCAAAGTTCCCTTGACACCTCCACTGGTTATTATCACAATTCTAAACACTGTTGATGCCTAGCTCATGAGATGCAAACATTTGATATTCATAATAGCTCTTTTAAGAATAACAATTTTGAAAAAAAAAAAAAAGAAATGCCTTCAATAAAAATAAAATTCTTGATGATTAGAAAGTATCTCAAGCTGATATTTTTTGAGTTTCTAAACTCTTCTCTGTTTGTAAAAAAAAAAAAAAATCAGCAAAGTATAAAATTTTACACTTAAGTATTCCTAAGGCAGTGAACAATAGTGGTAAAAAGACTCATGAGAGAAGTCTATTGTTTTTTGGTTTTG
>VWYP01016864.1:0-18875 GCA_013400435.1 Pycnonotus jocosus | reverse complement strand
AAAAAAAAAAAAAAAAAAAAAGTAAAATATTGTCATGGTGAAGCTTCTACATAAGAAGAAGTATGTCCTTCTGTCAGCCCAGAAAAACAATACAAACAAGCAAGCAGTACAACTAAACCAGTCCCCTATAGTGACAATGTGGAAAATAAGAGGCTTTCCTTGGAGAAATGTTGTGGTAGTATTATTGATCTCTTCTTGAAACACTCTAACAGAGCTTGAATTAGGTAATAATCTACATTCAGAGAAACAAAAGAAATGTAAGGCCTTCACTGGCTGCTCTTTCTCACATAAGGTATTTATGGAAATACCAGCAAACTTACTCACTCTCTAAGAGTCAGGGAAAATATTCATAGTTCCATGGCTCTTATTGAGGATTTACTTGATTTTAAGGTTCCCTACAACATTGAAAAAAATTACATTGCACTTCAAATTTTCAGATGCTTTATTTTACTGAATACATGGCTTTCAGCTGTGATATAGAGGAAATACAAAACAAAGCCAAAGAAAGCAAAACTGTGCCTCAAAATGGTACATGAACCACCTGCTTACCTGTATCATCTGTGACCAACTTGGCTGCCTTCTAGGATGAAACTGCCTGAAAGGAGAGTAGTGGATATTGTCTACCTTGACTTCAGCAAGGCTTGTATCTGTCTCTCATGGAATCCTCATAGGCAAAGTCAGGAAGCGTGCACTGGATGAGTGGACAGTGAGGTGGATTGAGAACTGGCTGAACAGCAGATCCCAGAGGGTCATTAGCAGTGACACAGAGGCTACTTGGAGTCCTGTCACTTAGTCGTGTCCCCTAAGGTTCAATACTTGGCCTGGTATTGTTTGACTTACCCATAATTAAGTTACTTTACATTGCGTCAAACAAACAGCCAAACTCTTCACCTCAGGCCCCTAGGGAAAAAAAAATAGCAATGGTATTGAATAAATACAATGTAACTGATCTCTTTTAGGTAGCTACTTTATAAGTACAGGAAGTGTCTAAGAGCAGCTTATTTCTTGCAATGAGATGAGACTAGATTAAATGCAGAGTTCTACAATTTAG
This sequence comes from Pycnonotus jocosus, assembly GCA_013400435.1. Lineage (NCBI taxonomy): Eukaryota > Metazoa > Chordata > Aves > Passeriformes > Pycnonotidae > Pycnonotus > Pycnonotus jocosus. The sequence continues at coordinate 17,824 of VWYP01016864.1, read as the reverse complement.
ATCTGTCATTAGCTAAATATAAATAAACTTTGAGATATATAGTCAAATGTATAGAGCATATATATATATATAAATAGTATATTTCAAGTCGGAATATCCACCTTTTTTTTTAATATTTTACATGAAAAAAGGGACAGCTCAAGTCTCCACTTCTTTCATTTTCTGTAATCAGATCATTTTTGAACAAATTCTGTCACTCAGGTTAATGAAATACAGAGATCTAATGTCTTAAGTATTCTGAATAGTACTTATAAATACTGCAAGTAGGGACATTGTGTAAGTTTTTTAGTCAACAATTGTGTATGCTGAAGAAAAACTTAGGTTCAAAAATTTATTTTTCTGCAAATCTACTGGAAAAAAAATCCTGATAAACCAACAAAGAATTAATCTCCTGTCACAGAAATTGGAAATAACAAGTGCTGAAAAGTTACTGTACTTAAATAATTTGCAGATTGAAATGATTTTGAAACTTTGTAGTCAAAGTTGGCTCTGGGTACCCTGCTGCTTTCAGCAATCTTCAGCATTCCACATTTTTAGCTGTCTCATTTAATTTTATATTTTGACTATATTTCTGAGGGATTTTTTCCCAACCAATTAAAACTGGTGTGTTTCTGCAAAGTTTTTTTTTTTTGTCTTTTCTTTTGTCTGCTTGTTTGATAGTAGGTTCTTCTGTTAAATCCTTGTAAGTTGTCTTTGAAGAGAACCATTTTTTCACCATTTTTTTTTAAACTTTGTCTCACTCTTTCTGTTTAGTAACATTTAATTTGCATTTAGCATTTTGGTATTTGACAATTTGTTTGCTTCAATAATTTAATGTTACATGATGTGCTTCCTCATCCTCAACACTCCCTCATAGTTATTCTTTCACTTCTCTATTGGCTCTTCCACATAATGTTCACAGTTTCCTGAAATATCTTATCCCTTTTTCTCCATGTTCACATAAACTAATGACCATTCAAATTTCTCATTCTGTAGTCCATAAACACTAAACTCCACCCCACCAAGGCTTGAACACAGGCATACCTTGAACAGATATCACACAGATACAGATTTCCTCTGTAGGCACAAAGTGGTGGTTTGGGGGGGCTTCGTTTTTTTGTTTTGTTTTACTGATTTTCTTTCTTTTGTTTTTCTAATATATTGTCCTGGTTTCACCTGGAGTTAATTTCTTCTCAGCGGCTGTTATAGTGCTGTGGTTTGGATTCAGAATGAGAATGGTGTTGACAACACACTGATGTTTTAGGTTTTGCTAAGTGGTGAACTGACCAAAGGGATATTCCACACCACAGAACATCATGCCCAGTGTATGAACAGATGGGAGTTAATCCAAGGGCAGCTCATCAGGGTTTGGGATGGGGAACCTGGCATCAGTCAGCAATGAGCAATGAGCAATTGCATTCTGAAACACTTGGGTTTTTGTTGTTTGGGTTTTTTTTTTCCCTTTTTTCCTAAAATGACTATATTATTTACCCATTTACCATTTTAATTGAATTTTAATTTGTTCTCAATTACTAAACTCTTCTTATCTCAATGTACAAGTTTTACTTTGATTCTCCTCCCCATTTCACCGGGTTGGGTAGGGGAAGAAAGGGGAGTTGAGAAAGTGGCTGTATGGTGCTTAATTTCCAGTTGGGTTTAAACCACAACACATGACAAGACAGGCAGAAGTTTTCTTTTACTTGAATACAGAACCTTGACTTTTCTTTCAAACATGGATAGGGCATTCTAAGCATTTTCTCAGAATAGGTTTGTCATTTTGGGTATTTTATTCTGCAAAAATACATAATGCCTTGAGTTCCACTGCTGTGTGCTGTTGGCATCCCAGTAGCTTGTCCTCACATTGCATATCTCTCATAATCACATCTCAGAAATTTGATTTTAAGTACATTGATTCACTCGCTTATGGCATAAAAGAGTAATTTCATCAGTGAACACCGGGACACAAATGACATGAGAACATCTGTCCAACCTGCTGTAAACAAATGTTGAAATTCTCCACAGTCTGCTTGGGTGTACTACATGACAAGCTGAAGCTAAATTCCAAGTCAGATATTTGAGATTCTGCAGCACTTCACTGCACTCAATGAATATGCTCTGGCAGTTTCAACAATATTTCTAAACAAAGTTTCTGACTGAATGAACAGGAATTAGTAGTACAATCTGCAAATCACTTTTCTATTTATTTATATATTAATTCTTGTTATGTTTAGTGTTCTATTCACAGTTTTCTATGAAAAAAAAAAAAAGAAAAAACCCAACTTGATTACTTAACATATATTTACCTAATTACTGAACATTGTTAAATGGAGAATTAGAAAACTAGTAAGAAGGGTTGATTTTCTGTCACCTCCCTCTCCCTGCCTCCACCCTTTTTTTTTCCTTCTGCAGTTATCTATCTTATTTTTAGTTTTGGTAAGTGACAACAATTTTGTGGTTACTTAGCTTAGACTTATAGGTCCAAAGATGTAAGATTTTTTTTTTTTTTTAATAAACAGCAACAATTGAAATATAGCAGAACCTTCAACTTCAATTTTGACACCAGAGCTAAAAAGAGTTGCAATAGTGTATGCATGCTTCTGGAAATCACTCTCATCTCAGTTGTGTAACAGCTCAGGTTTTTCTGGTATTAAAGTTATGATGCAGGATTTTTTGTTTTTACTTAGCACTTTAAAGGACAATGAAGGGTATTTTTAAGTTTATTGATTTTGTTCTATTTTGTTTATGCCATGGTTGTAATTTGGAAGAGCTTTTATTGATTCTTTTAATATAATTGCGTGTCTATCACCTAAATTTCCATTACCTTGCACTATTTACTGCCAATTACCCAGGTTAAGTGGTTATAAAATGATTCCAATTTATGTTAGTAGCTTATACTCATGCTATATAGGTATAAATGACTATCAAAATGTCCCAAACTGGTAAGAAATTGACCTTTGATATTAAAAATATGTTTATTTATTGTTAATGATATTAATAAAAATTGCCAACAAACATGGAAAGACATCTTTACAAAAAAGTAAAAAAGAAAAACTCTATTCCATGAGATTTTCAAAAATAAGAAAGGTGTTACAGAAGCACTCTGGAGTGTTAAACAGTTGGATCTTATATTATTGCTGGAAAATTAAAGAATATGCATGACGAACTTGGGACAGATTATCTGGTCATGAGGTAACTAATGGGCAGAATGGACTGCAAACACTGACATGGAAATTTCAGTGATGAGCACACATATAGAATTTTTCAGAATCTGCAAGAAGAAGAAATTACAGTGTTAAAATAGTCAACAGAATTAGATGAGCCAGCAGGTATTCTTTCATGCTACAGTATTATGTTATGGAGCTCCAAAACCAAACCACAACCATTCCATATTTTTGATACTTTCAAGTACAAGTCCTTCAAGTGCAAGTCTGACCTTTCTAAATAGACTTAGGACTTACTATGAGGTCTTAAGAATATACTTGTTAGTGTTCTTTGAATAGATTTGGACTTACATAGCTTTGAAATAATAATGATAGTTTCTTATTCTTTTGTTTATGTTTTTGGTTCTACTCCCTGAAGTTCTACAAGTGTGAATGGATATTTAATCTGAATTCAAAATATGCTAATTATCCACATAAATTCAGATTTGTTTATTTACTAATTGAATCCCTGAATAACAATAACACTGGAAATGTCACAAGAAAAGACTGCAGTTTGTTGGCAGAAAGTACTTAGAAATAAAACATCAGTTTGCTGGTTGTATGGCTTAATGTTCTGTCATTTTAAATCTAATTAATCTTACTACTTTTTATTCAGCAGAATCAATTGGTCCAGGTTGTTTAGAAAGTTAATTGTAAAGTTCACATATGTGATCTGAAGCTTCAGTGTCTATTACATCTCAGTATATTTTTTAATTCCAGGTTTTGGCACAGTCCTTAGCCTTTGCTTTTCTGCTTCTAATGTTTCTAAAATATAAACTCTAAAGAGTGAATTGCAACTTAAAATATTATCCAACTTTGATTTCTTTCACACTTTAATGCGAGAATATTTTATATTGTACCAAGCTGCAAACACTCAGTCTCGAACTCTCAATTGCATTACAGTGGTAAGCACATTTCTGACAACCGTCTGCTTAGGCTGTACTTTCTCCTGATGGGCCCATTTGAAATTAAAATAATGATAAAAGCAAGGAAGTTAAGATGAGAACTGTCAGGCAGTTGAAGCTATAATTTTACTGTAGTTTGTATGGCTTGCTGCTGCGTTTGCTGATGCTGCAGGGAGACATTATACAACGATTCGGAACTAATGCAAAGTATGTGAAGTTATCCACACATCAATAGAGATATATCTAGTTATCACTGTATGTTTCCTTATAACAATTAGATATAAATACTTTAAAAATACTAGTTGTATCCTTTATTCCAATATGAATAAGTTGTTCTTTTTGTTCCACCACTAACACATTTGGATGCACATTTGATACACTCAAATACTTTTCATGTCACAAATGATTTATTCAAATCATGTTAGGCCTTACAAGGATTTTCATTGTATATCTTTCAGCTGTTCTTTCCTCTATATATTTTTTTCAAAATTCAAATGTTTTCTGAATAGTTTTGCAACTTAAAAATATTCATTGGTAGGAATAATATTATGAGTGTAAGTAAATGTATCCAGAAATTACTGTTTCAGACTTTTAGAGGGTAGAGGATTCTTGTGACCTATGTCTGCACAGTGTGTTCTCACTAATCCAAATCCTTGAGCTTCAGGTGACTGGTCTGTATATTCACTCTATATTTAATTCACTATGGGAGTCCAGGCTATGTGATTAAAATCCAATGTTATGATGACAACAGGAAAAAACTATCATTGCTATAAACATGACAAAATACACAAAAAATTGTGTAATCAAGCATAATGCAATGCAAAAGTGACTCTAGAAATTTCTGCTATTTAGAAAGATTCTGCTGGTTGTTGAAGATGAGTTGCCTGGAATAAAAAGCAGAGTATCAGTAAGGTAGCCTCACCGTTCCAAAATTCAAATTAATTCAATACATGAAGAAAAAAGTATTTCTGATATTTTTTTTTACTTGTGCCATATGTTCTGTCTGCCTTCAGCAAATAACAGATTTGATGTTTTATCTTGTCTTTTTCTCTCATTCTCGAGTCAGTGATTATCTCATCTAATCATTTTCAGCATGAGTCTTCATATGAGAGTCTTTGTCAGGTTCTCAGTGGAATAACTTTGAGATGCTAAAATACCTTTACACATCTACACCAACGACTTGTTCTTGCCTGTTATTACTTAATGAAAGTGTTTGGTGTTCCATAACTGCATAGAAAAAGAAGTTGTATAAGGAAAGACAGCACTACATAATTTACTGTGAACAACCAGGACTACTTGTGTGTGAAGTAGAGAAGCTACTGTACTAAAAACCTCCCTTAGGAGAAAGATTTGAGATGGGCTAGTGTTGGTAACATACAGCTTCATGGTGCAAGCTGGCTCTAACCTGCACTTGAGCTGAAAACACAGCAAGGAGTGTGAACCAACAAGCACAGCACTGGCACTAATGGTCTAGCAGTTGTTCAGACCTAGCTTCAGCTGCAGCTCCCAGGAGCTTGTAGGTGACCCTGACAGGCTTCCATGCCCCAAGGCTGCTCTACAGGGAGCTCCCACTCTCTAAACCACCACTGTCACATTATTGCCCCCTTTTTCTTTGAGAAACATGATGTTGTGTGGCATATAGACCAAGACCTTCCTTAATGTGCTCACCCATTATGCCACTTAGGTTTTACTGGTTTTGTTTGTGCACAATCTCAGAGCAAGTTCTTTCCTGAGAAAGCCTCTTTCCCTGTGCAGTGTTATTTTCTCTTTCGTGTTGGTTTCTTTCTAAAGTTCAAAAGTTCAAAGCCCAATCCACGATATAATGATCTTAGCAGATAACTTCTCTGAAACAAGGATAGAAGTGAATTAAATTAAAATTAGGTAGATAAAAATTAGGCATAAAATGTGAATACTGGTGGAATGTGCCATATTCTACTTTGTATAAGATGTATTTAATAAAACATACTTTATGTATCCCTGAAACACAGAATGCAACATGAGACTGTGTCATTATTAATAAATTAAACTGGTGTCAGGAAATGTAACTAGCTTCCTAGATGCTCAAACCTAGTCCCCCATAGCTATTTAATTGGAAGAATTCTGGTCTGGTTTTGTCCTAGACCAGTCAGCTCTCCCAAATAATGTCCTGACACACCTTGGCATTTACAACAAAAAGTCTTTCCTAGTACATAGTTTGGACACAGTTACTTAGTTACAGAAAATAAGAGAATTTAACATGTAATTGGACTATTCTGTGAGTGTTCACAGTTTTGCTTATAGAAGTCTGATTAATTTACTAGTTTAGGTACACACTGAGTCTATTCCACTGGGTTGCCACTAGGCTATGGGGTCCTTCTCTTCATTTGCTTGTCTGCACTTCCAGATAATACAATATTTGAAAGAACTTGAATAATAAATATTGAGGAAGTCCTAATTCTTAATATCTTTCAACCCAGAGAACATCTGGGACATAATAGAGCTTGTAGTTATTCAGGCAAAAAAGTAGGAGTTCAAATCAATCTTTCATATCCCAGAACATCATCTGACCCTCTCTTTCTTTTCTGTGTGACAGGTACTGTAGATGTAACATGTGGAATATTCCTGTCCAAACACGGTAGCCTTTATCTGGGCTGACATACTTACACTCCCTTTATAGCCACTGTAAGAGAATGAATGTCTCTGGGATACAGTGCTGTCCTTGACTATCCTTGTTAGTAGACACTCTCAGGCTAACACTCTCAGCTAGGGGTGGGAAACCCATGACCAAGGGAGGTCCTGTTTAGGGTTTCTCAAATTGCAGTGATGACTATACTCAGGAAGTGACTTGCCTTTAACTGTCAGTAAAATCTAGATTGCAGTCCAGCTGAGTACATATTTACTTCAAGAGATAAGAAGTAGCTTGCAAGAGTCATGACTATATTGGCTAGGTTTCCATTAAATTTAGAAATTCACACATTTAACTCATCCAGTAGGTTACAGATTTAGTTCACTTCATCAATTTGCTCATTTCCATGGAATCTTTTCTGAGGTGACTTTCTCCAGGCACTGGAGAACAGTGGTGAAGATTTTAAGATCAAAAGACAGTAGAGAAAATATGTATCCTGCAAAACTAGAAGTTATTCTAGTACTTCACACCACTCATTTCAGTTTTATAATCAATTAACGTGCAGTATCCTCCAATTTCTGTTTTATTTTCTTCAGAAAAAATACATCTGCTACCTGGAAGTGATCCATGCATGTAATTTCCCCATGTTTGAAGCACAGGTCCTAGTAGGAAATAGTACTATGATTGCCTACACCATAACTAAACAGCTTCACTTTAGATTTTCTCTCTTTCAGGTCAGCCAGATCATTTTCAGAGAAATTAGCCATAACATCATCATCATGAGATTATGCATTCAAACAAGGTTGGAAACCAGTAAAATCTTTTGTAGACACCTAAGCAATTAATTTTGTTTACATGCAATTATTACACACAATTATTTCTAGTAGTGAATGTCTAGCACAAGAGAAATACTGACTGTATCACTACAATGCAAATGATTTAAAATGTAAATTTTAAAAAATTTCATTTTTCTTGAGATTATGCTTCTTTTTCTTTTTACAACTACTATTTTACTATGACAGAACAAGCAAAGCTAAAGCACAGCGGTAAGCCTGTGAGAATCTACTTCAGAATGAAAAGTTAAAAGTCCAGTTTTAGTAGCTGGCCATGGAAATTTATTACAGATCAGTGGAAGATAATAGAGTGATTACACTACATCACACAACAACCAGATATTTTGAGCAATCCTAGTAGAAGAGCTAAAGGCAAATGTGGAATCATTTCCAATTCATAATCAATTGAAATTAAATGGTCTATCTACTGATTTTTGTCCCTTCAGGCTGTTATTCTCTATTTTTAATCTATGGAAAAACAGCTATGATTGCAACCTTCTACATTCTGATAATGTACCCATCCAGAGCAACATAAAGAATTCAAGGAAATAAACAACAGCCAGGTATTTATGTTTTGTACTTCGCTGTGATATTTTGTGCATCATGCTGTTACATTTCTGCAACTCAGCAAGAAAACACATCTCTTTCTTGGAGACAAAAATAAAAATCTATAAAGTAGTGTTCAAGCACCATAGACTCAAAAGAGAACTTTGCTTTAATCAATAGGCTACACTGAAGAGCTAGACCAAGACCAAAAAGATAAAAGTGGCTAACACTCTTTTTAAATTAGTTCTTGATGTCAAGGCCCCAGGAGCACCAATGGAGTGACTGTACTTCTGGCTTCACCTCAGACCTGAATTCCTCTTCTGCATTTGAAAATCACCAGACTCTCGATGAAGCCCCAGCCTGCTCACCTTGTTCATACATCACAGCACAGCACTCTGGCAGCTGAGGGCACTACCCCATCCCATGGCCAACCTTGGCTGCTTGCTGATCTTTCCTTGTACCCCAGCATTTGATGCTCCTGGATAATTAGCTCTGGCCTTCTTCAGCCACATCTTGGCCCTCATGCAGTCCTAGTTCCAGCATCCTCAAACTGACCACCACAGGCTGGTTCCCACAACCCAAAATCCTGTAGGAGGCTACGAGTAGCCTAAAGAGGCATCCTGTAACCCTATGTGTTCCATAGCACACCCTGCACTGTAAGTGATCCTTCCATCACAACAAAGTGAGGGTGTAAGTGTTTCTAAGTCAGGTGGGATTATTCATGGCCACCTTCCCAAAGGCTGACCAAGCAGATGCTGGCTACTCAGCAGAAGTAATTTCATGGCTCTTGTTTGGGTAATCCCTGGCAATGATGTCAGTGAGCCTGTGCTGTGGATCTCCAACAACTTCTACAGTAACCTTATTGTAAGGCAGCACACATGTGTTGTTCCTCGCAAGTAAGGAAAGAAATATCTGAATATTTAGTCACATATAATTTAAGTTTTCATTGAAAATAATTTTTTTCTCATCTTTAATTCTATGGTAAAAGCTGGTATTTAAGAAGTAGATGTTTTGGGATATTACGGCTATTTTTAGTTAATAATTCTGACCTCATGTATGCAGTCTCAATATTGTCATTTTAAAACAGATTTATTTTTAAAAAATACTTTGATTTGAAAAAAAATTATTATATTAGGCCTAGTATTAATTTGTGTCTCTACTGACAATATTTCATGTGGATTGGACAATAACAAGCTTTTGTTATTTCTTTAAAGACACAGATTTTACTGAAACGACAGCTAGACACTACAAGAGCTCTTAGTCAGAATAATTATATATTGAAGATAGTTGATTAGTCTCCAGAATGCTATGCAAACAGAAAACAAAAGAAGTTGGAGTGTCACCAAACCTTGTAGACCTGCACTGAAAGAACTGATTAGATGACATATGTTGTACAACCTGTGTAAACTAAACATCCATTTACTATTCGAGATGTGAAGGAGAGCCACATGCCACAGAGACATGCAGTCTTGCAGAAACTTCACTGACCTTACCAAGGATCGACTCCTTCCTGGCTCTGTATTTTGTAAACCTTGAACTCTCAGAGAAAGCCATCACACAGCAAGGCAGCACTGACTCACGGTGAATCATCTGCAGCTGTGGCCATTCGTCCTTTCAGAAAAAGATAAAACCTAATCACACCCCCACACCCATCCTACCTCTTTAGTTAAATAATCTAAAAGAGTCTTTCCTGTTTATTTCGCTTAAATAGCTCAAATCATTAACAGGACATTTCCTCAGAAAAAACAATTTGCTCTATTTTGAAAGGTTATTTTGTCAAAAATGAAGTTTAGCGTACCTAAGAATCAAGAGATTGTGGTTCAAGAAAGAACCACTGTTTCTGTAAATACACATAAATGAGTTGAAAAAGTGTTCCAAATGAGAGCAGAGAGAACTTTGTTATGTATATCATTCAATTTGACTCGAAATCTCTACTAAGAGCAAGTCAATCATATACCCTATATGGCTACTCCAGAACTTTATTAGTTTAAGTTGTCTTAGTTTAAGTGAACTCAGTCACCTTGGTTCCCTAATTGCAGGTTCTGGGCCCTCAAGGTAAAAACCCCTTCTTGTATGATTTTTTTTTTTTTCCACAGTTTAGGTATCCATATTTCCTCACAATTTCTTCAATCGTTCTAACATGGTTTCTGCTTAAATTTTACAGCATCTGTATTTTCGGTATTGCATTTCTTCTCTCCATGAAATAGCAACATTAAAATAGGGTACAATTTCTGTCTTGCTTTGACTCAAAAAAGCACCTTTTCCTCTATTTATTTCTGTCAAATATGACATTATACAGACTGTTTTCAAGGAGACTGGTTGAGAACTTCCTGCAGCTGTGGGTTGTCTGTCCACAGCTTCAGTTTTCTCAAAGTCACTTGCTATTATTTATTCAAGAAAATATTTTTCTTCTACCAGACCCCAAAATGAACCCCATGCCACAGGGAGAAGACTATGTGGGGGAATTCTGTTTTACTGCTGGAAACGCACAGAAGTTAGCAAATTACACCAATTTATTTCAATTTACTGAGATTTACCAGGGTCAGTTTAAAGCAGGAAATTAACAGCATGCTAGATTTGGAACACATACAGCTAATAAAAAGCACATCCCCTTGTCTCCAGAAGTTCACCTTTTCTTTCACTTTCTTTGTGCAGCTTAGGTATTTACATCGTTATTTTATTTCTTTAGGATTTTGTGTGCTTTTTGTGATGTGTTTTGGAGTTGGTTTTGTTAGGGTTTTTTATTATTATTTTTGGTGGGCTTTTTTTTTCCTTTTCTCTATTTAATATTAGATTATTTTACTAAAGACTAGGCAAATTACACAAAAAAAAAAATTACAAGAGGATCAGAGGAAAAATGACAGATGAAGGAATCCTAGTAACATAATCTGCGAAAATGGTGTATCAAATTGTCTGCTCCCAGGATTGTCACAGGAGAACCACTAGCACGATTCAACAAAAGAAATTCATTCCATAACATCATACAAACTAAAGGGATGCAAAAGTAACCATGGGGTGGAGGAGCAACTGAAATTTGGAACACAGTAGGCAGAACTATGGGACTGTGCGGGACCTATTGTGGCATTTTTAGGGGAAAGAATAAAGTGAGGTAAATGGATAGCTGAAGATGAATTAAGGTTAATAAATAGAGAAGAGGATAATAGGCATACACAAGTATAGGTCATAGTTGAGCAAGTGCTAGTTGATATGCTTGTCTGGATGAGTCCTACTTGACCATTGTAGTTTATCCTGTATTCATATGAATCTCTAACTATTCATGTGAACTCTAGATGGTAGGACTTCATGTGTGAGTCTTAGGGAAGGTCACCTTAAGTTAAATTGCAGCTGTGAGATGTCTCAGTGCCAGCTGCTGAAGGGATAAACTATGGGTCTGAAGGAGGAGATAAGGGTCTGGGTGTATTGGGTAAACTGAAGGCTTTAAATCAGCTACTGAAAAGACTGTGTTTTTCCAGGGACATGTATATACTCCACTGTGGAACTTCCATCCTGGTCATTCAGTGAGGGGGAAAAGGACTAAGCTGTGCTCTTTGCGTTTTTCTGGGTGCCAAGACAGGCACTGCTCTCTGCACTGGGAGGTGTGCCCAGCATTCCTTGTGTGCCAGTGGGAAAACATCTCCAGTCTACAGAGTGCCTGGACATGGCGACAAGGAACCACAGCACTCTCCCTTTGACCCAGATGGGCTGAGAGGACTAATCTGGTGCTGAGAATCTGCACAGACTCTTCTGCAGTGGGCCAGGATGGAGATCCACCCCAGGTTCCAGGAATCCCATCGCATGTCCCACCTAATATGTACACAATTCTTAAGACATGCTATTTTATAACACTGAACATTATTAAATCAAAAGATATACACTCTTAAATGCTTAAGAAGTCAAAATGCACAATGGCTACACAGCTGTCTTGATCAGTCAGAAACATCCTAATCAGTAAAAAAGACAACAGGACTTTTAGGCTTTTGAAAAACACTACTATTCTTGATCCCATGTGGAGTAACACATGGGATTTTTTATGTCTTTATCCTCTAATTCTTTGTCCATATAATCCACACCAATAAATCCTCGGGCAGCTACATCAATCTGTAGTTCTTAGTGTACTGAGAATATTAGACAAGTATTTCTTCTCTCTCTTTTTTTTTTTTTTATTTTATTTTTTATTTTTTAATCTATTTTTCCAAAGTGTTACAGAAGGGACTGGAAAGTTTATGAGTTTAATTTTAGCACTTTCTTACTTGCTGCTGTTAAAGATGTAAACTTTGTGTTACAACATATAATTAAGGGATAAATACAGACTCCTGTTTGTTTAAAAATTAACACCTGAAAAGAAATGTTAATAATTTCAACTTAATTAACATTATTATGTGGAAATTTATTAATAGCACCTGGCAATGAACTTAAAACTTTTTAGAAACTAAATATTTTTTGCAAAGACTCCTTAAGTTTTTTGAGTTATACTTGCACTGATAATTTTAACTTTCCTCAGCAATTGCCTCTCCTTAGCAAGACCCTCATACAGCTCCTTTGCATACAGCCACAGGAAAAGGATCCTTAATCCACCTAAGTAATTGACAGTATAAAAATAGTGATGAATTATAGGATAAAATGAGATGTTGAGATATTCCTAAGGCTATTGATACTAATGGCAGAACTCTCTTCTTGCCCCAAAGCAGCTGATCCAGCCAAAGTATATAATTATTGTATGATTAAAAATCTGAAATATTTAGTATGTTGACAAACCAGCACAAAGTTCATGGCTGGCAAATTCACTGAATGTCACCTTGTTATCTGAAGTCTTGGAATCCAAAAGGGAAAGTCCTGTGCCTGCAGCTCTATGATTGCAGGAAACACGGCATGGAAGTGCTGGTCTAGAACCAGACAAGTTGACTGCTGCTTCTAACAGGGGTTTAGTTTCAATGTGTTGCTAGGGGTTTGGGAACTGCTGGTATTTCAGAAACATTGCAAAGATTCTTTTTGAAGATACTGGATTTCAGAGTGTTTGGTATATGAGTTCCTTGGATAATCTCAATTCAGTTAGTATATTAAATGAATATTGTAAGATATTAAAATGAAGTACAACTCATATCCTACAGAAGCCCTTAGGTGAAAATTTAACCCTGCAGAATATTTAAATAATTTAAATAACAAATATGTAAGCCTTTTGGGAATAGTCATGGACAATAACCACCTCTCGAATTGGCATAATTTTTCCAAATGCACTTTATGCTATTAATTGTGCACCTCCTCAACTGAACTGCAGCTGTAAGCAGCAATAAATGAAAAGGCATTACCCTAGTCCATGAAAAAGGTTAAATTTGGTGGCTAAATTTATCTCTTGTGCATATAAAGAGCCAAACTCTTTAGGCAATCAAGATAATTTTACAAATATTTTAAGAATCAGTCTTGTATGTCTCAGCTTTTCACCAATATAAGAATAGCACACAGAAATAGACATGCTCCAGCCAATCAGAACTCAGAGGAACTAAACAGCTATTGATGTGTACCTGTATGGATTTTTCCTAAGCTATGCATTTCTCTGCACACTCATTGGTTGAGCTTATCTGATTTGCATAATCACTATACAGTTATTTCTCAATAGTTCAGGCTGGTCAAGCTGTTTACCAGCAACAAAGATGCAGTCTCAGCTTCTCTTTCTCTCCAAATGATGTAGAAAAAACCTAAAATTTATGTGAAAGAATAGAATAAAATATTCCAAAAATCAAATAAAATGGAGCTGTCAAGCAGTTCAAAGAAAAATTGCATGAAAGACTTGATTCACTGGATTATGCCTATTTCCATAAATTCACCCCTCCCACCCTAATCTTTATCTTGTGCAAGCAGGTCAACAAGGTTCTTGTTCTCACAAGAATTGTAAGATTTCTGTCTCCTTCTTCCTAGCCTCACTGGGAGAATCCCACTCTATCCCTTCTGCTTAGTAACATATGTAGTTATTTCTGAGGAAAGAAGTACTTGGCAGATGAATGGAAAATGTAAGAAAAAAGAGGAATTAAAATGGAAATAAATAGAAATAGGAATGTAGGCAGAATTTAGTAAAATGAAGGCTTGGACAAACATATGAGAAGATATACAGCAAGGATTGGAAAGATGCCTCTGTATTTTAAAAGTAAGTTTAGAATTGATCCATTTCCATCATTTATCTTTGAATAAATCTTTGCTCATGTTTTACTCAGGAGCTTTTCACTGTCACCAACTTCATGACCACATTCAAGTAGTCTTATGTCAGTCTTATTGAAATTTACATAGAGATTAAACTCTGTAAATTTATTGACAATTAAGTCTAGAATGGATTACTTGTTTCTTATCATAATTTCTTCTCCATAAAATGACAACAATTAAGGTAATCTGCATTTTCAAAACTTTTTGTTATTAGTGAAGGTTTTTAGTCTCTAGGGGACTAAACTATGACTTCTTTAGATGATTATATTTTTGGTTTGTTCTCCCAAAATTGCCTTTAAATACAAATATTTATTGGTCTTCCAGTGCCAAGAATAGGGAGAAAAAATAAAGGTGGGTAAAGCTGACAATTTCCTTATTGCAAACACACAGAAGAACTGTCTAAAACTGTGCTGTCAGTGTTCCTTTACCCAATGCAACTGACAGATGAGAAGAGAGTTCAGGGTGAAAAATTAAATCAGAGTGTGAAGTTGTGATGAGACTTATTTATATCAGTTATCACAAGTGCTTGCAGTTCATCACAGAAGAGAATGCAAATAAGTTCTTCCTATTTAGCTTCTCGTGGGCATTACAGAAAACTCAAATTAAATTGCTTAATCACTGCTGCTCTAAGCCCTCAACTCTTGAGGACATATATTTGCCTCCTAAATTCAATGAGCTTCAGACATTGATTATCTGGGCTTCTGGTCTATAGCTCCTCGTTTCTTCTTACAGTATTTGTGGCAGTGAAGCCCATATAAACATCTAGAGGTAACTGAATATCTTCCACTACACTTTCTGTAACTAGACATTATCTCTTGCAACTCAGGCATACACTTTGGTCATAGTTGCTATTACGAGATTTTAGAAAAGATGGCTAACTTACAAATATGATTCAGGTTTTGTCAGATTGTTTCATTCCATCTTTATATTTTAACGTTCTTCACAAATATAAAAGTTCATTTCTTTAGAGAACACTTCCCTAGAATGTTCAGATGTATGATTTAACCTATAAAGGTGATTGTCCATCTTGTCCAGAAGGAGAATTTAATTTTTGAAAATATTATTCTGGCTTTTTTTTCCTCATTAACAACAAAAACAAAAGCAAAAAACAAAAAACAAACAAAAACAACAACAACAAAAAAAAACAACAAAAAACCAAACAACAAACAACAAACAACAACAACAACAACAACAAAACCAACAACCTCCCCCAAAAAACAACAACAAAACCCAAAAACAAACAAATAAACAAACCCCCAAATAAACAAATTAAAAGAAAACCCAAACACCTGATTCTTTTACTTATGAAAAATAAAACACAAACAAAAACAAAAACAAAAAACCCACACCACAAATTAATATACTACTAATTTTGTAAGTCTGTAAAATTAGTGTCCTAATTTGAGGAGGTCAAAATCCCCAGTATCAGAGTGCAATGTTGCATCTTTTCTTCCTGTGCCTCTGTGACAAGTACATACCATCTAGCAGCAGTGGATTTCCCACTACTTTATTCTTCATTCTTTCCACAGTATATTCTGAATATTGTGCTTATGAATTAATTTATTCTTTTGATCTATAAAATAGTAGTTTGTGGGTTAGTGTACAGGAAAGTTTCAAAAATATTTACGCATGCAATGGGGAATAACTCATATTTCTCTCATTATTCTTATCTTTCTCAATTACTCAACACCTCTGTCCTGCAGTATAATCTTAACTCCCTTCATCTTCTATATGTTCAGGAAACTAAGGATAATGTAAGCATGACATACTTAAAATGTCCAGAGAATTATTCCATCAGTGACAAAATGTTGAATGAAAAATTATTACATGTTATGGTTCGAAATCAGCTGCTTGCATATAACCTGAACAATCAGTATTTAATATTATAAGGTAACTGCATAAATAAGTAAGATAGATGTAGGATGAAACCTCTAGCTTACATGCAGGAAGAATTAAATATCCAAGCTGATGGCTAAATTTTTTTATTAATTTTTATTCTTGGAGTTCCTGCTTTACTTCACTTTACAGTACCTCTTTAACATCTCACATTCCATGTGTTATTACTTACTATTTCTACTGCAAGAACTCATAAAACTGTTCATCAGTGTTATCTTCTATTACTCACTGTAACCCAAATTAATTTCTCTTAATGTCTCATGTGAGGCTGGTTCAGTTTCCAAAGCAAGAGAGAGTGGCTGCATTCACAAAGCTCTAGCTGCCAATCCTGAGACAAAAGAAAAAACCCTTCTCCCTTGCCTCCCTCAGTTGCTAACTGTAGTCTATATCCTGGAGATAGGGATCAGTTTATCCTGGTGCAGACACTTACATCTGGTTCGTTGTCCATCTCTTCAGTTTCCACTGATTTTACTGATTTAGCACGGCTCATTTGCTGACACGAGTATGTCTAGTGGCACTGAGATGTACTTGACTTTCTTGAGTGCTTTCAGTCACTGTTGCAGAGGGATATAATTACTGCTTCTGTGTCATAAGTAACGACCCTGCACAGATGTCTTCAATAGCATCTGACATATAAAATTCCATTACCAATTATGTTTAGACAAATTAATTCCTAGATCTCCACTAACCAGCATAGTAATTTAGATGAATTTAGCTATTTTTATGTATGTACATTTAATTCAGGGTCTCAATTAAGTTGAGTAGATATGGTGCTCTGTGGCATTTGAGATTTCTTAGTAGATTTCACTTGGCTTCCAGAATTGTTTCAGAAGGGCAGAGAGGTTCTCTAGAGCCTGTTATAGACATTATGAAGAAGTATTAGAAGCTCAAAGGTAGACCTTTAAATTAAGGGGAAAAAAAAATTAAATTCCACACTAAGTTCCTAAAACATGGAGCTGAATTGCACTATCACTATTTCTTGGAACAGAGAAATAATAACTTTTCATTTTGCAATCATCAAGAAGATTAGTTTATTTCCAAATATATTTGAATTGGAAAATCTGTTGAAACTGACAGCCACAAAAAAACCAATTTGATACTGGAGCCTCATGAAAGAATTAATGACGAGCTATTTGTTCTCTCATTAACTAATTTGTCTAATCCTCTATAACACTTGTATTTCCTCCTCTAAGATAAATTATTTTACCTCACATTGTCTCTTTCTTATTTGTTATATTTTTGTTCCAAATAATATGAGTCTATTTTAATTTCCTACAGTCATTGAAAATACTCCACAAAACACAGACATGTTCATAAATATATTTTGGCTTAATTTAGCAAGATTTTATGAATTATAAGCTTGCCCTTTTAAAATATATATTTTTAAAAATATTATTTAGGAAGAATTAATTTTTGCGCTTTGTGTTTTAGAAGTTCATTTATTGGTCTGTTCTGTAAATAATTCCCTAACTCTCACACATAAAGGTTGTTCTCTTATCTTTCCTAATTATAAAGAAATGGGATAGTATTCTGTATTCTTTCTGCTTTGATTTAATCCAATAGGGGTTTCTATCAAAAGCATTTTTTTCTTTATCAGCTGAGGTTTTTAAGTGACGAATGAAAATAAGGTTTTGTTTTGTTGGAGTTTTTCTTTTTTTTTGGTTTTTT
>VWYP01016862.1:89179-105272 GCA_013400435.1 Pycnonotus jocosus | reverse complement strand
GAGAATATCTTTGTCTGGAAACAGCTCTCCTGGGCCTGGTATGGCACCTGTACAAGGACCAGCAGTGCTCAGTCCATGATTCACTACTGATGTGAAGTGTTGGTGCTCTGCCCTGGTTCCTGTGCAGTCAGGTCCCCTCTCCCACTATGGTTGCCACAGGCCCAGCTGCAGTATTTAGGATATCCAGGTATGCCACGCACATGGAACTCCTCAGTTTTCCCAAGGCCAAGATAAACTCACTCTTTACGAGAAATATTCTTCCAAAGTATCAGTTAACTTCTTTAACGCAGCTGACATATGAAAGTCTCCAAAACCCTAATAAGCTTGAAAGAATTTATACAACTGAAGGCTTGGGGGTGACATTCCCAGCACCTGAAGGGAGTCTGCAAGAAGGATGGAGAAGGATTATTTACAAGAGCATGGAGTGACAGGACAAGGGGGAATGGACCCAAACTAATAGAGAATTGTTTTAGATTAGATATTAGGAAAAAAATTCCTTAATGTGAGGATGGCACTGAAATAGGCTGTCCAGAGATGCTGTGGATGACGCATCCCTGGAATTGTTTAAGGTCAGGCTGGATGGGACTTTGAGCAACCCAGTCTAGTGCAGTGTCCGTGTCCATGGCAGGAGGTTGGAACTGGATGATTGTTAAGGTCCCTTGCAACCCAAAACTTTCCATGCATGATTCTATGCATTGATGGAATCAAAACCTACTTCAGGCGAAAAGGCAGGTGCAAAAGCACCAACCTCTCACAGGGGAGGATGTGAGTATCAGTGAGACAATTTGGGCTGGTGGAGAAGGGCAGCTGTGAACACAAGAAACGGGGGGGGCAGCACTTAACTCTTAAGTACTACATTAGTGCTCTGAGGAAGAAAAGGAAACTTTGCACTTGACCAAGGGAATGAGAGAGCTACAGAGAAAGAGGCTGTAATACATCCTACAAGGTTGGAATAGTAATACTGGAAAATAAGGAGCTTCTCCTTTCATCTCACAGCAACAATGAAAAAAGTATTTAAACCTGATTAGAGCGGTCTATTCTTCCTGAGTATTCGAACAAAGACAACACTGCACTCCTAGAACTTCAGATTGAAGGGAACAGAATCTGTTAAACATCAAATATAAAGATAAAAAAAGTTTATGAAAATTATCCAAAAACCTACCAGTGCACCTGTTAGCAGAGGCGTAAGTAATATATTAATGACTCTGAAAGAACATAAATATTTGTTTTTTATGCCCTTAATACAGCCCAATAGAATAAGCCCTGACAGATCAGCATTTATTTTGCTGACCATTGGGTGTCCAAATTCTTCTGCTGCAAATCATTCCAGAGGATTGAGGAGGAAATACTACACAGTTCTGCCAGTCACAAGCAAAGTCTGTAATGCAGTGCCAGGTAACCAAATCCTTCCCAGGACTGACAACATTCTTCCATCCAGCGGCATCAGGACACTGTTACAGGAAGGCTCTGACTCCTCTCTTCATCTAAATTAGTTTTACATCAACAGTTCCTACTTTTCTGCTGTCAGCTACGTAATGATGAATTGACAATGCATTTTGATGAAGGACAGTGTACAGATATAATAAAAAAATATTGATGTTGCTTCCATACTTCATGATAAACTTTTTCTTCTTTTTATTCAGTTTGGAGACTTACATAAGCCATGAGCTGGATTTCCATTTCAAGAATAAATTTATGGTTTATAACACAGATGTTATTTCAAAATCAGAAGCTTGCTGAAGATACTGGGATGTAATGCATGTGAAAGTGGTTTGCTAGGGTTTAGGGGGTTTTTGATTTGTTGAGTTTTTTTAACTACCACAGCGATGATGTCAAGTCACCCAGAGCTTCTCATTTTTGTGCAACATGCATCATTCTCTGAAAAAAAGTGAAATAGTGCAGGTGTGCAAGTAATAAGATCTTATAAAGGAAAACCATTCTTGCTCGTAAAGTAAAATGATCAAACAGCTACTTAGTCCTGTTGAATTCTGATACAAACAGGCAAACCACCAAGGCCTATTCCACAAGGAACCCGTGTAAGTCATCAAGTGAGCCATATTTCCTTTTTTAATTTAAAAAGTTTCATTATCTGGAGGAAGAATGCAGATATGTTTTTAATATCTGTCTGACTATTACATGTATGAAGAAGGGCTTTTATGACTAACTACCAGGAAGCAGGCACGCCAACCGCAGATCTCTTGGCTTCACCTCTCCGCCGCGGAGGGAAGCGCGCATCTTTCATCGAGAGTGGCGACATATTCTTCCAGCTTACTACTTTACATCCTCTCTGAGGCTTTTAACCACTGGACTGAATCGTGGACAAAGGAATGGGATGCCCAGAACGAAAGGCGCAGGGGAGCAGCAGCTCTTTATCCACTCCCTCGATATTCTCCTGACGGTGTGAAGCGAGGCGGCCGCCGGCGGTGCCCAGCGCCGCTCGATGCGGAACGGCGGCGCGCAGCGGAAAGGACCTTTCCATCAGACACCTCCAAAGACCCTCCTATTAGCAAGACTTAAGGAGGCCTTTGTCATCTCAAATATGCTCAGCTGCTCACCGCACAGCGAAGCAGTGTAAGAACCATTTAAAGATGTGTCTGACATCATTAATCTGTTTGCCCTCTGACCCGCGGGGCTGAACTGTAACTATGGCGACTAAAGCTTGACCTTACTACGCTGAGAAACTTTAAAGCTCCGCAGTATTTTGGGTCACATTGTTAGGATGAACAAAGGAAGAAAGAAGAAATGTGACAGTTTCCTGGGAATTAAGGTCAGCGGGTCAATTGCCCTAAAGCTTTATTGTTATATGATAAGCAAGACTAGCTGAAATAATTTTTCAGCAATTAGAATTTTAAAAAAAAAACCCAAACAACAAAATTTAGAGCTTTTGTTGTCTGAAGTAGAAAATTGGTCTCTGTAAAAGCAATATATAGCACATCACTGAGCAAAATTACTCAACAGCCTTCCCTGTACCATTAACAGCACAAACACTGGGAAAAATGGGCAGTAGGTATCATTTTCACATTCTCATATCAGGTTTATTGTTAATTCAAGGTTTGGGGGGCGTGTGAAACGTATTTATTAATGAGTTTTTGGAATTGCATTTGCTGAAACTGTCAGTGTTTTCCATCCTCCCTTTTCAAATGATTCATGAAAGTAGGTGGGAATAAGCAGCCCAAATACACTGATTTGGAACATCTGTGTAAAAGCAGCATATGTCTTAGGCTGGGAATAAATACAGTATAGGGGCTTGTCTTAACTAAATACTATGACAAATACCAATCCAAATATTTACAGTCTATAAAATTAGGCTTACTAACACTGTTTATACAATAAGGTAGTATGAAGCAGTTTTCACTTTAATCACGCATCAGCAAAATTCATAGGTGTCTCCTCCATTTTATTATAGTTTCTAATTTATCCAATAAAATTATTCTACATCAGAATTAACTAGTTATAAACATATTTTTAAGCCAAAAAGTTTTTCAAATTTTAGGTATTCCAACCCATACCATGCAAGTAGACAAATGTATCCTATAACAGCAGCTAAAGGGCAGATGGATAGAAAATATCTAAGTTGTGTATTGAGTTACCATGTTGGGATTTTTTTTTAATTTCTCACACCATTACCTAAGAAAAACTATTGCAATGCGAAAGTGCAGCACAGACTGGGCATAACATGCCAGTTCAGCTGAGCATATCACCCACAAAAGTATAACGTGTATGAAGGAAAAAGCATGAAAACTAAAGTTTGTCTTCTTTCACAGTGGGAAAATTAAACATATCTCAACATAGTGTTTTGAGGTTCTCCACAATCAGTATATTTTATTTAGTTATCTAATAATTATGTGAGTGGATGATAAAACAGTAGCACTTGTTCATTAAGAAACATGAATGTAGTACAGAAGGACAGTGCAGGGGAGAAGTACCAGCTCAAGCTTCTTATGACTATTAAAGAATACAAAAATAAAATTCCAGGCACTCTGCAAGATAGCACTTTCTGCTTTTCTGGGTTTTTCTAATACTCCACATGTGCCTGAGAAATAGAATTCTACAAAAGTGGTTTTAGAAGCTGTATAGACTGCCAGTCTGACAAAAAAGCATGGCTAAAATGATGCCAAGGTGTGAATGCCATCAATAAAGAATTCAAATTCTTTTTTATTCTGAATTCGCACTGTTGGCTGAGCACAAACTGAAGGAATCACTGCTGCAGCTGCATCCATCCTGGGGCAAAAATGTTAATGGCTCTAGAAAAGCACTAGATAAGTTCTAAAGAAAGAATTCAAGACCTAGAAAATTTATTGCAACGTGGGCAAACAGAAGAATGTAATTAATATGCATTCAACAGCAAGGTAGGAGTGATTTACCTGCAGCCATCAAACCCCAGAATATGTGATAACTCTTATCACCTAGATTACTCATCTTGCTGAGATTATGCAAGGCCACTGCCACCAGGCAGATCACAAACTGGAACAGGTTTAAACAGCCAGGGCAGTTTGGAGGACAAGTATGCAGCAGTTCATATTTAAGACATGCAGCAGGTTCTTCACCTTGGAAGGCAGGATGCCTTTTGAAGCTGTGCCCGTGACAGCTGTGACACTAAAAAAATAGTGTCAAGAGGTAATTTGGGCCTCATCATACAGAAGGTCACTCTAAATGTCATAATGGCACACCAAGTTATTTTTATCTTCTCTCAACTTGATACAAAACATTTAAGAGTCAAAACACATTTGCTCTTAATAGACTATCCTTTTGAAATCACTCCATTTTAGCATTGTTTTAAAAACAGTGACAAAGTAACAAACTTGGCAACTTACTGTATAAACCCACAGTGCTGAAACTTGGCACAGAAGGGGGCCATTCCCAGGTGCCACAGTCCCATTACCCACATATGAACGAATAATTACTCTGGAAGTCAAAAGAGACCCTGGAAAACTTCTAAAACCTCAACAGTTATTACTTTCTATACAAGAGAATCCCATCTGAAGTCATACATTGAAGTACTACTGAGCTGGCACAGAAATGGATTAAAGCCAGGAAATTCTAAGTTTAAGCTGACTCGCCATCCTTAGCATACTCTATTGTCCTTTATCCCTAAAATTTAATTAAACCTCAGTCCTGACCAGTTGTAATAAGCAGTACTGAAAACTGATTATCGGAATTGCTTTCCCCCGACGGTCTATTGTGCTACACTTCCTCTCTGCAAAATACAAAAGACCCTATGTACATTTTTCTTTCTCTGTGAAAAGAGGGCTGAGGGGAAAAAAAAATTCCAGTCTGAACTTTTATTTAGTTGCCAATTGTGCTGTGGAATGAAACTAAGCATTTTCTTTTAAAAGCTGATTCAAATTCAGTACTTAATCATGCCATAGCAGAGCAAGAGCAGCAACAAATTATGTTACAATTACATTAGAAATTCTTCTATAAGATTTTGTTTTCAGTCATTTCTAATCTTTCAATAGCTGCTGTTTCTAGGACTGATGTTTTCCTAACAGCATTTGTGCCTGCAACTAGCTGCTCTGATGATAAACATTTGTAACGTAAAGAAAATATGTATGTGCATGTGTGTGCAGAGCACAGACAGGGAGAAAAGCAGTCCCTTTTGATTATAAAAAAAGTTCTAGAAGTCATAAAACATTTCCTTCATTCTTCTACGTGGGTTTTTTTTTCCTTATTCTAGGAGATTATTTACTCCTGCACCAACCAATTTGTTTTCTCTGCTGCAGATCACTGCAATATACTATTACAAAGTAATGGTTTTAAAATTTAAAATGCTATGAACTCCACTTCAAATAACAGACCCAAAACACAGGCCTCAAGTGCCTACATTAAAGCAGACTCACCACTAACTGGATGGATGACTAAGCCAGAAAAAGGTAAAAGAGCTGGCAAGTCACAGGACACACAAATTGAAAGCCCAGGTTTTAAAATCTCTCTTTGTCTGCGTTCTCCCTCTTACCTAGAAAAAGTCAGATGGTTTGAAGATATCAAATCACATCTGTTTTCTAAACAACACACTAATGCCTACAAAATTTATAACACCCACTTTTGAAACAATACAGAAGACAGCTCAGAGCCTTCAAATCTAAAAACTTAAAAGGAATCCTAATTAGCAATTTCAAAAAGATGCCTATAATCCAGGCAGCATATCACTGCCACGAGATGAAATAAAAAATATGTATACAAAGCTATCTATGGTATTACAAGGATATCCAACAGAATTTGAAAGCCTTTGGGTTAAAACTATTAAACTTGTAGAGCTTCAAAGAGGAAAGGTACAACCCTTCACAGGCCAGCAACAGGTCAGTGCCTGTTACAGCGATGCCTCATCGTTCCTCTGGTAAATGACTCCTGCTTTGGCTGCCACGGCTGCCTTCATTCCCATCTACCTCTGCTTTTTGCTACAAACACAACACAGCAACGTGTTTGCTTGCCAGAATGAAAATGCAAATCCCTACCGTGTCCTCCTGGCTCTCTGGCCCAGCTTATGTAAATGTGTTTTCCTAGTACACAGCATTCTACAGACTGGGGTACCATGGCAAAGGACAAACTGACATTCCCTGTGTTTCTGCACAGCATTCCTGGGGTTACAGAGGTACAGTGATGTTTTCCCAGCAGTCACTCCAAAAGCAGCTAATGGTAGATGTTAATAACTTCTCTTCATCTCTGAGAAGGGAATGAACACAAATCACTCTAGGAGGAGAAGGCAGGTAGATTTCAGAGCTGCTACATAGGATTAATAATGATCAAATCACAGAGCATGCTGAGTTGGAAGGGACCCATCAGGATCATTGAGTTCAACTCCTGGTCCTGCACAGCACATCCTGAGAATCCCACCATGTGCCTAAGAGCACTGTGCAAATGCTTCTGGAGCTCTGCCAGGCTTGGTGCTGTGACCACTTCCCTGGAGAGCCTGTTCAATGCAGACCCACCCTGTGGGTAAAAAAACCCCTTCCCATATTCAGCCCAAACCTCCCCTGACTCAGCTTCATTCCATTTCCTTGAGTCACTGCTCACAAGAGTGAAGAGATCCTGCCCTGTCTTTGGCAGCACCCACTGCTCAGGGACTCCCAGAATAAGCGCTGCACATTTCATCAATAGTTACACCAGACTGTTTCTACTTGAAACCTTAAGTAACGCAAGCACCACATTGTGAGAGCAAAGGGTTGCTACAGTCACGACAAAATGAACAGCTGCCACACAATTTGATGAAAGTGCCAGTTTCCCATGCCAATACCACAATCCTTTCAATGAGGCATTTGGCCAACATATTAAAATCCTTAGACCATCGGGAAAACAACAAAGTAATTCCACAGTAACAGCCCCAGCATGTTATGGCATCTATTGTTATTTAAAATACAGTAGATGTAGAATTACAGGTTACAGAAAGAGATGAGTATTTTTTCTTAGTTTCCGAAATCGAAAAGCAAAGAAGAAAAATGTTTTTGTAGTAATATGACAGGCGACATAAACCGTAAGAAATTTGACAGCTGCATATGCCAAACTCGTACGTTTACTAAGAACAAGCCTGTACAGAGACCTCTGAGGCAGAAGTTCACAGATGCAGCACTGAAGCCAGTTTTGAACGGTGATGGTGGGTGGAAAACCATAACTAGCAGGCAGCAGGGCTTTGCAGTTGTTTTGCAGGCAGCTCAGAATGGTGAAGTAAATAAACAAATAAGTGAAACTGAGCCAGCAGCAATTTGTGACGTGCAGTGTGACTGGCTGTCAGTCAGGGCTGGCTCATCTGCTCTTCGAGAGGATGGATTTGACTTGAAACCGTTCCATGCACACATACACAGAAAGTTTCCATTAAATCCATGGAGACTAAATAGAGCACCTAATGAGACTTAAAACTTGACTTTTCACCTCTCTGAAAAGCATATCTGCAGTCCAGTTACAGCTGACCACAAAAGCCAACTTCAGCTCCACAGTGCAGCAAAGTGCAGTGGAAGAGGATGGTCCCACAGGCACCAGCACTTGTCTGGCTCCATCACGAGCTGTATGGAAAAGCAGCACCAGCAAAACATATTTCATTCTGGGAGGAAGTCTGCATTTTTGGCAGCTGAGCTGACTAAAGGCCTGGCCAAACAGAAGCTGATGCAAAAGTGGAGATGGGGCTGCCCTCTGCGGCAGCAGCCAACCAGATGTACTGCGCAAACCCATTTTTAGATGCTCTTGCCTGGAGTATTGAGGATCTGAACTCAATAACCTGAATCCCTTCTGTTATGTGCTTCTAGGCTCCACTGTGTGCACAGAGCACAGAGAGCACGGAGCTGACCCGGCACAGGCTCAAAATGATTGTGGCTGAACAATCCATAGCAATCACGACTTGTTCGCTAAAGAATTTACAATTGCAATCAGAACCTCTCTACAACCCCTGGGAAAAATGATCAAGAAGAAATGAAATAGGCTTTGTTATATCCACGAACAATAACGTAGAATAACATCAACTAGAAATAAAGACAAATACTAGGCAGGCTAACAACAAATGGAGTTTTCATTTCTCACTGGGGCTATTTTTAGATGCATTCATATTTAAATATGAAGGTAATTTCCCAGTGCAGCTGTTAACAGCTCTTCCTGAGCTTCTCTTGGAGTTTGGGTGTTGCATCTGCTGGCATTTGCAAGGCAAACTTCTGGTTTCAGTGCATTATAACTACAAAAGCAGATGTTTCAAGCATCACCTTCAAAAATCATACTTTGCATCTCAGGGGGTACTATGGTCAATTTATTTGCAAAAGGTTTGAGGTTTTATGTACAAAACTATGTTGCTATTGTAACAAGCATTTTGCATGGGTTTTAATCTACCCGAAGACACACTGAGGTACATATCAGGTGAACAAAACCTATAAATAATGTGCTCGTTTGGGCTGCTGGTGGTTTGAGAAATGCATGATTTTAAAGAATCATTGCTAAGGTCAAGAACTACTTCAGTTTTAATGAGGGACTCTGTCTGCTTCTCTCATTCAAATGAAGATTTTGTTTTTTCTTTGTCAATAAGTGGTAATTAAATAGTTCTCACACATTCTACTGTATCTGAAAGCCTGCTTATGTGGAGAGAGATACTGTAATGCTTTAATTAGGACTACAGACATACCATATTTGATTCAGATCATGGGTCCAGCTAGTCTTGTCAATACCACCACCACGTAGTTTGTAGTTTTTGCTTTCACAGCAATGTGCAAAACCGAGTTTTGCACTGCCGAGTTTTTGTCAAAATACCTGAAGATTAGAAATGGATTTATATTCTGGTTTTAAAACCCATCTAGAGTACCAAGCAAAGAAATGAAAAGCCAAACCACTCAAGAGCGTATATCACTGATCTCTCTATCCCATGGCATCACTTGCACTGTAATGACTGTGCTACAGGCCTTGTGTTTAACCTGCTCTCCTGGCAGAGCTAGCCTGACTTTGACATTTTTTACAAAAGGGAATGGCATCTATGCCATAAACTCTCAGTGAAGAGCAGCAGGGTTTAGGTGGAGAAGCAGGTGGAAGAGTGGTGGTAAGGCAGCTTTGAAAATCTTTTTCCCCACCAATGAATTAGATACAAAGCTACTGCAGTGTAGACCACTCTTAGGGGAGACCAAAGCACGCTCAGTTGTGTATGTGAAAGGCAGGAGTTTGGTTTTCTTACTTATAAGGTGAGAGGAGAAACAATGAACTCAGACAAAGAGTCAAACTGTTCTTCACTAACAAAGCTGCTGCTGTCACCTTCTTGGGCAAGTCAACTCTTACGTGCTGCACATCACACACAGCTACATCCATCCCGAGGTCAGCCAAAGTGCCTTTGTCTTCCTGAGTCACAGAGCTGAAGGTCTCTTATGGGTTCCTACAGGTTACTTCTCTTTAGGACTCCCAACACTTCCCCCAAGGCCTTGGGATTGGCAGCAGCAATTAGTGTGTGTTCACTGAAGGCCAAAGAACAAAACCTTTGAGGAAGGAGATTAAAGATGGATTAAGGAAGGAGAAAAGAAAAACCAAAGAAAATGAGGAACACAGCTCCAGATACGAAGCTTGAAATGAATTTCAGATTCCCATTCCCATGAAAATTCAGCCTCTTACCACTTCAATGAACTTCATCCTCAGCAGCAGCAAGTCATACCTACTAAATAATGCATGTCCATCACCTGCTCAAAGTAATTCCCAGCTCTCAGGCCTTCTCCTCACTTCCCTCCTTACCAGCAAGTTCTGGGCAGACACCTGCTGAGGGAGAGCTGCTCTCACTCCTCAGTGTCCCTAGTCATTCTAGGTGTTGGAACTGGATGAAAACTGAAAAGGGATTGATCTAGGAATACCTGGGAAACCTCCCAACATGAATGTGCTTCTGAGACTCAAAGGAAATGGGATGCCTCTGCTGAGCATGACAGCGCTTTAGGAATGAGATCTCCTTTGCATTTGAGGTAAATTGGAAACAAAATTTCATGGGTAAAAAGTAAAATCTCCATTAATAATGTACTACTAGGAGAGGAAATGTGAAAGAACACACACATATGCCTTACAACTATTTTTTTTTCCTGTTTAGCTTCAAGGATCTTTCCACAGCACATTCAGCCAGCAGATGCTGAAAACACGCCAGCACCCACACCAATTCACACAGATGGTGCTGGTGGGGTTGAGCCTTCTACAAAACTTACTTGTCTTCTCAACTAAGATAAAGTTTCTGCATGTGTGTCCTTTTCCTGAGTCAGAATTTCATCACTACATTTCTCATGGCCAGGGAAATTTCAAAATTCCTGTTAACTCACTTTTAATGACCATATCAACCCATAACTTTCTGCCAACCCCTTTAACTGCTGTTGTGCAAGGCCATTCCTGAAAAAGCCTCTCTTGCTGAACAGAAGAAGACAGAATAATAACCCCCACTCACGACTAAATAAATCTGTTCAGACAATGTAAACTTAGTCCTTCCTGAGAATAAACACTTTTGAGTTATTCATATATTCAACACTGGCACAGTCTTTCGTCATTTCAAACCCAGGTATTACACAAGCAAATCAGCAAATGCACAGACTCCGGCTCATGGCTGGATGCTAACACAGACTAGACACAAACAACTAGGGTGGTGCATTTGGCCAAAATAGTGTGCTAATGCTTTGATTTGATTGGATTTGCCTGCAAAGCAGGGGGTGTACATTTTTGTAGAGATTACAGATCAGCACCTAATGCCTTCAGCAGCACTGTAGATCCCCTTACACTTGCTTTGAGTTTACCAAGAATGCTAAATATTCAAATGGGGGAACTCATACATTATGCGAGGGCAGAAAACTTGGCCACTGTAATTTTACCAGATTAGACCTAAGTGAAACTGCTCAACTAATAGGAGAAGGAAAGAAAATAGGAAACTTTCTAACAAGTAAAAGGGGCCAAAGAAGGACAGCGAAGAAGTAAAAAAAGAGTTCAGCAGAAGCAGCTTCTCCAGGCATAAGATCAATGCACAACAAGCTGGAATGTGAATGTTCCCATGTGGGTTGATGTGTGGAGAAACAACTGCTGGGCACTGCGGGAGGAGGAGAGGAGCTGGGTAAGAGGCAGGGCGTATGCAGAAAGCTTGGCAGAGGGAGCCTGAGCACAGACAGAGGAAAGACAAAGACGGAAAATCCTCTGGGGCTATCAGGAAATAAAAACAAAGGGAAAGGACCAGAAGAACTCTTTCCATGGCCTGCAAATAGACTTGAGTGAAAGCATGTGACTTTCAAGCTTTCAGAATAAACCTATGAAGAACTGAGATTTATGAAAACTGCATATGGAAATATAACAAGAAACATGAATTTTGCCCAACTGATTGCCCAACCAATATCTAAACAGGCAACAGCAGGAGCAGCAATGAGTTCCAACATTAACAGGCAAAACAGGAACATGGACAGAAAGGAGTCATCCACCCCAAACCCTTTTTTAGAAAGCCCCAAATCACCCCTGCCTTGCTTATATCTCTGTCCTCAAAGGCTGGCTCTGGGTAACTCTTGCATAAGCAGCAAAGCTCCAAGAAAGAGCCCAAGACCAAAACTGCACCACTTTTTTCCTTCCTGCCGTTTCAGAAGGTTTTAGGCTGGGTTTTTTTGGTTCTGTTTTTGTTGTTTTTTAAATGTATTTCTGTACTACTGGAACCCTTTTTGTAGAGGCAGGTGTAAAAATGCATTTACCACTTTGTTCAGCTCAGTGTAGGCCTCATGGATAAAAATGTGAATTTGCAAATGCAGAACTACCCTGAGGGCAGAACAGCAGGTTTTTTCCTTCACAGGATTCTTCCTCACACACACTAGGCATTACTAACAATCTCAGTTAAGGTTTTCAAGGTTGTTTTGGAGGAACACTATTTTTCCTCCCTTTAACACACTTTCAAAGCCACATCAAGTGAAAGGCAAGTCTATTCTGTTCTGACAGCACTGCTTACTTTGTCAAGTAAGCAAGGAAAAACTCCATGTTCTTCATAGTTGCGAAGGAGTTAGCACTGCTTCTCCTAAAAATGTTGTCATGGTGGCTTCATGGTTTGACATCTAACAAATAGAGGAAATTGCTTTTTAAATACAAATATCAACTTTAAGCATTAGGAGCAAACTTTCCTGGAATGGACTTTATGTAGTCAGCTTTCCTCACCCATTACAGTATGTCCTGTAAATTATAAAAAATAAATACCTTACTCAAAGGCTTTGCAATTTCAAGTACCCTATTAAGTTACTTAATTTTGCTATCCATAGCACATGATCTCACAAGCAAAGCTGTTTATTTGCCTTAGGGAAAATACAGATGTGATTGCATCACGGTGTTTCTGAGTTGACAGGGCTTTTCCCTGGGGCTGTTTAGGAGAGCTGGAAAGAAGAATGGGGGGAAAAGCATGGAGAGAAGAGGGAGGAATGGCAGAAAATACAGGTGCAGTGGTCTAACCTCCTGGCCTTTACAGAGAGACAAAACAACCACAATTATAACTATTATCTCTCACATTCCTCTGGCAGGGGAAAAGAAAGAAACACACTTGAGCCCACCTAATTTTAAACGAGTATTTAGTTTAAGACTCTTCATACCTTCCTAGCTCTGCTGTGGACTGTCTTGCATGACTACATTCCCATTTTTGTTGCATTTGATACAGAGCTGCTGCACCAACTTTGACAAGGTGCTCTGTGTACATAAACAATGCTGAAAGCCAAATTTGATAGACATTTGTACTTGGAAGGAATACATCCAAAACTGGATTCTAATTCTGAAATGGTTCTGCTCATTTAAAGACTAGAGTCTAATACAAAATGCAATATGTATTTGCTGAGAAACTCTACTTGGTGAATATCAAGAAACCTTACAGAACATGTATCACACTGAAGTTCATATATCACAGTGTCCTCTTTCCTTACATGTCTCTACAAATCAGCCTGTGCCTTACTCGGATTTGGGACAGCTTGCTTTGGAAAATCAATATAACCTCATAAAAGCCTGAAGCTAAAACCCACTAACATTCATTTCAGTTTATTCCATTGAATATCAAACTATTACTCTCAGCTTTATCTGACAGAAATCTGTCCTTGAGATGCTCAACGAAGCAAGGGTTCAGTTTTGATTCTTGAAGACAGCCAGCCCTCTCCTTCACTGAGGATGAGTGATCTCAGATTCAATTTCACTTCCCAGTCAAGGTGTTTGGTTTCTCAATATTTCATAAATGTCCTGCCCGGAAATGTATATGACTGGAACCTGATCTACAGCAGGACAAAGTATATCCAAAAAGCCTGTCAAGTCACAGGGAGAGTCATTCAGGTCAACCCTTGGCTGAGGGAGTTCCCAGAACTTCAATTCTTATCACACCATCAGGATGCCCAGGAAAAAAAAAAAAAAAAAAAAGTCATCATCATTACCACATTGACCTAATAGCACCTTACAAGAGCATGTTATAAAGTTGCAGTAAAATTCTGTGAAAGGCATTATGTAGTGTGAGTACTCTGAATTCCCCAGCCCACACCTCTTGAACCCTCTCAGCCCATGAAGCATTAACAAGATTACCGTGTCTTCCGAAAGGTAATTTCCCTGTAGGTCTGACAAGAACTTTAATCTCAGTGTCATGAGCATGAATTAATTCTATAAACAAAATACAGGTAAAACACTGTTTTAACTTAGAAATTCAATTAAAATCTCTCATTATATTCCTAGGCTTTGGCATGCCAGTGTTAAATATTCATAGTTTTATTCCCAACATATGAGTAACTCCATCCTTATTAACAGATCTTCTCCATTCTCCTGGAATTGAAGACACCTTGAATTCCTACACTTAAGGAAAAATATGGAGAACATGGTCAAGATCTCCATGTATAAGAGGTTTTTTGTGGAGAGTACTTTAAAGGCTACCCACGTTCTTAAGAAGTATATTTATGGAGTTTACATAAAAGAATACAGTCAAAAATCTGCTTGCAACAGCACATTAAAGACCTTTCAGTACTCCAGAGCAGCTGTGACCTGGTAAAATCTAATTATTTTTCACATGCCCTTTGGAATTCTCTAGGAATATGTACAGTAATTTCTAACCAGTGCCATAAGCACTGGGCCAGCCTCAGAATTAAGCTGAGAGATAGCTGGATGAGTACCATATACATCTTTTATAAGCATCCCACAGATCTGTGTTAAGGCTTAGCAACATGGCACAGCAACATAACCCTGGAATCTGTTAACTAATACAGCTAAGTCAGGCATGAGAAATACCAAATACACAACGCTTTTGAAAAATACCACTATAATCTCGAAAGAATCTCGGTTAAAAAAAAAAAAAATCAACAGGATAGCTGCAGCATTTCCAAACTCTTAGCATTTCCACAGCCTACTATTCTGTCCCATATGATGTATGATGGCATGCTGTAGCACCAGATGTATCACTGTTCATATAATACATGCACATATGTATCCATATGCCTAAAATGTGCCTGATGTGCATTAAGATGTACATGCAATACAGCAGATTATTCTGAGCTGGTTAGGGCACAGCTCACTGCCCGGACTTATCAATACAGACAATTACACCTTAACCTGATGTCAATTTATTATTAGTCTTTACTCTCCTTAGGGAAAAATTAGAATTGAAGCGACAGCAGAAAAATCCTTTTCCTTCCTTATCAAGGAGTATCAATCCAGATTTTTTTTTAATTAGTAGAATAAATATAGCATGTATATAACATTGCAATACATCTAAGTATCAAATCCATCAAGCAGCATTCAAAAATTTATTAAAAACCTCCTGAAAAAGGATGAGGTTTGACACTTTAAAGTTTGTCTGGTTTTGTTTTTTGAGAAAAGATACCAACAGCAATTAAGTATTCAAACTTTACAAAAAAGGTGCACCTATGTGGCAGTTTCCATAGGATTTACAGAAGTCAAGCCTTCTTTGAAGTCAATGGAGCTTGGCCTTGTAGTCTTCTGATACCAGCAAAAAGAGCAGCTGGAGGATAACCAGGATCAGCAGAGACAGTTTTTGGGAGTTTGCCTTCCCCCAGACATTGGCTCTGTGCTGGAGAATGCATTGGTCAAAACCCTACGTGGTCAAGGGCATTTGTGCACGGCTAGTGAAGAGAACAGGAAGGCAGCAGCACCTTTTGGAAAATTAAAAAAATAATTTAAAAAAACCCAATAGAAACATCAACCACACGTGCCAAAACCAAAGCTACTTGTGTGCTTGTAAGCTATGGGTAAAGGAAACCGGTTTTATTAAAAAAACACCTGGGGAAGATGTTTTCTAGTTTGCACTTTAACTACTATACATTTTTGGTTGTGGTTGAAGGGCAGAAACTTCAGAAAAAATCCCTAAGGACTGCAGCCTGGCCAGGCCACAATCCCCCTCAGTCTCCATCTCGCCAGGTATGATAAGTTATCTCCCAGTGAGCGCCGTCCCGGGTGGAGCAGGAACCAGGCACTTCGTATCCACCGGATGATTCCAAAAGGAATCACCTCGGGAAAACCCTCAAATCTCCCCAAGCTGCCGTAGCCTGCAATGCCTTGCACGAATGCCCCACAGCCAGGGAGGTGTCAGGGGAGTGACGGCGCTCACAGCCATGCGGCGACGGGGACTGAGGAAATTTATTAATTGTGTTTTAAACAGGGGGATTTTAAGCGCCTTCGCGAAACT
>VWYP01016862.1:44408-88400 GCA_013400435.1 Pycnonotus jocosus | reverse complement strand
AAAAAAAAAGGAAAAAAAAAAAAGCCGAGGCGATGATGCGTTCGCGCCCCTGCGCAGCGCTGCCCCCCGCACCACAAAGTCTGCGGGCGAGAAGATGGGCAACAAAATGGTTGCACGGAAAGAATGCAACAGGCCCAAATTGCCGCCCCGACGCCCCACTTTCTTTGGGAAGAAGAGCTGGCTCATAATCCTCCTGCCATTCCATAGGTCCTCGCCTAGTTCTAATCAACTTTTTAGCTGTTTTCGGTGTATTAAGTGATTGTCTGCCCTCGTACAGGCGCGCCTAATTAATTTATAGATGGCCTGCAAATAAATAATTCACCATGTACTTCGTTGCACACCTCATCTCTACGTGATTCTGACCCCAGAAAATCGTTTCACGACTGCTGGATGTGCCAGAATCTTTTGTTTTAACCCTTTCCCTCAAACGCAATTAGGAGCTGCAACTTAGTTGATCAGGCAAAGCCCGAGTATTCGAGTATTCCTGCGTTTCCCAGCGTATTGGTCCTGCTTCCCCGCATCTGCCATAGCTCGCAGCACCCAGGCACAGCTTTCTGATTTTGGGGTTGGTTGGCTGGTTCTTTTTTTTTTTTTTTTTGGATTCCTGCTTAGTTTCCAAGCTCATCCCCTTGGTGAATAAAAGCTCAGCTCTTGCACAGACAGCTGCCTTTCTGGCTCAGTCCTGCTCTTTGAGGTCGCCTCAATTTTAATCTCTCTGACCGCAAAGGGGTTTGAGCTCAACCCTGGCACATCCAGGCAAAGTTGCAAGGAGTGTTGCAAACGCGAGGACGACTGTATGTAATTAATTAATTCATGGAATGCTGCTACCGACGGGTTATTAATTTGGGCTGAAGGCAAGTCGGTTCCCTTCTGCAAGGGATCAATTCTGCTCAGTTAACAGAGTACAGTGGAGTATTTTCTACACCAGATTCACACCAAAATGCAGAATTACTTTACAATTAGATCTTACTCCTGCACGTTAGCTGAATGCATTTTCTCTTTGCTTCTTCGAAATAAGAAGATTCACAGCTTGCATTTCCATGTAAATCATTTCTACAAAGAAAAAGTGTACAAACATGCTGAAAATGTTCAGACTTTAAAAAAACAGTTCATTATCCTGACCCCAATTTCCTTGTCTAAAATATACTGCCCAAAAAGATAGAAGCATCAGTTATGCTCACCATCTGTTGCCTGGGGATATGGCATCTTAATGAACATTTCTTTGAATTAGACTGAAAAATGCATTTGTCAATTCAAGTGTATAAAGAAAAGAATTATTTGCTATAAAACAGAAAGATCAGTCTGTGTTTTCCTTGTCAATATAAGCCACGCATTAGGTCATACTCAAGAGGTTTCAGTGCCCTTCCCTCCCTCAAAAGAAAACCCACCTTCAAGTTTCCTTTAATTTATTCCAAAAGTATACAATACAGCCCTGTTTAAGATAGGGATTCAAGTATTTCATAAACAAAAGATATACCTGGGTTTACAGAAAGCCAATTATCTTAAAATACACTGAGTTTATTCTAATCCTACTTCATGCTGCTACCAAGCTTTTTTATTTCTCCATCCACATTTAATCACTTCTAAAAGCTGTATTTTTTCCTGTCTTCTGTGCTCCTCCTGTATACCAGAAACAGTGACAGCCCTTGGCATATATTTAAAATGCTAATTCTCTCTCTCTTTTTTTTTTTTTTTTGGTACACTTACACCATTTTAACTGGAGAACAACCAGATAAATACTGCAAGTAATCAGCATGGGAAATTCTGTAAACTCTCTAGAAGAGTGATTTATTTTATTTTTTTACAACTCCCTCCTTTGCAGGCTGCCTCTGTTTTTCTCAACGGGAGGCTTTGTTGTAATTAAAGCAGAGAAAACTGGACAGCAGCAAAAAAACATCTGACTTGTGGCTCTTAAAAGCACAGGTTTTGTAGCATGTACCACCCCCCAGTGGGCAAAAAACTCTGTAGTAAACTCAGAGCGAGCTTTGATCTCCAGAAATAAAGTGGATACGTTTTACAGCAAGAACAAAATAAAGATGAGTTTCTAGGCTGGGGTTTTTGGTGTTTGTTTGGGTTTGGGGTTTTTTTTCCCCTCTGTCACCAGTAGCTAAAAGTTGTCAGATATTGTGTAAGGCGATGATGACTAATGAAAGCAATTGCTGGAGTTTGCAAACTTTGCAGTTGCAGTTTCTTGAAGTGGCTTCAGTTGGGAAATAGCCATCTTTGTCTCCTTGTAGCAGGAAGCATGGATGCTAATGGCTAGTTAGCTCTCGAGTTTTTTCCTTAATCACTTCAAAGCACGGGAATGCACAGAAGAATTAATAAGCGATTGCTTACATTTATTTTTAATAAGCAGCCAAATACCACTCAGGGCAGGAATCTTGAGAAGTGTTCAGTACATATCTTATGGCATCACTCCTCTGCCTTTCATGAGTTTTAAGAATCCAAACATTCTTACAGCTTCACAGTTTTTCTAATTTTTTGAGGAGCAAACTTTAATAAGCAGGAGATGTGCAAACAACTGCTTTCAAAAGGAAAGAAAGAAAACTTCTGAAACTTTATCTAGTGTTTAAGTAATGTTTTTACATGTTGGGAGTTTTGTGCCAGAAATTCCATATCAGGTATAATTCTACCTAAACTTGTCAAGAGGGGAAAAATACTTTTTTTTTCCCCTTGAAACAACGGCAGCATTTGTTCTCCATTCTTTTATTTAATGCCCAGACAAGTTACCTCAGCAGCAGCTCTCAAAAGAAAACCGAGAAGCCATAATTGGCTAAACTCAAAGAGCACTAAAGCACAAAACTAAAATCCACTGCAAAAAAAGACTCCCCCTCAAAGTGTTTTCTTAACGTGCAACCTTTCTTGCAGCAGAGTAGTCAAAACAAGAGAGTGAGAAGGAATAGAGTAATAGTCTGGGTCTTTTCAACCCAGCATTTTCAAAACTAGGAAAGGTTTTAGAAGTAAACTTCAGAAGAGAACCACTCGTAGTTCATTTCCATCCTCTACAGCAAATACAGGTTTGGCTGATCTTAGGTGTGGAGTCAAGCTTTTACTCAGAATTCATTTCTAAGTCAGATTTACTTGCATTTGAGGGAAGATCACATAAAAATTTGCATTTTTTAGGACACTTGAGTTAGACTTTATTAAGACACAAGCAGTATTATTCCTACTGCACAAGAAGTGGGAGCAAGTTTTCTGCAAGTAAATGAAACCTACAACAAAAAAACAGCACCAAAAAAAAAAAAATCTCACCAACATGCAGTTGACTGAAGGGGTCAATCTCACTTTAACAAACTCCTTTGCATTTTTTACCCCTTGGAAAGACAGCTAGAGGACCTTCTGCCTGCCTAGCACCAAACAAAAGACTGGGGCACCTTCCTGAAATATGATGATCGTGGAAATTGCAGCTCCTAGACAGGGTGCTTAGAAAGCATTTTGCTGTCATTATCAACTAACCCTGAGTAATACACTTAAAGAAAACAAAGTGTGGACATTGTTTTTAAGTCTAGATTAGCACTGTGGAACTTCGTTTAAAAGAAAAAAAAGAAAAACTCGGTGAAGCTATTTAAGCTGCAGCATGACCTTTGTAAGCACTACTGACATTATAAGCAGTAGATGGACTTTGCAAGTATTTTAAAAAATAAGCACATTTTGTGTTTCTGATGCGTTTCAGATTCTAAACAAATACAGTGAATTCTGGATTAGAAATCCAGTGGTTAAGCAGACTGGCTTATCAAGTATGTATATTCTAGTGGTGGCTTTGAGTAATAGTTTTGCCTCATACAACCTAAAAATACATAGTAGTTTCCCTTTCCTCTGTTACTTTGATGGTAAGAAAGAAGCTACTGAGCTACCAGAGTCACTGCTGGAGAACACAGAGGTAGATTAGAAATTCAAATAAGCATTGTGTGACCTCAGGTGAAGCAGGTCTTGATTTTATTTACATTTGATCACAGCTTGGAAAGAGATCTTTGACACTGTTTTTAGAAAAAATCTCAACTTTTCAAATATACCAAAGCAATTTATTTTGTTAAGCCATTGCCTGCCTACAGTACAGGGAGTACAGCTGGACTCCATATTTTAGAGTAAATACAGTGTTCTTCTTAGTACTTTTTTTGGTTTGGGTTGGTTTTTTTTTTTTAGTAGCTCAACTTATGTTGAACATTTTAAAATGAGATGTCCCCTTAGCTGTACCACAGAGATAAGTCCACATGCAAGGCCCACAGGTTGCTGCTATCTCTTGTAATTCACTTGCTTTCACAGTCCCAGGAAAACTAATTTAACCATGTGGGTCAGAAAAGTTCAGGAAAACATTCAACTAGGGATAAAGAGCAAAAAGGACTGCTGTTCAGTTTTTCCAGTGTTACTTTTGTTACCAAAAAACAAGGAGTGATTTTTGCAGTTAAAAATTAGATTTGAGCACAGAGTTTCTAAAATCTGGTCTGCTCAGAAATAATGGCTTCTTTCAAAACCATGTGTCCATGAAGCCTCTCAATCTGATGCTGCAGAAACCTGGCCACAGTGTCTGTACCAGTGGGGGTCACTTTTCTTTTCATCCTGCCGGATCAGCTATAATGACTTGGTGTCAGGGAATATTTAGAGACAGCTCAAGAAGGGGAAAGTTGGAGCATGGCAGCAGGATTCCCTTCTTCTCTGTCGACAGATCACTGGAGCCTTTGATATGCAAAAACATTGTTTTCAGCTATAGCTTGAGATATAAAAGGGAAGTGCAAGATATCAAACAATCAAGACCTGAAGAAAACTATTCTAAGTTTAGAAAAGGGAGTGGGGGGTATAGTCTTAATCCACATTTTTGAAACAGTGTCGTCTTCTCCAAAGAGACCTTTTCTTTCTCTTGCTCTTGTTTTCATGTAATTTTGAGAGAAGGGATAAAAAAAATTCCAGGAACTTAATGAGCTTTAGTGCTTTCATTTTAATCCTACACATTACTGCTATTGTAATAGTGGCAATAAATGAAGAGATGACTATCAAATGAAGCACAGCAGAAACAGTTTATGTGCTAGAAAGGTAAAACAAATGAACTTTCTGTGTGTGCACAGATCTATGTAATGTATGCATGCTAGAGCCAGTTGGTTTCTTAATGCTAACAAGTTTTTTTACAGCTCAGAGTTCTAAAGAAAATTTATGATTTTAAGTACTTAAAAGTTATTGTAGCCTTCAAAGGCCTATTAAAGGAATTTATATTCCTATTTCACCATACCCTTCCAGAAAATACTTTCTATCACGACTTCACATTAGTCCCTAAGAGAGAACATTTTTTTTCCACAGCTGTTAAGTTGGTGGTTATTTTTACGTTTTAGAAATAGAGCCTGGGCTTCTTTCCCCAAACACTTGAGTAATACAGAGCAAGAAAACTAGACACNATATTCCTATTTCACCATACCCTTCCAGAAAATACTTTCTATCACGACTTCACATTAGTCCCTAAGAGAGAACATTTTTTTTCCACAGCTGTTAAGTTCCTGGTTATTTCATAGTTTTAGAAATAGAGCCTTTCCCCAAACACTTGAGTAATACAGAGCAAGAAAACTAGACACTGGAAGAATACAGAGCTTTTTTTTGTTCCATTTCATAATGATTATATAATTTACCCAAATTACATAAGTTACCAATAAACATGCATTCCCTTCTATTCTAAAATGTGGCCACACAGATTGAGGTTTTGCCTTAAATAAAGTAAAAAATACTTATTTATGCCACAGTGGGGGTCTCTCATTTTGAGTTCTTTTTTTCACTGGACAGCTGCTGAAAACAAGATGCTGAAAACAATGCTCAGAGGAGCACGAAAGCAGCAGCAGGAGAGTCTTTTGCACTCCCTCACTGGGTAGTCACACCATCAGGGGGCTTTGAGGTTGTTGTTTTTTAATGGTTAACATTTTTCTATGAAAAAGAACAGCATAATTTGTATCTGTTTAAATGTATCGCTGCATATTCTGTGTTGCTGTAAAGAGTAGGACTGGTCTGTTTCATAACAGACCTGCTACAAATTGCAAAAGACAGTGATAAAACAGAGAGCATTTGTGTTTAGGTCAAGTATTTTACAGGGGACCAGAAGCTGCTCTAGTTTAGCTCCCAGGAAGCAAGCATTACTCAGCACACTGTTCCTGCCAAGCATTTTGGTTCCAAGGATCGTGTTCAGTCCCTTGGACAAATGTGAAGTCGCAAAAGGGAAAAGCAAGTAAACATTAAGGATTTGTTTCATTTCAGATTTAACAACTTTTATTTCAGACATGCTATACCTACAAGCTTCTCAGGGGGCTTGGTATCTCACTGGATGCTTTATGAAGTAGTGATATGAAGCAGCCCAAGTTAAGAATACTGTTTAAAAGAGAATTAGTGTTCTGTAAGAAATACAAACAAAAGAAATAATATTTTTCTTCTTTTTAGAAATTTTACAGGCTAAACCCACCTATGTATTGCCAAAAAGCTAACACAGATGCCTGCCTAGTCCCTAGCTCAGAATCAACATGCTGCAAATGGGAAATATTCATATAATATTATGGCAAAAACACTTTCCCTTTCACCCAGTAACTAGTGAACAGTAATTAGCTCCCTTTACACTTAAAACCGGGAGGATCATCACCTATTTCTATTTACCAGGAACACAAAGCAAGCAACCATTTTGGACTCCTCCAAGGAGGTAATACTGGCATTTGACATCAATTGAAAAACATAATTTACAAATATTTTGTTACTCTCTGCCTTTATTTTTCTACTGAAACAAGGGAAAATACAGTTCCAGCAAAACTGCACTAACGTGGAACTACACAGCAAAACATTTTCTGAAAGAGCTCTGTGGATTTTGCTGAAATACCAATGCTTTGGGGAAACAAAGTGTGCTACTCATGTACAGGGGATGCAACTCTTAAAACTAGTGTGCACCAGTTGTTATTAATTCCGATTTCTTTGTTTTTATTTTTGCAGGACATTAAGAGTTCGAGGAAAGCTTTCAAAGGGGAGTTTTCTGGGAAGGAAATCATATTTTTGTGAGGGTTTTTTATAATGAAGAAAACCATCTGAATTGCCTGATTTTTCCGTGGTAAAGTAACTTGCATTCTTGCAGCACAGGAGGAATTCTTTCCTGCGTTACAAATTTGGAAGAAGTGTTAA
This sequence comes from Pycnonotus jocosus, assembly GCA_013400435.1. NCBI lineage: Eukaryota > Metazoa > Chordata > Aves > Passeriformes > Pycnonotidae > Pycnonotus > Pycnonotus jocosus. The sequence goes on along the minus strand of VWYP01016862.1, from coordinate 81,269 downwards.
AAAGCGAGAGTTGGTTGGAAAATGGTTCTCTGAAAGAGGTGTGGATGTATCAGGATGTAGCTACTGTACAAAGGTTATACTTGGATAATTCTGGATAGGAAAAAGCATCCCTTTCCTGACCTCCTGAAGAGGCTGCAATCCTTGGAGCCTCAGCATAATGAATGGTTTCTATCACGCGGCACTAAAGTTCCCTCCTCTGACTACTACGCTGCACAGAAGAGTTTGTAAGAGTTACAAAGAAAGTAATTCCTGCTAAAGGCATTAAACCAAACAAAAGAGGCTCTTCATTCACAGACTTTACACCAGGACAAAAATAGAAGGAAGCCGAAGCTTTTCTGCACTGGGGCCTGGTGTGCTTATGTACCATGATAAATCTTGGTTGGAATGCTCATTGAGTGCCGTGCCAGGAGCCAGGAAACACACACCACCACCACCAAGGACCATCTGAGTAAACACCATCGAGGAAAAACTGCTTCATGGAGTAAACTGTAAGAGTGACTGGGCAGAAAGACATCCCTTTACTGGATATCCTCAAGCACAAAATTTACTCATACCTTGAAACACGGTAGGATCAATATTAATTCATTTTCCTTTTCATGCCTCTGAGAATAAAGTTCAATTAATATATGAACCCATAAGAGAAAAGGTCATGACACTGCTTAATGCATAGGTCATCTTGCAGGAGTTCTCACAACCCTAATTACAATGGTAATTGAATTATGTTGTCTTAAAAGCTATAAAAATGCTAATTACCTGAGCTCAGTGTACAAACACACTACCAATGCAAAGTACAATCTCAGTCTCAAGAGTTAATTTATACCATGCTGCTAATAAGGTGGGAAAATGTGGTTAAACCTGCCAAATAGACTCTTATGAGTGTGCTACTTAGTAAGACAACTTTTGAGAAGGACAAATATTTAAACATGAAATTAAGCATGTAATGGAGTATTTCATCCAGTGAACTAGAATACCATAGCTCTACCAGTTACCTGCCAGTTTTAACATTCACCTTTCTGAACACTCACTTAAGCTTGAAAACCAAGCAAAATAGTCCACAGTGTTTGTAAGTCACACACTGTGAAGTTGAGCAATGGGAAAGACTTGGGAAAAAGTCTTTACTGGCCCTCACTCTTCTGTCTGCATTTTATGCTTTGCCTTTAGGGCTTTTTTTTGAACTTCTGAAATAGCTACCACTAGACTTGTGGGTTTGGTAAGGGTTTTATAGTTCACTTAAGGGCTCCTGAGGAAGTTAGCTGGCTTAGGAATTACTTCTTATCTTTCAGATATAGAATGATTTACTTGAACTCTGGTGTGACTTCAGTTCTGTACTTATCTGGTATCTGTGAACAAAGATTGTCAGTACACGTGAAATGTGAAGGAATCCTTAGAAAGAGGATCTTATTGCTTAAGCAAAATAATTCACAGATGAGGCATACTTGATTATATTATTTTCAATCACTATGCAGAATAACCTATTAAGTTAATTGAATTAGTACAAGTAGTAGAATTATTGATGTAAGGAAAAGAGAGTAAAATGCATCCACTCACTTGAATTTTGGTTTAATGTGTGTTTCAGATGTCTTCTGTAATGTTGAAGTTGATTTTTTTATTGCGGTTTCTTCAATGATGATCTGGATAATTTTGTTTGTTTGGTTTTTTTAGATTGTTGAAGATCAGAACTGTATAGAAAGCTCATCATTCCTGACCATGATTAGTGTTACCTGGAGCATCTTCCTAGTTTGGACTAAAATAGGGCTGTTACTTGACATGGCACCTTATTCTGTTAGTGCCAAACCATGCCCTTCAGTATGTCGCTGTGATATGGGTTTCATATATTGTAATGATCGCGATTTGACGTCTATTCCTACAGGAATCCCAGAGGATGCAACTACCCTCTTCCTTCAGAACAATCAAATAAATAATGCTGGGATTCCTTCAGAACTGAAGAACTTGCTTAGGGTGGAAAGAATATATTTATACCGCAACAGCCTAGATGAATTCCCCACTAACCTCCCTAAGTACATTAAGGAACTGCATTTGCAGGAGAACAATATAAGGACCATTACTTATGATTCACTTTCAAAAATCCCTTATCTGGAAGAACTGCATTTGGATGATAATTCTGTTTCTGCCGTTAGCATCGAGGATGGAGCTTTCCGGGACAACATCTATCTCAGACTTCTTTTCCTCTCTCGAAATCACCTTAGCACCATTCCCTGGGGTTTGCCTAAAACCATAGAAGAGCTACGCTTGGATGATAATCGTATTTCCACAATTTCTGAGCTGTCCCTTCAAGACCTTACAAATCTAAAACGCCTCGTTTTAGATGGAAATCTTCTAAATAATCATGGATTAGGAGACAAAGTCTTCATGAATCTAGTCAATCTTACAGAATTGTCATTGGTCCGCAATTCACTCACAGCTGCACCGGTGAATTTGCCGGGAACAAACCTAAGAAAGCTTTATCTCCAAGAAAACCACATCAACCGTGTGCCACCCAATGCTTTCTCTTACTTACGGCAACTGTATCGACTAGATATGTCCAATAACAATCTCAGCAATTTACCTCAGGGTGTCTTTGACGATCTGGACAACATCACTCAACTTTTTCTTCGCAACAACCCATGGCACTGCGGGTGCAAAATGAAATGGGTACGTGACTGGTTACAGTCATTGCCTTTAAAAGTGAACGTACGTGGGCTGATGTGTCAGGCACCAGAAAAAGTGCGTGGGATGGCTATCAAAGACCTCAGTGCAGACCTGTTTGACTGTAAGGACGATGGCGTGATAAGCACCATCCAAATCACTACCGCAGTACCAAACACGTTATACCCGGCCCAGGGACACTGGCCCGTTTCTGTGACCAAACAACCCGACATCAAGACTCCCAACCTAAATAAAAACTACAGAACCACAGCAAGCCCGGTACGCAAAATCATTACAATATTTGTGAAATCTGTAAGCACAGAGACCATTCACATCTCCTGGAAAGTTGCACTACCAATGACTGCTTTGAGACTGAGCTGGCTCAAGATGGGTCACAGCCCTGCCTTTGGATCTATAACTGAAACAATAGTTACAGGTGACAGGAACGACTATTTGCTCACGGCTCTGGAACCAGAGTCTCCGTACCGTGTGTGCATGGTTCCCATGGAAACCAGCAACATCTATCTCTCCGATGAAACACCCGAATGCATCGAGACCGAGACGGCGCCGCTGAAGATGTACAACCCCACCACCACCCTCAATCGGGAGCAGGAGAAAGAACCTTACAAAAACTCCAGCCTGCCCTTGGCCGCCATCATCGGCGGCGCGGTGGCGCTGGTGGCCATAGGGCTGCTGGCCCTGGTGTGCTGGTACGTCCACAGAAACGGGTCCCTGTTCTCCCGGAACTGCACCTACAGCAAGGGACGCCGGAGAAAAGACGACTACGCCGAAGCGGGAACCAAGAAGGATAACTCCATCCTGGAAATCAGGGAGACTTCTTTCCAGATGATACCAATAACCGGTGACCAAGTGTCCAAGGAGGAATTTGTAATACACACCATTTTCCCACCTAACGGCATGAATCTGTACAAGAACAGCCACAGTGAAAGCAGTAGTAACAGGAGCTACAGAGACAGTGGTATTCCAGATTCAGATCATTCACACTCATGATACTGAGGGACGTGAAAGACTGGTTTGGGTTTTGTTGGGTTTTTTGGGTATGTTTTGTTTTTTAAAGAGAACAAGAAAAGACTGACTTAACAGTTGCTGTTCTACTGCAAAACACTGGATTAAAAGACTGACAAAGCAATGTACTGTACATTTGCCATATAATTTATATTTAAGAACTTTTTATTAAAAGTTTCAAATTTCAGGCTACTGCTGCGATTAATGTAGTGGGGATACCTGACCACAATTCTATATTTTAGTATTTTTTAGTAATTTGTACTGTATTTTCCTTGCTAATATTGAAGTTACAGACCATTTAACTTTTGTGTTCTACTGAGTAAGATGACTTGTTGACTGTGAAAGTGAATTTTCTTGCCGTGTTGAGCAGTCAGAACATTCATCTGAGATCCTTGTAAGTGTAAGCACAGACCATTTTTCACTTTGGTATCAATAAAAAAATGTTGAACCTGGCAAATCAGGAAGATCAAAAAGTGGTTACAAAAACTCACAGAACTTCCAGTGTTGGGTCTATTAAATCTGTAAACCACGACAATATTCAATAAACAAAAATGCGTGTAGTAATGGGCAATATCAGCTGTCTGGATATATCCATTCAACAGTGGTGAAATCCAGTTTAAATGAGAATAATCAAATTGATGACATGCATGAGACTGAAGCTTTTGACAAGTGTTTAAAAAACCTAATCCCTAGAGGAAAGCATAATCAAATTCCTAACAAGAAATTAAAAAAAAAAAAAAGTGGTAAGCTCTACAAACCAAAGGGGTAGATACAGTTTAGGAATAGATTTTTGGTTATCAGAACCAGTGGTCTGTATATGACAGAGAAAATAGTGATGGTTGCTCCACAGGCATTTGGGAGACAAGGGCAGGAAGAACAGAGACAACACTTTGAAACTGCTTTGAAAAGAAAAAGGGCTGAAAGTGCAGTTTCATAAAAAAAGAGAGCAGGACAAAACCCACGGCAATAAAAGCAAGGTCTCGAAAACTGTGGTCCCAGAGGTGAGCAGACAAGTGGGGAATGCAGCTATTCTGAAGCATATATGAGTCTGCGTTCAGTATACTGCTGTTACAGTCAGGAATACTGCCCATTACTGTCACAGTTATCCAGAAATTCCTCGGTAAAATCTGTAAGGTAACATGTTTCTTTCTGCCTTCCTGCTGAACTATGAGCTATTTCATGTTTAAACCCCAAGCCACTCTTTGTTGCAATAATCATTCTGTTTCTTCAACTAAAAACCAAAGTGCTTTGTACGCCCTTTGGCCAGTCTTGTGTGTGCCTTGATCCAACGCTACATGTATCAAGCTTTTAAAAACTAAGAAAAAAGGAAATAATAAAATACCCACTTTTTCATACATAACTTAACTATGAAAAATACTGGTCTTATTCATGAATGAAGTTGAAAAACCACTTCAAAATTATGCTGCACCTCTGCAGTGCACTGATAAGAAACCCACTCAGAAGCTACTACTTTTCAGGTCATGAGCTTCACCTCTCTTTGTGTTCAGGTTAACAGCATTACATTTGCAGGTTTTCTTCATTATTAACTACTTGGGAAAAAAGATTTCACAACAGTGAACAGTGTGAATAATGAAAGGGAGGGAAGGTGTGCAGTTACAGCCCTGTGAAATACAGTTTTTAAAAGAAACAACAAATTAAAAATACTTAATATTTCAGACAATATCTCAGACAAGAAGGAATGTATACTAAATGCAGTTCAATTCTAAGAGAATATTAGTGGTGCTTGGCTTGTTTCCCTAAGAGTAGTAAAGAATGAGAGATGAAAAGAAGAAAGAGTGACCAACACTAATGGTTTGATGGTTTCAGCAATCAGCCTGCAAATGCATCTCCTACCAGGGATCCATCCAACCACGCAGACCCAAAATTTCCAGTAACACACTTTTTTTGTTCGTCCTCATTTTCCAGATTTGCCCAGGCAAGTTTCTCTCCAAACTCCCCTGTACCATGGAACTGTTGACACGTCACTTTCAAAAACATCTCCTGCAGTTCCTGAGCAGTGGAGGCACAGCACTGTGCTTCCTTAGTGACCTTACACAAACCATGTCTCCTTTGAATGGAGCATTGAATGGATCCATGGAAAGGGGAGTGTAACGCTAAGCATTGATGTGTGATGCCTTAAGCTTGAGCTTTCATATTTTCAGACTCTCTGCTGCCTAGGGATGTAGTTCTGAGCCTCATATCAAGTGCTGGTGAGTTCTCTTCACAGAGTAGGGAGACAAAAATGCTTTCCCTGCTGTAGACCAAGGACAACTTTCAGCCTAACAGCACAAACAATGGTGGACTGAAAGGAGAAAATAAGAATGATGACACCTCACAACCTGAAGCTGGAATTGGACAATTAAACCCCAACATGCAAATGGACAAAAACTTACAAAAATGTAAGATCTTGTGACCAGTCAGTCATTTTGTGACCATTCTTAGCCCACCCTGGGTGCGGCCTTAGTCAGGCTCTGTCCTGCCCAAGGTGTACCCTAAAGGCCTTTCAATAAATCCCTACTTTATTCTCCAGCTCTGTCCAGTCTCTGTTCCAGGTCAGCCTTCCAAGGCATCAAGTGTTATGCACCAAACAAGACTGTTCTGCTCTGTTGTCCCATCTGGTGCCAATCTAGGGAAGGGCAAGAAAGTGAAGGCTGAGCATGTGTAGCTTCATTATGGTGATGTGCAAAATGCTTCCCAAGCAGTGAGCAGGAAAGGAAGATGATACATTGGGACTGGACAGACCTGTTCTTCCTCTGCTCTCACACAGGGGGATGGATCCCTGGTATCTGAGCCCATTTAATGGCTGGGTCACTGGCAAGAGAGCCTAGTTCTTTGCCAGCAGTTCCCCAGTAACAAAATTAAACAGGTTTTGTTAGATTTTCAAGCTATTTAAAAACCTCTCTCCCAACTAGCTTCATATTAATGTTGTGAAAAAGGTAAAATGACACTCAGTGAGTACTCTGCCTTCTGAGGCACCTAAGCCAGAAGTGCCTGGTAATGGTATGTACCAATTCCAGTGATGCCATGCAAGGTCATAAGAGTATAAAAAAGTTGGCATTTGAAGAGAGAATTGTATGGCAGTCTTTGGTAAAATGACTTTTCGTATGACATTTTTATCTGTGAGGCAGTAGGGTACAAATCCAAAGCAACTTCAGTAAAGCAACCCAGTTGTTCCTACTTCACCTTCCACCAGCAAGAGTGAAAACCCGGACAAGGCTCTGCCTTCTTCAGGAAACCAGGTCAGGCTTGCAGGAGAGCTGGTGCCCTCTTACCATGTGATGTCAATGCAAAAAATGGTGCCCTGGAGTGTGCAAGACCTTCCTTGGGTTCTACAGCAACTTTTACTCCACGCACTGTGTTAAAGTTAATTTGGCAAGTGAAAGATTGCTTTCAAACTAAACTCTGTGGTTTTTTTCCTTTGGCTGTTTATACAAATTTCTGTTCCTCTCCATGTTAGGCCTGTCTCTTCCAGACTGTTCCTTATCCTAGTGCTGCAGTTGCTGCATGCAATGCTCCCCAGCACCATCAGAAATCCCTTGTCAGACAGGTACACGTGCAGGCAAAGCAGATTACTACAGTAGGCAGTTTATTCAACATATTTATCAAAATAACACTCAATCTACCTTAAATTTATCTCAGTTTTTGGATTCCATGTTATTTCTATGTACTGTTCAATATTTATTGTGAAGCAAGGGGTGGGATTTTTTTTCAGTGTTACCTAAACCTGTGTGAGTTCCCTTGATCAGTATTCTCCAAATTCAAATACTATGCCCTTTTAAAATTCATATTGCTATCCTGAATTGCCCACAGTTCTGTTTTAACCTGAAAGCTGTCTCCAAAAACACCCTGGTACTTTGGAAACTGTATTAATTTTGTCTGATCTTGGCACTTTCCCAAACTAGAGCCAAGAGCTGGACTCAATGATCCTGATGGGTCCTTCCTCTGAACTCAATATATTCCATGATTCTGTGAGAAACTTGCTTCATTTATAAGCTGTTATTTCCTAGCTTTCTACCAGAGCCTGATGTGCAGCAACTGTTAGGGTTTTTTGATTGTTTTTTTTCTTCTGGCTTTAACAGTACCAAATTTTATGGTCTTGGAACACAGTTTCCATCTCTCCTGCTAATGCACCAGTGAGCATGCAAGCTATCTTGTGCCAATGCTGTACATACTGAATGTAGAGCAGCAAATGCAATAAAGCAAGAGCAAAAATAATAAAGGCTTATTTGCTATTAAAATAATTTACTGATGACATAATGCATTAAAACATATATAAGGACTTCCCCTGCTAAGGGAATGAAATTTTGCCCATTCACCTGCAGCTAAAGTTGGATAAGATCTTCAGAAGTGAGCTGGCAGATGCCATCTACCTGGATTTATCCAAACCACGTTTGTTTGAGATCGTTTTGGACAGAACCATAATTCACATGGGTACCCTCCACTTTCAAAACGCCTTAACCTTACTTCCAAATCCATATATGGTTTCAGCATCACCTTGGGACTGATCTTTGTTTAATGAACTGTTTCTGTACTGATACCAGAACAGCCAGAGCTTCAAGCCACAGGCCAGCACTTAACCATCAGTGGTTTGGGTTTTTTTTTTCCAAAGCATAAAGTTACTCCATACCTGAGGGATTTTCATCTTCCAAACCAGCCCAGAGTGATTCCATCAGAAAGAAAAAGCTCATTGACTGAATTCAGACATCAGAGTTTTGCCTTTTTTATTTTTTTTCTTTGCAAATGAATTTAATTTAAGGGTGGTGGATAAGAGTCCCACCCTTGTGATGAAATTAGAGCCCTTTCAAACACTTTGAAGGTACAACCATGACACAAGTATTAAATTCTGGACATAACTGCTTTAAAAGTTTTTTCTTTTGGTAAACATGAATGTTTGATCTAATAGTTATTTCATCAAATAATTTCCTGCTCTGTAAAAACCTAGATCAAAGCAGAATGTGGATCTGAATAAAAGGGTGGCAAAGCAGATGCTCAAAACAAGCATCACCTTTTGCTTTCTCAGCACAGGACATTAAAGTAAGATACTCACAGCACTGTCTTTAAGTGATGCCTGAGGAACATTTCTCCCCTGGGAGGAAACCAAGACACTTCAGATGGGTGTTAAATAAACATCCTCTGGATTTTTGATGGTCTAAGGCAAAGGCCTACAATACACATTTGGGCAACCAAGCAAATGTCCATCATCAATGCCCTATGCCTAAAACCTGCAGGTTGGGACTGCAGATGTGAATTTCCAGATTTCAACTGCTTTTCAGAGCCCCTTTTTGTTTTCTCAGGATGAAAATGTAATGGAGTCACAGCACAAACCCCCTCAACATTAACAACACGAGCTGAAAAGATCTTTTTGATATCTGAAGCTGGACCTTCTAAGCTTAGCAAGAACACTCATAAATAAGTTATAAAAATAGAATGGTCTTAATAGGGCTAATTAAATAATCTGACTTGTTCAAGCTGGTTGATAGTGTTCATATAGGCTGATACTCTGTCCTGAACAGCCCTCTTAAGTCATCAAAAACAGGGAGCAGATCATACCCAAGTGCTAGCACAGGCTCCTGGCTGAGCTTAAGGAATATCTATCTATAGACAGAGCTGTGCAAGGTCTAATTGTTCAAACTCGAGGGGCTGCACCATGTTCTTTAATCACTAACTGTGGGAACATCATTTACAAAAGGATGAAATTATGCACGTTATGCATAATTTAATGTCCCTAATTTATGCAAAATAGTTAAAAATTTATTTAGCTCAGAACAGCACATCCGATTTATGTAACACCGCTTCCTCCAGTGGCCTTAGTCCCTGATAAATGCCTGCCAGGAAACTGGCTTTCCACATGAAAACAGATGATTTTTGTGGATGTGAGGCTTGGTTTTGGTTAAGAATTTTTCTTGTCTTTGGGTTTGTTTGTTTGTTTATTCGTTGGGGCTTTTGGGTTGTTTTTTTTGTTGGTTTGGGGGTTTTTTTGTAATTAGCAACAATAAATAATTTTACTGCAAATCTTTCAGTTTTTAATGGGATACAAAAGTCAGCTGGTTGACAATTTTAAACTAATGCCCTCAGACACGGCAGGTGCTGGTGTGACAGAAGATGTCCTCACAAACTCTGCTTTCCCATCTCACCTCACAATAATGCTTTCCAGGGTTTTAACTTGAAGCCTTGCTTTTATCGCAAGGATTGCAAAAAGGTAATGAAATCTTTTTTCACTGCTGTAAAATGAAAACTCAGGACCTCAAAATTTTGAGATGCACACAACCAGTTATATAATACAGGCATAGCTGCCTTTCAGGCTGGGTTACACACAGGAGACAAATCTAAGCCTTTGTCCACCTCTGAGCCCGCTGTATTCACAAAAATTTCCTAAATTACTAGACCAAGCATCAGCAGCTTCAACAGGCAGTAAGAGAAGGCCTCCTTACCTCACACGTCATCTTCAACTACTGGTTTGTGTGTGCAAAATGGAGTTAATTTGGCTTCCTTGAGTGTTGTTTTTTTCATGGATTCGGTGAGGAAGCACAGAAGTAACAGTTTTTAAAAAGGTATATACCCTTCTACCAAGGAATGCTGACAAAGCAGAGGATTTGAGAAATGATGTTTTAACCCTTATTCCAGAATTACATCCCAAACACAATCCTGTGTAAACCTTATGCCTTTCCTGATTGTGTGTATAATATGCTCAGCCCCTGTTTAAGCTACATTTAATGGACTCAAGTTATTTGCATTGCACTCCTCCTCCTCAAACTATTTTCATTTTCTGCACAGTTTGAGCAACAACGTAAGAATGTGAATAGGTGTACAGAACCTGCGGTATTTTTGTTTGTTTACCTGGTTTCAGTAATCTTCTCAAGAAACATTAAGACACTTATTTCCAAAGCCTGATGGAATAAATTACTGCCCAGAAGGAACATGAGCTCATTAATAGAAAGAAAGCCATATACAGGGAAATGCTAACCCAGTGAGTAAATATAGTTTTAGGGCATTAGCTGATAACACAGAACCTCCACCTAATGTCTTTAAAGCAATTATTTTACCTTAAGAACTCCTTAATGGCATGTAACCTACTTCATCCACTAAAAACCTTTTCATTTCTCCCTGATACAGGAATGACATACAGCATGCTAAAATAAAAAGTAAGAAAAACACCACAGCGCTTCCAGCTCTTGGAAGGTTTTCTGGTTGCTGAAATTCAGCACTTTGCAGCCCAGTGAAGTAAGCAGTCAGGAGAGTATCACTGGGGGAGCTAAAGTGCTGACCTTGTGCAATTTTTTGGATAAAGGAAAAAAGGGCAGCGATGGAACTGCATGTAGAACCTCACCAGCTGCACCATGGCTGTCCCACTTACACACCTTGGTGCTTTTCACTACAGGAAAATTTGTAAGTACCTTTAAGGGTCAAAAAGGTTGAGCACCAGCAAGACAACCACCATCCCTAAGCTCTTCTTTCTATTCTTTCTTCCTTTTTTTCTTTCCTTTGTTAGTTAAATAAGGCTCATTGAGAGAGTTTATTCAGTAAACAGGGCTGTTATGCTTGTAAAAACCTCTTCGTTGCTAACTGCCTTGTTGATACATAGTGGAATAGTGCTGAACCCTCCTTAAGGAGTTTGCACTTAAATCCAGGGCAGGCACATCACAAAATATTTTCCCTGGAAATCTCCACTATTTCCTGAACTTTCAGATACATGATGTTAAGGGTAGGAGGGGAACAAGATAAGAATTTGTTCCTGGAAGTTGCTCTTACCACTGTTGCTTTCCTGTGTTCCATATAGGAATTTAAGAAGTCGAAATAAACAAGATCAATTAAAGAGAATTTTGGAGGAGAGGTGCAATACCACAAAATCACATTTCTACCACTGAGAATTGAATTATGCTGAACAGCTACTTGGTTTATCATAGCTTATCTGTCTCAGGAAATGCTCACAGCTTTCATTATCTGCTGGCCTGGGGACAGAGCTGCACTGATCAGAGCATTCCTTGGGTACAGACAGAGGTGCTAAAAAGAGCCAAATATACCTGAACAAAACTAATAGGGACTGCTTTTGTCAAAAAAAAAAAAATCGTAAATTTCTGTGTCTTGTCCAAAACATTTTGTCCCAAACTCTGAAATATACTACTATCCTACACTATTAAGAAACAAAAAACCCCAAAAAAAACCCAAAAAACAAAACAAACAAAAAAAAACCCCAAACAAACAACAGGAAACAAACAAAAAGCTTATCTTTCAAGCATGGAAGATTTGATGTAATGCCTAGCTTTACCTGTAAAATAAGTTTTAAAGGTTTTGTTTATATTACTTCATACCCAATGCTATGATGAGCACATGTTTATTGAGGACATCCCCAGTGTTTTTAATACAGATTCTGCACAGAAGTAAATGGCTGTTTGTCCAGTACACTTCCCACCCATTTTTCCTTCCCATTTTCCCTGTGTTATTAACTGACTTCTTTAACACTTATATCATTTTAGTCATTAAATACTAAAAGTGCGAGAAGTGGTTTGTCAAAAATTTTTTAGGGTCTTAGAGATGTGAGAGAGAAAGGACAGAGACATTATACCAGGATGCTAATGAGAGGGAAAAGGGTGCTATTGTATGCTGCAGGGAGATTTCCCTTGTTTTACTGAAAGGAAAAAAAAAATCCAAACTTTCACAGCTATTTTGACAAAAGGACCTGCTCATGCAAGAAACACGTCTTGTTCCCAAAGCAACCACACCACTTTGGGAAGGGAGGGGAAGAGAGTGTCTCTCTTTGATATGGATTTGAAGGTGATATCCTGTATCCCATGAAGGAGCACCCCGCTGGTAGAGTCAGAATAAGTTGGATTGTCTTAATACCCATTTTAAACTCAGTGCTGGTGTTGCTGCAAAACTAGGGAGCAAAGCAACCCAGTCTCAGGGACTTCAAATAAACCCCCAACCAAATCAAAAAACAACCAACCCTGCGAAATCCTCAAAAAGCACCTATCAAAGTGATTTCAGTCCAGTGATCCGGTACACAGTCAAAGGATGTAAGCTCTTCTAATCCCACTCTTTGAGCTCCTCCAGGCTCCAGCCCCTGTTGCCATGGCCCTGGCTGACATCTCTTGCAAAATACAGGAGCCCCACAGGCCTGAGGGCTGCTGGCTGTGGGTTTCACACTGCAAAAACAGCTTGGGAGGCGAGGAGCATGAACGGCACCCATTCCAGTCCAGGAGGTTTTATTACAATGAGTTCAGCTCTGGGCAGGCTGCCATCATCAGCATATTTCTGACAGGTATTTTATTTTTCCTCCAAAGAATACCTAACACTACTGAAAGCACTCACTGTTACATTAGATACTGCTGGTTTACTTAGATAAAAGAAAATAAAAATTAAAATTACCCACTGTTCCCCTCTGTGCTAATAAAGACTAACTTTATCCTTCAGTATAATCCCGCCAAATCAATTAAAATGCATTCAGTGGGTTGAAAGGATACTAGTGAAGTATTAACAAAAGCCTGGTTTGGATTATGCAAAATTTGTGCAGCAGTTGACTGATGCAAAGATTTCTGTGGCAATACTTTCAGGAAAAGAAAATAAATCCAGCTCTTCAAAATTTTTCTTACTCTGTTTTGCTCAGCAGTTCTAGGAAGTTATTAGGTCAAACTCCCACAACACTGACCTCCTTCTGAGGTTTGCAAGGCAATATATGAGTGATGAGTGAAGTCTTCCATACTCATTCATGGAAATCTCTGCAGTGCTGCTATACACTGGTGCTTAGGGGTATTAAATAGGAAAATGTCTTAAAACAGAAGCAGCTCATGTCTGGGTATTGCTTGGGTGCATCACCTTCAGGTGAGGAACCCATCTAGGACATGCCTGAGCCTTCCTCAGGAATGAAGCAGAATTCCTGAAGATAGGGAAATAAACCATGCTAGGTGTCAATGGTGGCTGGAGACCTGCCAAGGCATCTGTTCCCATGTCTTAAAACCAGCTAAAATGACACTATGCAGGGGAAAAAACAATTTTTCTCCTGCTGAGAAGGAGCTCCAGCAGGTACTGTTACCCTTGCTAGGCCTGGTCAGCAGACAGTCAATACTGCTTCCTTTGCAAAAAACAAACACTGGGATAAACTTTCGTCTGTCAAACAAGCCAGGGATCATGTTTTCTAGTGCTTTCACATTTGTAGGAAGCTGCCTCTGACATCTCCCCTCAGGGCTTGATTGTACAAGGAAGGAAAAGTAGGGAATTTTAAAGACGCTGGCAAGCGTTTGGTCTTTCAAAATGTCATCGCTAATCTCCACATCATCCAGCCTGCTCGGTAATCAAGACAGAGGAACTGTACAAGTGCAAATTAGTGTCACTTATGTCCTGAAAACAAGTAAGAAAGAGGATATGGGATAAGTATGCCCAAAAGCAACATCAAATTTATTCTCCATGATCAGATGAGAGATTTACTGAAGTTTATTTCACCTTACACAGAAGAAAAAACCCCCAAACAAACATGAAGATATCTCTATGACATTTACCATCTGGCTGAGCAGGTTAGCGCTGTATTATTGCTGTACTCTGCTCAATAGCAGTGAGAACAGGGAGGCAAGGAGCTGTCCTGAGCTCCCACAGCCATTTTCAAACACCTCCAAGACAGAAGATCCATCTTCTGCAAGATCTGATTTTTTTTTTTCTTTTGGGTCCATTAACAAAAAAAATTAACAGTAGCACCAGGGTGATTTTAGGACATCATGCATCCCAACAACTTGATATGAGTAAACAGAATAAATTTTGAAGGGGGTCACCTGTTGAGGTGCAGGACAGACATCTAAAAGCAGCTCTATAAGCATCTCTCTCTCTTTCAAAGGAGGGCAGCAGCACTGTGAGCCTACAGATGAGCAACCTCAGCACAGGACTGGGAGAGCACATTTCCCTGAACCACTGAAGCACAACAGGGAAGCAGCCAATTCATACGTGGGCACTAGGAAGTTGTCCAAGACCTTTAAACTCTTGTTCTTCTGGGAGCTGACCCAGATTTGACTATTACTCTAATGGTAAAAAAAACCACTTGCTACTTAATACCTGCAGTACACGATTACATGCTGATGATGCAGGCTCCTTGAACACTGCAAAGTGTTGGGGGTATTTGTTGTTAAATCCACAGTTTTGCAGGAGTGATCATTGTACCTGCCTAGAAAAAAAGCTCAGTATTTCCTATATGGGGAAAGGTAACAGTGTTAATTGCAGGTATTTCATGTTAGAAGAAAACTAGCAGGAAAAGAAAAACAAACACCGCTTCCACCCACTCCTCCAACCATACTGATCAACTTACAACTTTATTTTAAAAACACATTCCAACTTTATTTTAAAAAACTGAAAATATTCTGTGTCCAAAACAGTCCTTTTAAAATATGTGCTTTGTAAGGCCTTTTTTGTGACATTCTTCCTTTACTAATGGTTTTTAAATGTTCTTCTGATCAGTTTGAAAGAGACCAGTAACTTTTGGCCCAGCTGTAGCAGCAATAGAAGGAATCAGCACAACATGCCAGAGGAATGTAAAATGTACTAACCAGATATGAAGTCAGCTGCACAATACTGAAATCCATGCAAATCCTCATCAGATTGTCTGTTTAACACTGCAGAATTTGTGATATTTACTCTGCCATTCAAGAACACTTTTTACATGACACTTACCCTGATCTCTCAAAACCACAAATTATATAGCCATAGTACAAATGGGAAGACTAGTGCTCTAAAGCTATTCTCCATTTTATTTGAAAGCATAATGTATAATAATAAATCATTTTTCCTCTTAAATTACATTTCATTAATCTTTATCCTTTAAAATAAAGATACAAGCACGTGGTCAGATATTTTTTCTGTATACAGCACCATCATTTTTATGATAAAATTAATAGGTCTTCCAAGCAATTTCTGCTAAGCAGCCAAAAATAACGAGTGAGCAAATTACAACAGTAATACTAATTTATTAAGCTACTTTCAAATGCCTTCAGCTTCCTTTTTCTTTGTTTGCAGCATTATAGGGCCATTTGATAAAGCCAAACTGCAGATGTTCAGCTCTTTGTTTACTAAGGTAACTGCGGCTGAAAACGAAATGGAAGTGACAGCACCAGGGCTACCTCGCCTTGCCAGCAGCAATGCTGTGCTGGAGTGGTTGCTGCTGGAGGAAATGAAATTGTAAAAACTCTGAAGGATGACATTACTGGGGAGCTCTGCAATTCAGACTGGCAAGGAGGCAGGACTGGGAGCCTTGGAGAGCTGCCACCACCTCCCTTCTACAAACCACGGTGTCCCTTTCCCACTATGCTGTTTTCTGGGCTGTACAATATGTTTTCTTAGACCTGCCACCCATATGGACACTTGGACACGTTACACCAAGTCGATCATGCTGGCCACTCCTGGCATAAACCAAGCCTGCCACATTTATACCTCTGTCAGCACTAATTCTGCTGCTTTTTGAGGAGATGACAAAACTCTGCTGCGCTGCAAGCAGAGGTTTGTCGCAGCCAAGTGAACATACTGTGGGTGCACAAGACAAATAAAAGCTCCCAACCTTTATTTGCAGGTTGTCCTGCAAAATTCTCTTGTTACAGACATACCTATTTCACAACAAATTTGTATTTTTTCAATTTTCCTAAAGCAGGTTCTTATGAAGGCAAGTGCTACAATGCTTGGACCTCAGGATTGCATTTTAAATAACAAAAGCTAAAAGGCTCTGATTGATCAAAGCTTTTTTTCCTTTTTCAATCAGAAGATCAACTGTTTCACGCTGTTGAAAATAAGAGAACAAATCCAGGCAATATTTTCTATTTCCCACTCTTACTCTTAGAAACACACGTGTGACATTTATAACCACAGTGTAAAAGCTCATTAATACTCTAGGCTGACCTATTAAAAAGGGTTATTGGCTTAACACAATAGGAGACATTCTCCTGGAAAACAGGCAAGGAAAGGAGAGAACAGCTCAAGATAAGCCACTTCTCCAAACAGGCTCAAAGGATGAGATCATTAAATGAGTGTTAAAAGCATCTAATATTTTTCACCTCCTCTCTGCTCATTTCAAAACTAGCTTAAAATCACAGAATAAAGGCCCAGCAAACACCCCAGTGCATTTTAAAAGGCAATTCTCTCTCAAAGGGCTGATAGCAGGCAGGGAGTGGGAGAAAGGTTTATTTTAGTTGAGTTAATCTGACAGACTGGCACCTACTCAGAGGTGTTGGAAGACGTCTGGCGCATCCACACACCCACCAAGAGCAGCACTAAATTCTTAAAGAAGACAGGGCTGCCTATGCATTAAGTTCCCTTTTAAAGTACTTCTCTCTAGAAGCTTTGTTCTTTCTTTTCAAAGAAATAATTTAAAGCAAGCTCCCAATAAATGTGTTCTTTTTTGGAGGGTGTCGGGGACACTTCCAACACTTGACCTTGGGGTTTGCCAAAACTAGCAAATGCTCAAGGCACTGTGCCCATGGGAGCACCACAAAGGGTGAGAAATCACCTGCCTGCCAGATGGAGTCCATATTCCCACCCCACACAGCCTTCCAAAGCCATCCTTTAGCTTAAGTAATTGTGGTTTGCTTGGAGTTTTTTTCTACCATTAACTTAGAGAAAACAATCCTAGTTCCTCCCAGCTGATGCTTTTCTAGGCTGAAGCCAAGCTCTTCCAGCCTACTGGTAAAATGCTGGCTGATGCTTCCACCATTATCCTAATTACCCTTCCTTGACCTGTGGCTGTTTAAACTCATCTTCCCACGTACAGATAGGACACCTTCATTCTTTACTGCTCCCAAATGTGATGTTGAGCTTATAGAAGGAATTCATATTGTCTGTCCTTAAGCACATGACATTCTCCTGAAACCAATTAATGGCAGAGGGAAGCAGTTCTTCTCACTTAATAATCCAGTCCTCCCCCGCCTTGCCAGTGTCTCTCAGCTTTGGAGTTGGCAAATTTATTTAGCAAGCTTTTAATTCTTCTGTAAAGGCTGCTAATGAAAATATTAAATAAAGCACGATTTGATCTTTGAGGAGCTCCAGCAGTACCTTTGCACAAACTTGCAGCGATAAAAAGGTTATCAAGAATGACAGCATTGAAAGACTCCAGTCTTTAAAGGTATCTTAACCACCTCAAAAGCCCTGCTTGCAGGAGACAGGATTACCATGATGCAATCAAATTAGGTCCAATTATCTCAAGTATTTTGAGCATGTGTGCCAGACACCCACCCCAAAGAAAAACAGAAACTGAAATAACACTGACTTACACAGATGCAGCAAGCCCAGTGACCACTTTCACTCAAACTAACCCAGAAAGAAGGTCATTGTCCTCGTGTCCTGGTTCCCCCAAGATGTCCCCCTCATCCACATGAAGATGCTTTCTTAGCATCACGAAACAGCTTGCAAAGCACAGATCCCCTATGATATTGCAATTAGCTAATTTCCTATACTGATATCTCTTATACAGCGAACAGCATTTTAATTAATTCTTTAAATACATATTCCTCCAATAGGTTGAACCTTAATTAAAATTAGAAGTGCCTGATAGCATCTTCTTATCTGGTTACAGAGGCATTTTTTTTAAATTTGCGGTGATGATATCGCAACCACATTAAAAGGAATACATATTGAATTTTATGTTCTTTCGGTTCAGCAGAACACTAAGAAAATTAATTCAATCTGCATTTACACTCACAGAATCTGTCTCCTGCTTCAGTAATAAATATTCTTGCTTTGTTTCAAACGTAAGTTTTACAAAACTGTTTTAAACTTTGCCCTGGGCACGTCTCTGACCAGCAGAGATCTGCTTAATCTCATATTTCATTAGTTATTGCTTAATTAGAACCCCATTTGAAAGAAGTTAAGTAAAAATGGCCCATTTAATTATCATGAGACATGAAAGAGGCAGAAAGTTCTTTGTAATCCAAGCTGCTCCTCAGCAAGTTTTTATCGTGCTTATCACAGACATCATACGTGACTTTACCATCTATCTCTCTCTCAGCTCTGCCTCTCCTGTTGCAGCTCTTCAGTCAGCACATCTCATCTGCCACTACTCCTACATTCATCTTCACACAGCTCTCCTGGCATCAGGGAACACCACAATCCACGTTCTGGCAGCCCAGGAGCACCACCACCAAACGCTTCCCAGGACCCACCCTGTGCTTTATCACACTTTAAGCCAAAAGACCAGCACAGCAACCAGGGGAAAAGCTCCAGCAATATCATTCAGCTGAGACAAGTGTACAACTAAACAGGAGGCCTTCTCAAACCTAGCAGGGTTAATTACAACTCTAAAGCAAGCAGAGCTTCTTTGATACTAGCACTACCCTTAAATATTGATCAAGAAACTAAAAAAGTTTATCCTGAGTTTCTCTAAACTGCAGCTTTTTCTCTTTATAGCCAACCAATTAACAAAACCAGTAAGTTTACAATGCAAGTACAGAATGACCAAGTTACTGTCTATTACATGCACAACTAAACACCAAATTGTATCAGTATTTCCCCGTGTTCAGGAAGCATTTTACACACCAATGCCAAATTACATTCTGTTTTCAGGCTTGGGCATCCCATTATAATTTCAGCTTTCTGATATAAACAAAATGTGCTCAAAACCTTCAATTTTATCTGAGAAGGGTTCACAAACTTCAGTTTTGTCTGAAACCACACTCTGAAATGCTTATTTGTGAATTGTAAATTGAAGTGCTACTGCTCTGTATTATGCAAATAGCCAAATTCTAGCATTGTAAGAGAAGCAATGAGCTTGTTATCCTGTCAGTCCTGCACACAGACACCTTTTTAGAACATCATTTCCAAAACTGCTTGTGTGCTCCCTTAACTGCAGTACTTTTGATACTAATGAAGAATTTACCACCATCTTAAAACGAGATGAGTCACCCAACAATGAGCACTTCTGAAAAGCCGAGCATTATCTTTAACTTGGAATGCAAACAATATCCTCATACTTATCAAAAATTCCCATAAAAGCATTTATGGTAACAAACACAAGATATCCAGTGGAACTGAGGAACAGAGAAGTAAGATAGCAGGTATCAGGACTCTTGCTAAACAAGCGTCACACGGTGCATTCCATCAATGCAACAATTAGCTTTGCTTGTGTGTTCAACAACTAGTTTTAGTTAGATAAATTACACAGCTAAACAGTTGTATGTGAAAAATAAGAGTACGTGCAACTGTCTTCAACAGAGATCATATACATCCCGACAGTCATCCTTTATGGAAAAATTATGCATATGGTGCGTGTGGGCGGACTGAATCCACAACGGGATGAGCGTTACCTCATCGCATCTCTGCAATGGGGTGGAGGGCTCAAAGGAGACCGGGCACCTGTCAGATCCATCAGCACATACCTCAGGGTATTGGTATCAGCAGCTCGAGTCACGTGGATCCCATTAAATCCTGCAAGGTTACCTCATCCCCGCAGCACTCCAGGAAGCCTTGTCAGACAGATGCCACCCCCCACCCGCTCCCACTCAGGTAACGCCTTGCAGGTGGCAGGTGACAGGAGGACGGGCTGTGCCAGGGCACGCTGTCCAGCACACCAAACCCACCAACTGGCACAGCAGGGCCATCACACCACACCCACCAGCTGGGACACAGCATCCCCACCTCCCGCAGGCCTGAGAGCGCCCACCAGCCAGCCAGGGATTTGCTCCATAGCCCCAGGGACAGGGCAGATGTGCCTCCCACAACAGACAGTGTGATATGACAGACATCCCACACCACCAGGGAAAAGGGGACAGTCCTGATCACTCTGCTACTACAGCACGGAGCCTCCTGGCCTGGCTGCAGTGCAAGGCAGGAAGCAATCCAGGAACAGTGCTGGAAGCAAACAGGATTCTGAAAGCAGTCCATGCTATTTCATTCCAGAGCAGTTAGCATCGTGTTTGCTTATAGTCAATCCCTTTCTTTGCCTCATTTAAACTGACTTCATTTTTACAAAAAAAAAAGCTCAATTTTAATGTATTTCTTTACAACTTGTGTCAGAGAAAGCAGCTTCCTATATCTGTGGGATATATTTTTTTCTTCAGGACAGAGGTTTCAAACACATCTGTCAAGTTGAATGGAAATAGGGAAGAGCTAAGCTCTAGCGTCTTGGGATAAGAAAACACTGACAGTGTTTGCATGCTGCAGCTGGAAACAATAACTGAGGAAGCATCAAGGGGTGTTTCTATCAGCAGACGGGAGCAGGGAGCAGAAATAAGGCTCAGACAGAAGGAAAGCAATTGATTTGGAACTGGAAGAGCCACCTCTGTCTCCTCTCATTTTTCACAGCTATAAATTAGATATTCATCTCCATACCTGATTTGGGGGGGCTGTTTTAAAAGCTGCTAACAGGGTCTGCACAGCTTGCAGGCTTATGCATGTTATGCATGAACAAAAATTGCCACCATCATTAAACCCACAGCATCATTAGAGGTACCATCAGAAATTATGTTGGGGAAAAAAAGGTTATTTGAATATATTTTTCATTCTGAAATATCAACACATGCAGAGCTGGCCTGCAATCTAAATGAAACCAAGGGAGTGCTTCCTCTTAATGCATTGATACTGCCTGAGTGAAAAGTTTGCTGCTGATGGGTTTTATGTGCATCTAAGCTGAGCTCAAGACAATCTGGCAATTCTACCATTACCATGCTGCAGTAAAATAAGGCTTCTTCCTTCTTCCTAATTATATTCTCAGCCTGCACAACAGACTTATCTATTCCCACTACCCTATAAATGACAATGCTGTTGTAATATTTAATAACGCACTTCCAAATGTTTAAAAAAAAGGCAAACAACGAGAAGGAACAGCAAACACGGAATAAGAGGCTACTGTCCATGCTTCCACAAACACTTGAGCCAAGTGTACTTACACACCAGCATAAATCAAACAGGCATAATCCAATTTAAATACAAGTCCTGCTAGGCTTTTTCATTAATGCATGGTTTATGCTTTTGTCATCTTTTGACTAATTTTATTACATAATACTGAGAGATTTACTATATTACATTACGGCTCGGCTAGTCATAACAGAATTGAAAAAGTTAATTTTGTTTCTCTGTTTCAGAAGCTAGAGAGTACATTATGTCGTGCTGGTTTTCAATCAGTACATTCTTCTGAAATTTCCCTTTTGTTCCCTCTTCCCGTTCCACATTAAGAAATACACCTCCTATGTACTACTGCTCTTTTAAAAAAGCATACCAAAGAATGCTTCCATCCTTGTACAGGCTGCCTTTCATAAAAAAAAAATCAGATCTCTAAATTTTTGGGGGTTTTGTCTATTTTGCTCCATCCTGTTTGTTCAGGGTCTCTGGTGAAGCAGTAATAGCTCAACAGTTCAGCACTGACCTCATGGAAGAAAAGATATAGGGCCACACTGCCTTCATATTTCCCTTATTTGAAACAGCACAAGTAATTCCACTTAATTTGGGGAGATACATTTACAGCCCATTTTTGAAGATGGGAACATAACTCCGGTGGGCTGTTACCAGCTTTTTGTCTTTTTTTTTTTTTTAATTGTCTTTCCTAAACAGAACACCATCAGAGGCAGGATGATGCTCAGCCCTGAGATGGCTGCACTTGGGAATGAATCACCACAGAGCAGCACCACAAGGAATAAAACCACTGCTGAACATTATGTGTGCACTCATCTCCATTTCCCTGTTTAACTGGGCTTCTTCTTGCTTTTATTTTCAAGTATTTTATTCAAATTTCTTACTTCCTCAGCACCAGTACACAAGAGGACCCAGCCAGAGTACAGAAAATTGTCCACAGCAAAGGCTCCTATGCCTACATCCCTGGAGTAGTATTGCTTAGAAATTCCAATCTAGTGTCCCAGCTGTTAATGAAACAAGAGATTCTAGCCCAGAAGACTGTGTAATGCAAAGAGGAACAGAAAAAAATCAAATAGGAAGACAACCATTATCACAGTGTGCTGCACATACAGCATGACACAGGTCAAAACCACATTAAATATAATGGAAATCACATGACTGATAAAAACACCTTCCACAATACTCAGTGGATAATATACCTAGCATTAGGGATTGTCTAGTCTTTTTATTTGCAACTCATTTTAAAAGGACTGCTCAGGACTGCTGCTGGTTCCAGACTAATTACTTCCAGATTGTGTCAGATTTTCCCACACAGAGAAACAAGCAGCAAGCTGAATTTGGTCCTGTCAAGGTGTTTCCATCAGCTGCTTCATAACCACTTCGGGAAACTCATCTAGATGCAATTATAACTTTACTGCAAAGTTTTTGTTGTTTTGTTGGGTTTTTTTAAAATACTAGACGACAAAAATCATGTTTCTCATTCAATTCTGACTGAAGTTAAATAGGATGGTTTCCATAGACTTTGATGACTTCTGGAGGAGGTTTCATAAAAAGATGAACAATAAATCTCTTCATCCACCAGGGAGAGAGGTTAATCTCTTATTCTTAATGCTTACACATCAAAGAACTCCAGTGTGGAACAGGAGTGCTGCACATGAAGTCCAGTAGCTGGCTATATCATAGTCATAATTTGAAATGAAGAACACTTACATAAAATACACCTCCAAAACTAAGGACTTGGATTCAAAAATACTAAGCTCTTCTCTGTGAAGTAGCACGTTATCAATTCACAGAGATTAATCTTAAAGTTAGAAAAAATACAAAGCCACTAATTTCATTCATAGATTTTCTTTTCATTTTCCTACAACATACAGCAAACCTCACCAGGGTAGGGTGTACTTTTACACCTTCAATTTGTCACAGAGCATAGTAAGACATACTTACAGATATTCTCCCTCCAGATGACATAGTTGAAGGCAAAAACCATTTAAACACCACTAGGAATGGGGGAACACTTTAAACCCTTTCCCAAGATGAGAGTTACAGCCACCACACAGAAGGTTTTCAGCACAGTCCTCCTCAGGAGATACTACTCCCAAGAAGCACTTGGAAAGAAAATACTTGTTTGCCTGAAAGCCCTTTAGAGAAACCTCCATTCCAAAGTCAGACTCAGGCAGTGCCACATGTGGTAGAGGTATCTTTGCAGTAGCCAGCTCCAGTAAACTCACAAACAGGGACCACAGGTGCATATTAAATAGAAATTTCTTCTTTACTCAAATATCTACAACCAACAAAGAGAGAAAGTGGGGTCACTAAGGGTCTCAATAATCTGCAGAATTCACAGGTTTGCTTTTGCCCTGAAACATTCTAAGCTGCTTGTGTTTTTCTGTCCAGCCATGATTATAGGAAAGCAGCTGCCTTAATGAGCCATAGAAAGTGTGCTGGAAAAAAGAGGCTGAGGATGAGACCTTGTTCTGACTTCTAAGAAGTCTCTTGGCCACTGTTTTTCCTCCTTGTCACATACTCAGTCTCTGAAGTAAACACACATTTCACCTATAATACAATGAATCACTTTTAATGACATATATAACGACACTGCATTCTACCTTTGTTAGAACTGTGCTGGCAGTGTTGATTTTAACTTTACGTTTAAAATAAAGACTAAGTTCAATCAAATATTTTTAGCACAGAAGTTTTTCTTTGAAGTTCAAAAAAACTAACAAGTGAGAGAAGGTCCTTAGGAGCCTTTTATTAAAACTAGAATTCTGCCCACTTCTTTCATTAGCAATGGACCAATTCCCAGCAATATTCTCATGCTGAAATGCAAACTGCTGGCATTCTTCTCTGGAGTGTGAGCCATGATTCTGTTGTTTCATTCCAAATATGACAATTAATATTTAGCATATACTGAATAATCCTATACATGATTGCTCACTATTATGTGGCTTGTTCAAATCAGGCCATAGTTAGCAGGGACTGAAAGGTATCAGATTATGGAAAATTAGACAATGGTTTCATTCCTTGGTAATAATTATCTTTCTTTTCACTCTAACAACTTGGAGATTGGTACCTGAAATTTCTCCTCTCTACCTGTTCTTCCAACTCTGTAAAAAATTAAAAAGACTTTTCCATGCTGTAAACTCCAGCTGGAGCCTAAAAACAGACATGTAACAGCAGAAGAAAGACCAGTTGGACTTGCACAGACTGCACTGCAGGCTGGGAGGAGAGCAGGGGAGGAAGAGCTTTATTTATAAATTCATATAAGCTGCTCTAAGATTAACCTAGAGAAAAAGTCCACCCTTCACCACCAGCAATTATTCAACCACCTTCAGTAGCCATTTATTGGGTAGGCTTTGATTTGTGGAACCTAAGACAATTGCTTATCATGTCATAATCTGGAAATAATTGTAGCGATTACAATGTAATGAAATGGATTTTTTTTTTCTGATGGTTGGCAAGATTAATTATGTATTTACAGCATTAAGTAATTTTCTACATGTATTCCCTACGACTGTTTCAGTTGTTGGGTGGGTTTTTTCCCAGTGGACAAAAGAGTCACACAAGTAAAATAATGTTGGATGTGCAAACACCACAGGCAAATTTGGCAGAAACCATGTGTTTTAAAATGTATCAAGTCAATAAAAAATGTCATTAAAACAACAGTTTTTAAGATATGGAAATGAGAAAATGCAAAAATGTTCAATAACCAAGGAAAACATCAGTGTAAGGAAGACCTTTAATACATGCAGCCACAGTAGGTTTTATTTGCTTGCTTCTCTGCTGGCAGTATTGTAATAACATTGATGATCAATATTATATTCCTTTTTCCCCACCTGTGTCTTATATCTGAAAGAAAACACAAGAAACTGCAGAGGAGGAAAACACATTCCACTGAAACCAAGAGAAGTCTATGTCTGAATTAATGAAAACAGTATTTCACTCCAAGTTGAAGTGATTTGCCCCAAGTGGCACCAGTTAGAAGCAGAACTGCTGGTTGTAATCCACTCCCTCAGCTCCTCTTCTCCTCAGTCACTCCACCAGATCCCTAACCTGCCTGTGTCTCAACAAGATCCATGTCACAGGACACATCAGCTCTGCTCCACTGGCAGTCATCTGTCCCCCTCTGGATTTAGTACAATACTCCATGAAACTAGGAAATTACCTCACATTTCATATTTCAGAGGCAGAGCAGGAAATCAATACACACTACAAAACGCGCAGAAAATCCTTCAACCTGTGTTTCTCAAACTGACAATCCTTGCACAGATTTCTGAAGAATTCAAGTCTTCAGTTTTCTCCCAAGCACTGCCATAATCAACCAGAGCATCAGCAGAGCAAGAATCAGCTCCCCTAAATGTTGGAAATGCACTGACAACACCATGCAAATACTCAAAGTCCTTTTCCCACCCAAATGCGTCCCCAACAGTTCTCACTGCATTTGTCCACAGAGCACACACATTTTGCTGTGACTCAGTTATTTTACTTTTTAGTGCTTATCCATAACAGACCAAATTCTCTTAGTGTTTCTCTCCAGATAAGCAGCTCCAGTAACCACAAGGAATTACTGATGGCAGAAAGCAAGCAGAACTTGCCCCAGTTTCCTTAACTGGCTAGATTGAAAATCTGTCCAATTAATCCTCTTTAAAAAAAAAAAAAAAAGCAGCCTACTAATGCACTTAAAGTTATAGCTCCAGCACTGAAAGCCTCTTGGCCAAATTCTGCAAAAGATCCTCTAAGGATCCTTTAAGGAGGGGTGGGTTTTACCCCTTATTTTTGGTCACTGTGGGGAGGCCATTTACTTACAGGTGTGTGTGGGGGGGGTGTTTCTTTTTTTAAGAACATTTGTGAATATTAATAGCTATATACCTTCAAGATAAATAAAAACCTGTTGGGAAAACTCACACCGAAGGATTAAACTTACTGTTAAAGAATGCAACTCACTGCTAAGCATCAATTTATCTTCTAAGTTAACTGAACACCAGACAGAAATTGTGCAACATGGAAATTGTGCAAAACTACAATAATCATCATCTCAAACAATTCATTCCCTGCATGGGATGTGGTAGGGTGTCCAAACATTCTCACTGACTTGTTTTACATAGAGATTTTGTTTTCTGTCAGCAAGCAGAAGCTACATAACAATTACCCTCCGTTCCCTACAGCATTTGTTACCCAAATTCTGTGATCTCAGGGGCTGCCTGACACTTGATTCCAAAAATGTTTAGTCTTGGCCTTTTAAAAAAAAGACAAAGTGGTAAATTAATAGGAAAATCTTAAATAGAGAATGCAAGAAGTCTTGCATATTCATGCAGAACATCAACTGAGCTGAGAAAAAACCAACTAGAAGAGACAGTCAAGGAAATAATAAAAGCTGGCAAGCTGCTCCTCGACTTCAGCTGCCCCTTGGTGACTTGAGAGTGTTTTCATCTTTTCTCAAGACAGCACCAGTTACACATGAATGCTTCTGAGTGCCAGCCTCGTTAAAGTTTACATTGCTACCAGCTCCTATAGCCAATGCAAAATTAATATTCAAACTTCAACTGAGAAGCCTGTCACAGTTGCTCCACCGGAGTTTGCATACAAGGAAAACAAGTGTTACAGAACAGGAAAATCACATTAACTGTGTTCTCAAATTGCCGCTCTGAGCATTGCATACTAATGTATTAATATTTGTTTTTAAAATAAGCATCTGCTGCTGGAAGGCTGGAAGAGAAGAGAAAAGCAGATGTTACCCAAAGCACCACAACAGTTTAGGAAAAGGAAGGCTGTGGGTCACTGTGGGGCATCAGGGAACAAGGACGTCAAAGCTGAATCTAGTTAAGGCAAGACCAAAAGAGGGACTGGGCAGAAAAAAAGCTTGGAAACTGTTTCAGAGCCAAACTTTTGTGCAAGTATTTAAAATACAGATTAAAGACAACTCTAGGTTTCATAGAGCCAACTGATTCAGAGTGTACAGGGAGGAAAGACAGATTTTCCTTCTGACCACCAATAAAAAGATCCTTGGCCACCTGAAGTCAGGAAGCACCTGATACTGGATCTGAGGCAACTGGGAGTTAATTTGAATTTTAGAGGGCTCCCATTCTCCCTCCTGCCTTGCCTCCTTGGGCTTGCTTTTCCTCTAGGCCAGTAGAGAAAGCAGCAAACACATGCACAGAGGCTACATGACTGTAAGCTGGTAAAAAGCTGCTAAGCTAACTGATGGCAAATCTGCCTTCCTAAAACACTTGACAAGAATTTAAGAAGATAAATATTATTATTTCAAGGAGCAGGATTCTCATAGATATCCCATTAAGCTTCAGGAATAGCAAACCATGACAGGGTGCAGCCTGCACACGGCCAGCAGGAGAGGGATGTGCCTCTCTAAGATCAATGAGAGTTGTTCAGAGGGAATGGGTACATACAGAATATAAACCAACTTCTTTATTTTTTAATAACATGCTGAATGTTCTCAAGTTCTCCAAGTAAAAAGCATTTAAAGATCATTGTAATTCATTCCTCCTAATGTTTCCCTTAACTGCATTATTTGCTTTTTGCACCAAGACACATCTCAGTACCGCTTCCATACCCAACACCACCTCCATCATGAAACCAGCTTCAGAGCCAATATAAGGAGATAAAAGCAATCTCATTCCCACCCGAGATGATCCTGTATTTATTTTAGAAACCTCATTCTTTAAACATGTGAATTTACATAACAATACAATGGCTTGCAGAGAGCAGTGAGCAGTGCTAAATTCTTCTACACCACCTGCCTTAAGTCAGCTGTGGTCCAAGTAAAAATGACCTAATGTTCTACTACAATACAAAGGCTTAGAACTTTTTTTATTTAGTAAGTCATTTATGACTAAATGGAACAAGAGATGGCTAATTTGATTGATTCACATCTACTAGTGTGCATTATTCAAAACAGTAATATTTTATCTGAAAATAGATTAAAAATTACATTCCAGAAATCTAAGCTAAATACTAAAATTGGCTCGATCTCTCCTTTATAAGAAATACAATTCAGTTGCTGTTTTAGTTTTATTAAAGATACAAGATATATATTATCATATATATCCATATTTATGATTAGGATATATATTTCAATATATTTAAGATATATTTATACTTTAAAAGACATTATTAACCTTCAGCAAGCCCAAAAGCAATTTATCACTGAAAGCAGCACGCTGAGAATTTACCTGTCACCCCTAAAAAAAATTGTTCCAACATAATAAATTCTATTACTGATGAAGCTTTTTTTAATGACAAGCCACGAGGTCAGTAACCCACTACCACAGATTCCACTGCTCTCCCTGAGTGCCACTGCTGAGATGGAGAACAGCAATGGAAATTATAACTCTGTGGCTGCAGTCCAAGGAATATATAGTAGCACAAGTAAGTTGCACCTTATTCTGGATCAATTCTATTTTTCTTAGGGACAGTTTTGTATAAAAATCCAGCAACAGAAAAACCAGACCCATAATTATGCTCTCCAAGGGAAGGAATGCTCAGTAACAGAGACAGATGGCTCGTATGCTGCGCTCCCCCTTTTTCAAAAGTTCTGCTGCAATATTATTGTAAGGGCTTTGTAACTCGCTTGTTTGCATCTGTCGTCATATTTCGTGAGCTCTGTGCCTTCTGAATAGAAAAAAAAAATGTTTTGTTTTTGAAATGGGAGCAGATTTTGCTCATTTATCATAATAATTCCCTCAATTGGGATACAGCTATTTTCTCACTAAGAAAAATGCAAAGTGTAACATTATTCTATTCCTCTGCTGTCAACAAAAGCAAAATGGAGCATTTTTTAAAAACGGAATAATGCTTCTGGATCAATAAAGACCACGACCACACAGGTTAACTACCTCCAAATTGTGTTAGGTGGCCTCCTGTCTCTGAATACACATTTCCATGTCCACAGCTAATTGGAATAACTTGGTCTTATCCAAACAAAACAACCTTTTACTACTGTATAAGAGCTGCAAGATCCAAGGTGAACATCAGGCTGGTATTTCCATAATGGTCCTGTCATGTATCTCACCTTTACTAGCTTTAAAACAATCACAGTTTATTTTGCTCATGCACTCTATTTACGCCATTTGCCTCCCTGTGCCCATTATTAATTAACTGTGCACCAGTTTTAATTTGCATTAACAACTGAAGGAGTGTCTTCTCCTTTTACCCAAATTTAATCACTACTATTCATGATGCTAAAACACACCATTTTGAAGTATGAAATATTTTGTTGGAGCAAGTCCAGATAAGGTCACCAATATGATCAGAGGGCTGGAGCAGCTATTCTCAGGACAGGCTGACACAGGTGAGGTTGTTCAGGATGGAGAAGAGGAGGTAAAATGGAGACTTCAGAGCACCTTCCACTATCCTAAAGGGGCTACAAGAGAGCTGGATTTTTGACAAGGGCATGGAGTGTCATAGGAAAAGAGGAAACAGCTTAAACTGCCAGAGGGAAGGGTTAGATTAGACACAGGGAAGAAATTTTTCCCTATGATGGTGGTGAGGCACCAACTGCCCAGAGATGTGTTGATGATGTTGTTGTCCCATCCCTGCAAATGTTCAAGGTCAGCTGATGAGACTCTGAGCAACCTGCTCCAGTGGGAGCTGTCCCTGCTCCCAGCAGATGACTTTTAAGGTCCCTCCCAACCCAACCCATTCTATGGTTCTGTGACTCTAAACACTATCACACCCCACCAGAGTGTCTACCTCCATCACATCTCAAAATAAGCCCTTTGAGATCAACATTTTGTGGCCAGGAGAGGTGTAGAAAACCCCCTGGGTGTACCACCAGGAAGAAGAACCAGTGTGGAGCAACAGGAGTGACTCACACAAGCAGCAGGACCTCACCTCTCCAACCAAGTGGAGCAAGCAGAAGAGTGACAACAGTGCAGTTTGCAAATGGAAGTGATACTCAGATACATTAAAAATGTAGAAGACAGAATGATATGCAATGGAAATATATCCTTAAGAAGCGTTCAAGTGAAAACTTAGTTTATTGCAAAGAAAGAAGAAAATTTTGATTTTATGGCAAGTCCCACAACAACTAGGTATTAAGGTTACCCAGAGTACATGGCAATATTCATGTTCTGTCAGTATTTCAGCTAGCAGGAAAAAAAAAAAATCAAGTGAAGGTTGCTAAATCACATCTGTGTCTCTCTCCCTCCACGTATCTATCCATCTATATAAAAATTTGGTGCATCATATAAAGTTGCCAGTAATGCTGAAGTTCCACTTTGACAATTTTATTTCTAATCCCTTTCCACATTACTCTCTCAAATTGAACAGAGGACATGTCAACTACCAGGCTTAATTTCTGTTCTCATTAGCTTCTACATTATGCAGATGTCAGGTCAGGAAGAACCGTATCAGATAACCAAAAATTAGTAATAATTAACCAATAGCAGTGCAGTTTGCCCAAAGAGACCTATTCTTTCCAAGTGGTAAATTATTTTGTAATTATTCCATTGAGATGGAGACTTCTAATTGCAAATACTCTAAGCAAGGAAAAAATATACACTGGGGAAATCCCAGATTATTAGCAACAGTGCAACTTTCTACATAGGTTTTGCAAGTAATAATAGACGTTTTCCAGTTAAAAAAAATTACTCCTAGAAGACTGCTTCATCGATGCAGATAAACCTAAAATTGAAGTACACAAGGATAATGGAATTGTTAATTCATTTTTTGACGTCCAAACCCGATTTTTTTAAGTCAAAAATAGATTGAAGTCAGACTTATTCTGAATGTGCAGATATAAGAAAATGAAATGGGTTTTGAGCAGCAAACATATTCTATTAGCTTAAAATTAGATGACATCAATATATACCTATTTATTTGGCACTTCAGAGGCACTTCATTTGTTCCAATACAATTTCACAGATCCAGAATTGCTCCTGAGCCCTCTATCCCATTTAATACCTAAGAACTTTGAGATTTTTCTATGATCCATAACCACCAGATTGAACTGCTTCTCACACAACAAAAGAAAGGAACTAAAGAAGTCCTAAAATCACCAGCACATCTCCACCAGGACCAGAGTAACCAGGATTTTGGACACCACAAGTTTGTGGCCATTGTTGAGCTTTAAATATCCCCATGGTTCTGCATTCAGTGGTCAGCAGAGCTCAGCTGGGCCGGTGCTGTCCCCAGCCCTGCCCAGCCCAAAGGGACAACACAGAGGAACAGAAGAACTCTTATTTTTTCTGGTTCAGCCACAGAGCTGGTGCTCAGCATCCTCCTCCATGTCCTGACAATCCTTCAGCTTCATCTTCCCCACTTTTGTCTCCTAAATAAACCCAGCTGCTTTCTCAGGGATCAGGCCCTAACTGCTCCTCAAACGGAGCAAAATCAGAAGTACATATCAATGTTCTGAGCATCCTTTTAAGCTGCTGCATGTAATTTAGATGATCTTTAATATTTTCTTGCCCCCTTGGGAACAACATTCTCAGGTGGCCCAAGACAGCAGTAACATTACACCCTTAGCACATTGATTTCTGAGGCCCAAACCACCCCGCATCGAGCATTTAATAAAAACGTCGGCTATAAAATCCTAATGGCTAATTTGTCACTTCCAGATTTCATAACAAGCATTATCATCGTCTCCCAGGATCCCAGGAAGCAAGGTTTGTACTAATGTGGTGCAGCCACAAACATTTCTATTAATATGGCTCAGACACACATTTTCTACCTAATCAGCCATATGTCACTCACTGGAGACTTCCCTTGAAGTTTGAGGGGAAGAGGAGAATATTATGCACTAAAGGCAGAAAAATACAAAATCCCCTTTCATGGCTGCATTTTGGGGTTTTTTTTAAAACCAATGTCTTTGCTGCTGAAAGCTGGCAGCACTACCTAGGTGCAGAAGGTGCACAGATTTCTGCTCTGTGGGTGCAAAATATAGTTTATAGGCCAAGTGAAATCCATAGTCAGCATCCAGTGAACTGCTGGCCTTGCAAACAGCCGTACTGCAGGAAGGAAAAGTCAAGTGTGTCTCCTGAGAGAGAGTCTTTGGGTGAGGCAGGTTGTACAATAAATGTGTACAGGTGAACAGCCTTCATTTTGGTTTCCAGAGAGTTTGGGAGGACAACAGTTTGTAAAAGAATGCCAGTGAGATGTAGAAAGCTTTTGAGCCTCCATTCTTACCACCTTCATTCATGTTAAATTTTCCACACAAATCCAGGCTGAAAGAGCTGTCAGTAAAGTAAATCCCTTGTCTCAAGGAATTTGGGGTTCACCTCTAAAACTGTAGACAACAGTATCAAAGCTCAGCTACTTCTGAGGGTGCAAATAAGCAGGGCAATACAACTGCTACTTGGCAGTAGCAGCTAAAAGCTATTAAAACAAAAACAACTCAAGAAAGACAAAGTTTTCAGTGAGGGGAAATAATCAGCAATTACCCTTTGCAGGCTTTCTTAAAAACCACTGGAATATGCAGATTTTTACTTATCCTAATTTGCTCAATGCTACCCTACCCTTGCTTCTCAAATCTTTGTGCAGATGAGAAAAGCAAGGCCACTGCAAAGAAGCCACCACAGAGCAAAACACCTCCCACACCAACAGTCCCATTTCAGTCCAACAGTGTGAGTGTGACACTTAGATCCAGGTCACCTCACCAACTCACCCCCTCTGTCCCTGGACTGCTTATTTTCCTCAACAGGTGACTAGAGAAGGGGAAAAAAAATATCTACCAAGAGGAATGAGACACATCTCTGACCTAAAAACACAAGCTGAAACATAATTAACTGGCTATTCAGTGTATTGTCCAACACAGGAGCAGAAGACAACATGTTAATTGCCAAGGTCCTTTCAACTCCAATTTGTCCAGTTCCTGTGGTTCAAAAAGATCCCTGAAGTCAGAGGCTTTTTTTTTTTAATTGTCATTACAGTTTTTCAGTTCAAATGTTGCCCCCAGTAAGCCTGTAAAATAAAAAGAAAATTTGATTTTATCTGCATCTGATTTTTCTTCTTTTATAGAAGCTTTAATGCAGCTCATAATTAGGCACTGCTACCTAAGGGAAAATTAATGAAATAAGAACAGGCCTCCAGATGAAGATTTTCAAGCGTGTGTCAGTGACACAAAGGTTTTTTGCCATGTTAGCATATTTAATTGAGAGAAGAGTGGCACAAACTGGCTAGAAACTCAGATGACCTCTTGTTCCGTGTCAATGCACCAAAATCTTGTAATCAGACATTAATATACTGAATATGTCACTGTACTTTTTTCTTCCCTTTCCCAAATACAAACCAGAGGGGAAAAATTGCCTCTAAAACTGGTGATTTGTTGCTGTTATTTCTTTTAAAGGAAAATTAAGATGCTACCTTTCAAAATGTATAATTTTCATTGAAAACATAAACTCCTCTGTCCAGGTACACAGAATTTAAAACATGTGGGTAAAGTGCCAAAGTCAGTGAGACCATTTCAGAATAGGAAAGGCTGTGTTTTTATTTATAAAGAATATGATGCATTTGCCATATAAAAAACAGAGTTATTCCCTCCAAATTTTCAAAAGATAAATAGAAATTTAATCAGAAAAAGACATTTCTTTTCTCTAGCATTTTAAGATTCAAATATACACTAAAACCCTTTTGATAGAGTTGAAAATTATGTTAATTTAATGAACTCTTTAGTCAGCACTACAGTTATCCTTTGAATTCACCAATTCTATGATGAAGCACTCCTCAGACTGCTTTGAACAAAAAGACACATTATGGTATTGTTGCTCCAGTAAATGCAACACAATACATTATTTTTTTCTGAACACAGTCACTACTGATCTGCAATTGCAAAGCTGCCTTTAAGGCTGCCACTTCACCAAAAAGAAAATGGCTAAACACACAATTATTTTAATAAGCATAAAATACTCCTATGCAAATACGTGCAGCAGCCTGAATTTGACAAGGGAATCAAGTCTCAGACAAGTTTTGTAATTTCCTATTAGATTTATGTCACTTTTATTGTTGCTGTGACACCAGATGCCTTTCCCACTTGGAACTATAATTAGAAAGAGTTACAAAACAAAAAACTGTTACAAAAACAGTTATAATTTCATAAGTTAGTTTTCATATTTTCTAGTGCTGTCCCCCTACTTTGTTTTCTCAGTTTACTACTGAAATAGAAAGTCAAGGAAGACAAGAAAGTTTCCGTTCTCATTTTTTGCTGTCTCAATATATTAAATTTTCTCGATGTTCAGTCCTTTGACATAGCTGTGTTTCCCAACACTGAAAACAAACCACCTTTCAAAAGCTTAAGAGCTGAGCAAAGAAAGATTTCTCAGAAGAAAATAAACCAATCCCCAAAGGAATGTGTCGACCAACATTTGCTCTTTTCTCAGGATAACAAAGATGGGCTGGAGCCTGAAACACAGAGAATGTGGCCCAGATTCAAGGCCAAAGAAGCACCACTGGTGAAACCTCCATGGTGTAAGACTGTGGTGTTTATCACTGTGACCTGGGAAGGAGATAAAACAAGGATGTGCTGAAGTTCCCTGAGTGTTTCCTGACACAGCACAAGAGACCTTCCTACTGCAAAGGTCAAGGATGTGCAGCTGAGACCCCAGAGGTTCAGCCCCTGTATTCAAGCAGTCCCTGAGCTCCCCATCACAGGAGGCTGAAAGCACTCGAGGAGAATTTATCACTGCTAAGATCCCACTGCAGCCAATCCCAGACAGGCCCAGAAAACCCTGCCCACATCCTTATTAAAAACTGGAACACTAAACGAGGGAAACACTGTATCTCAAGGTAAGGATTTGCCACAAGGGTCAGTGGACAATTGAAATCAAGGCTGGGAGAATGAATCCACTTGCCAGGACACAAAAATGAAGGAACACCTTCTATGTGAACCTCTTAATTTCTTTTATACCTTCCCATATCATTTGACTTCTGTCTAAACAGTCAGTTATTCTAGTTTATAGTATAATAAAACCTGCCTTTTTTTCCCCCTCTTTCAAAGCCTTCTATCATTCATTGAAGTCACTGCAGACCCACCTTTAAGCTCTGTTTGGCAGTAGGACCTTAAAACCTACATCTAAAAACCACCACGCCCACAGCTTGTTCAAAAAACAAAACAAGAAACAAAGAATCCACAAACAACAAAATCTGGACATTAATGGTAAGCTCTAGATGTATCTCAATTTCCCTTTAGTAGGTTTTCCAGAAAAATAACATTAATATCATTTCTGCCTTGTGCAACCTCATCTGTCCCTTATGTCACTGTCTCCAGAAACAAGTGTCTGATTTTCTCAAATGAATCTTTATGGTGGAACACCAACAGGAAAGTAAAAAAGTGAAAAAAACCACCAACTTTAAAACTAGATTACTCAGTGATGAATACATAAAATTGATCTGTGTCCATGAGTAATTTCTATCCTATCCTAGAACATGGGATTAAAAAAAAGGCAGTAGGCTTTTTCTCAAGTTTTTATTACACTTTTATGCAAATCAGCTAGACCCTATCTTCATATCCCATGATGTAAAATAAGTCTTTATGGGAAAATGCATCATATTTTCCTACACCAAGCATGTTTGGAAAAAGCTTCATCTGAAGACCACGTGA
This sequence comes from Pycnonotus jocosus, assembly GCA_013400435.1. Taxonomy (NCBI): domain Eukaryota; kingdom Metazoa; phylum Chordata; class Aves; order Passeriformes; family Pycnonotidae; genus Pycnonotus; species Pycnonotus jocosus. The sequence continues at coordinate 45,247 of VWYP01016862.1, read as the reverse complement.
GGTACAGGGCAAGGTTCTCTATTTGTTCTCTAAGTGACACCTTCTTTAAAAGTCCACAGTTGCAGAGGTTCCTGGAGAGGCTGGATACAGTTTCTGCTCTTCCCCACTTTTCTTGGAAAGAAATTGGACAAGGATTGACTTTCTATGAGTTCAACAGAGCTTCTGAGTAAGACTGGAGGGAAGTGGAGTGGAGCAGCAGGGAACCAGAGCAAAACAAGAGTACTTGGAACTAGAAAATCGAAAGCACTATTGATATACACAAGAGGATGTAAATGCATCATCCAAAACTGGTGAACAGTGAAAGGAGCACAGGCCATGGAAAGAGGTTTAGCAAACACATATTCTGGGAAAGCTGCAGAATGTGAAATATAAATTGCTAGATTATAAGGAAACCGAGATGAAAGTTTGATTACAACAACTTTGGAAGGCAGGAAAATTGAAGAAGTCACTGACTGAGAAAAAGGCCGTGAAGGAGAAATAAGCACACAGCAAGAGAGTGGAAGTAGAGACAAATAGAAGATGGTTTAAGATAGAAAAAGAGCACAAAAACAAGGGTTGTGTGCAAAATTTAAAAGTATGCTAGTTAATCTGCTTGGATAAAAGATTATTGTAAAAACTACTGTGCTACAATGGTAGCTAAGAGTCATGGCTCCAAAACACTGCTAGAAGTTGAGAAGATGTGATGGGTGACACATGAGCCTCCCTCAGGGCAGCCAAAACCCCTGTCCCAGTGGCCTGCCAACTCTCCTCATGCAGCATACCCAGACACAGTCACCAGCCATCTGGGGATTGGGACAGAATGGACATAAAATTAAAACACACACACACACACACACACA
>VWYP01016862.1:0-44390 GCA_013400435.1 Pycnonotus jocosus | reverse complement strand
TAATCTTGCAAAACAAGGATTAAAAAAACATGCAATTCTCAAAAAACCTAGTTGTGAGATGAATGCAAACCTGTACAAAAGGTAGGAATGCTTCACACTGAAACAGAACTCATCACTTCAACCCCAGCTGGGCAACTGGTGTGAATCAGAGGCACACTCACACAGGTTGTCTGCCTTCAGCAGATGGTGGGAAAATGTCCATAAAAGCTTCCCAGCTTTTCTGTGCACAGAGTAACCCAGTGTCCTGTATCTGAGGAATGCAATGCTAGTGTGGCAAAGTTGGGCTGAGGAAAACAAAAGAGAAGCCGGATGGTTCAATGTCAAACCCAACCATTTCCCTTAATTGTAGGGTTTGGTTTCTTCTTTTTCAAGAACTCTAGTGTCACAGAAGACTTTCTGAGAATAACTCAAGGAACACAAAGACACAGTGGCTTAGCCTCACTCTTGCATTTTGTTTCCATCATCTGAAATCTCTTGAGAACTTTCATTAAAGGCATTTTTTAATTCTTTACAAATCCATAAAGTACAGTCCTACAAGGACATTTATTTTCTTAGGTGAAAAGGTTTGGTCTAACTCCTGCTTATTTCCCAGGAAATCCTCACTGCAAATGCTGCTCAAGTACTGTACTTTACACAGCAAGTTACAATTTAAAAACTATACAGCTAAAAACATATATTGGTGCTTTCACATTAGCAGGAGACTGGGAAGGCTGGGACTCTCCAGACTGGAATTGGAAAGGTAAAGGTAAGCATAAATCCAGGTTTACAAAGCAGCACCCTCTGTGAAGAGGCTGAAAAAAATTACACGAAACTGAAAGGTATTTAAAAGTAGGATAAAGTCCATTTGAAACAGTTAAAATAATCTTTCACCCAGTGGGCAGAGGACCCTGCGAGCTTCCTGGCAGCAGAGGTAGCCCACAGCATCAGCTCAGAGATGGTGTCAGCCACCTTTGTGCAATCATCTCTCTTCACTAGCCAAGAAACAGAGCAACTGATGAGTTCAAGGCAAGAAGCCCTCCCTGGGAGGGTGCAGGGTAAGACAAAGCCATCAGAGGTGAGGTTTGCATCCCACCTTGCCCATCCAGAGCTCGTCACCTATGCCCAGCCCAGGCACAGTGTCCTGCCAGAGCCACATGTCCCACCATATGTCCAGAGAAACGCTGGCATGAGAGACAAACAGAGTCGCCTTCCTGCTGCTGCATCACATTCCTGCTGCTGCACTCGAGGCCTCTGGATCCATGCTCTTACACTGATCAATCAGGAACACCAGGACTGAGGCTCAAATTCCCTGAGCAGCAATAGAATTAGATTACTTTGATTCGATGCAGACTTAGATCCCTACCAGCTTTCTGCCTTGTTCCATTTGTATTTCCTAGACGTAGCCTGGTGAACAAAGAAGCCAGGTTAACAGATGGGAAGGAATAAAACTGAAGATCTTGGATCCATTTCTGCTAAACTGACAAGCACATTTCTATATAACTAGGTATTCTATACATCACACACAGCCAACAAAGGAAGGGATTGGCTCCCTGAGATGCCTAACAAACCTACCCAGAGAAATCAGACATGTCATCTTTGAATGCCCCAGAAAGGGAACTAAAGAGAGGTAAATTCATAAGCTTATTCATAACCACCAATCTTATTCATAACCACCTATTTCACAGCATTACAGACACAAACCCTCGGATTTTTACAGTCTCAGTCAGTACTTCTCATAGGTAATAAGTCAGCTTCAGCAGTTGGGTAAAGCAGTTAATTCATAAAGCCACAAGTTCCCCTAACACATGAACACATTGCAGCTGGTTTATATTCAGGGGTTTATGTAATGCTATCAATTCTCTTCCACTTTGTTTCTTCTCCTTGTTTCCTCAGAAAAAAAGTAACTCTAAAGTAAAAAAGTAAGAAATCATGCCTTAACTACCTCGAGAAATATGCTGGCGTGACTGCAAAAACCAAGTAAAACTGAGGGATACAGGGTCTTGAGATATAAAAATTGCCACAGTTACTGGAAAAAACCCAGAGATTTTCCTCAGAAGCATCTGAGGAAAGAAAACTCCGTGAAATTTCATGGTATCAGAAAAAACAATCTGCTATAGTAAGTATCAGAAATTCCCCTAAATGAAAACAGAAAATGTCTGACAAACAAATGACGAACATTTGCAGGGAAATGAAAATTCTTATGCATGAACAGGAATGTGACCCAGGGCAGTACCCCCTATTCCCTTAGGAATTACAGAACATTTGAAAGAAATGAGAAATTCTGATGAATGACAAAATGTATGAATGAGCCTGGAAACCAAGAGAAGAGATCATGAACTTCACAGCATTAAGGTGTTTTTCAATCTCATCTTTCTGCAAAACACACATACACAATCAAGTATTCAGCAGACTTTAGCAAAACTTATTTTGTTACACATTCAGCAACCATGCTGATTTTTCTTCCAGAAATCACTTGCACAAGCAGCAACTGTGTCCTCAAATGCAGAATTAACAACTGTTAGCAACAACATCATTTTACTTTTAAGAAGTCCAATATGAAATCCGTATCACTTTTGCATTTTCTAGAACTCAAGCTACCGGCAATCTTTGAACCTCATCCTCCAAAGTTTCTCCAAGGTAAAAAAGGGAAGATATTGGCCAAGGCACCTCAGGAGAACAAAAACAGCTGGTTTTCATCACAGTCTTGAGAAAGGTTGTATTAAGAGATTAGTCAGGCCTAAGAAACAACCTTCTTTGTTTTACTGAGTTTGGAAGCAGATACACCCCACAAGAGCAGTAGAAATCAATATCAGTCCGAACTGCAATGAGCCTCTTCACATTCAGAAGTTCAGCAGCAACTGGGGTCAAAAAGAGCAGAGAAAGAGTATTTGAATAGTACAGAGAGCCATGAGCTCAACTTAAGGCAGTAAATAACATCTGTGCCTGAGTGGGCTGTAATACTTTATAAAACAGTAACAAATGACTACACCTCTGACTGATAGGAAAGTGTTATATTATACCACAGGCAATACCGTTGCCAATGTAATATTTTCTTCTGAGGGAAAGGGACTTTTGTGATCATTCCTTCCTGCATTAACTTTCAGCTTGCTAACCTCAGAGGCAGAGATTAAAGGTATTGTATGTTTGTATTGTATTAAAGCTGTATGTTTGGCAACAAATAGAGTTGGTGTGGATCACAGAGACCTGGTTAACACTTTGCCAAGTCTTACAAAGCAGGAATCTGCCAAGGCACAGAGACCTCTGTCCCAGCCAGCAGACAGGTGGAAAAATTAAATAATAATTTAAAAACACAAACAAACAACAAGAAGGAAACCTGTAAAGGTGGTATTTGAAGACACAGAGGGAAAGATGCACTGTTGACATCTGAGTATAAGAATATATTTACATCAATGCACGGACACTGCCGAGACAAAATCACGGGCCTTTTACACCACAAAGAATAAGAGAATTGTCTTCACTCTTGCAGCAGCACATGGACTGTAGTACTGAGTTTATACTGAAGATAAATGTTTTGTATATTACTCTTGGTCAGTGCCCATTGAAAGGGATGAAAAGCAGTCAGTAAAAAAAAAATCTGGTGATCCTCTTGTGCTATATAAAGCACGAGATACTCTCTTGTTTCCTCCTATTTTTGTGACACAATGAAACTGGAAAAAAAACACTATTCTTCATGCTTGAGAGATCTTTCCCTCAAGTGAACAGCAGAACATATTCAAACAATTTAACCAAGATCATTGCTAAAAGTTTTGTCATCTAATCAAGATCCAGATTTTACAAAATTTTGACTAAGTTTTCATATAGAGTATCATGAGAATGAATCCATTGCAAGTCTGGCTATTTAAAGCTCAGTACAAGCTTACTGACTATAGAAGCAGAAGGAAAAACCCCAGATAATCTCTTCCATTTCTTCTCCTTCCTTCCTCTCAGAAAACAAGCATTTTATATTAACCATTACACCTTGATTTTACTGCTCTCTTGCACACCACAAACTGTTGACTGGCCAGCTTGAAATGTTTATAGAACAAGCTGACTTTATATATACAAGCCCTGAAACATCTGAAAACTAAAAGCACACACAAAAACAACATCCCTGACATGTTTAAGAGTCCAGAATACATCAAATGAGAATAAACTCCAGGTGCTACTACACAGGAGGGTGTAAGAGATAAAACAGTGATTCAGATAAAATTGCTGACAAAGTTAAAGTATCACAGGTTTCTAGGATGGTTTTTATTAAAATAATGTTTTAGCTCATAAGAGAACATTTTTCTTCAGTTTCTGGTAGTACAGGGGTGGTATTTCCTGTGTAAAGATGCAAAAGCAGTGATGCAGGAGCAGCTTCACAAGTGACTACTGTGCACACCTGAAGGTAAAAAACTGACTTCAGAAAATGTATGAGTTTAGGGTAGTAACAGACAGCACAGTACAAATTAACTACTACATTTGACAACAATATAGAAGTGTTACCAAAATGCCTCACTTGAGATTGTGAGTCCAGGCTCTCCCAGAGGCAATGAACAGCTGATGATCCTGGTACCCTCCAGCCAGCACAGGGAACAGGTCTGACTAATCACTGGTCACTCAATTAATAAACTCCAAAATGAACTTGCATCATCTCTCATGATGAAGGCTAAGAAATGTTTCACATTTCTATCAGAAGAAATTATTCTCATTCATTTTAAAAGGCATTGTCACATTTGTAGAAAATGCGGATACACAACTATTGTGATTGATAATTAGACATGCAACTCAAGCTACATGTGGTAGAAACTGCTACTCCTCCTCAAACGATCCAAACCCTTGTAGTAATAGTAATTAACAAGAAAACAGCAATTACAGATTTATGTGCTACCTTAAACATGAATACTGACATGATATAAACAATTCTGTGCAAGTTGCTGTTTTAATTAGTCCTTGTGCACTTTGTGTGAAAATGAACATTCCCGTGACTTACTGTTTAAACACTAAATTTGGAAATTTATATTGCAGAAGTGATAAAAATCAAACAATTAACTGAGACTCATAGCCAGCCTGTAATTTCTGGCTATTATCTCTACTGGGGTACCTATATTTTTTTATATACAGATGCATATATATGAATGATTAATTCTGAGATAAACATTCCATAAGCTGTCATTTGCGTCTTGCAGATTTACTTTTCCTCTGAGACTTTGATTTTACTCTACTCATCTCTTTTATATAACTATTTCATGCAAAACTTATAAACTATTTAAGCACTTACACTGCACATGTAATATCCCCTACTGCACAACGCATTAATTTTTTTTTTTCTGAATCAATTTCTTTCAGAAACCAACTTTCCCTCATGTATTTTTCAATTCTAGCAAGGTAATAATTCCATTCTTTTCAAAGTGCTCATTATTGGCTGATGCTTTATGTTGGGCTGCACTTCAACAGCTGCATCATGGCTGGTTTTGTAAGGCAGAAGAGTTACAACCTGAAACCGCACGTCTCGGCTTGTTTGCTCCAGCCTTGTAATTCCTTTTCTTGTTTTGAAATCAAGTATCCTAAATTCCAATATACTTTTGAAGCAGCTTGTTGCTTTTAATGATCACGACCATTTTGAAGCTAAGCTGAATGGTGCCTTCAGGGCATCATTATTAAGGGAGAAGAAATTCACTGATGCAGACACCAGCACACGCTGCCTCTCAGGCTCTATTTTTATAGACCACTAGAAATCTGCCACGTTTTGTCACATCCCCCCAGTGTGGCACTTCAGGGCTTTGCCAGCGCCTATCCTATGTGGGATTCTTCTGTCAAATCTTATGAATACCTTGCTGAGTTCTTCAGAGGTTTTGACAAAATTCAATTCCAACTGCAGTACCTTCCCCACGCACCCCCAGAAAAACACCCACTACCTTCAAACCTTCCTTGTACCTGTCTGTAAAAACTCTTTGAAGAAACTTGGAGTCAAAGCAATGTGTTTCTTCACAGAGAACAGCTAGTCACAGGTACTGTGGTAAGTTTGGCACTAAGTCCATAAAGCTCAAGCAGTTTGGGCAAGGGAAGTCTTATCCCCTTCAGAGACCAGTCGTGCACCCACCTGTGCATGGAATGCATTCCCTTGGAGCTCCCTGCAGAAGCTGAACACCACTAAGGTATTTCACTGCATCCCGTGGAACATCCCTGCCTCAACCAATTTTGGGGGAGCTGCCTTTCTTTTTTCTTGGTATTGTAACTTCTTCACTGGTATGAATCACCCTTTCTCTCCCCCACTGTTTCTGTTCCATAGGATTTTTTGGAACTTCTCCTTGGCACCAAGCAGAACCAGCTGCTTTTATGCACAAACAATGACTACTTTTTTTCCATTAATGTACAAACCAAACATTTTCATAACAAATATGATCCGGTCACCAATACTTTTTCTTCTTTCTCCCCCTTTTCTTTTTCTCTCAAGAAATAACAACAGTCAGTACTATTCCTTAGACAAAGTTTAAGCATAAGATATCTGAGATGTTCCTCCTCCTTCCTCAAATAAATTCCATCTGAAAAAAGCTCGGCAAAGGGAACTATTACCATGATTCCCTGGCTGGTAGCAGCACCATTGAGGGTATAAGAATGTGCAAAAAAAGGGAGGTTTTGCCAAAAAATACACAATACTTGGACATTTTGTAAATGCCACAACCACCACTGAAAGGCCCCAGCAGCTCCTGATCACAGCTTCTGCCTATGCCCACCCAGGGAAATCTTTTACTAATCCTTCACAGTGTAACAAAATACATAAGAAGATAACAGATTTCATTACATCTAAGAAATAAAGTACACTTACAAATTGGAGTTCATCCTGTGAAAATTATTGCAACTAAGTAAAATGTCATTAAAAGTACCATAATGCAAACTAAGAGGTTAAAAAATCCCTATCTCACATCCAATACCAAATCCCACGTAAACTGGTGATGGGCACACACATGTGGCAAAGTGCTTCCAACAACAATGCCCAAGATCTGACTTTTTGTGCCTGAGTTCTGTCCTTTGCTTTGTTGCACTGAGTTTGGCAGCTGCTGCAACCAAACAAAAGTAGGTTAGGGAGAAAGAGCAGGGAAAAAACCCCTATTCCAATGTACTTTGAATAGTTCAAACAAATGCGTAATTGTGGATTAATTATTTAAAGATTGCACAATTTTTTATCAGATTTTATTCTAAGATCAAAAGCATGACATGGTATTGTATGGGAAGGGTTTTACAATGTCTGGCCTGTCAATGCACATACACCACTGGCACAAAAAAACTCAGTGACTGCAGCAAGGGGAAGAAGAGACAAAAACACCTGTCCACTTTCTCCATCATCCTGAATTTCTCACCATCACCACTCCCATTTCAAATCCCTGAATGAGCAAAAGAGTGTGGCCATCCAGCTTTGAAGTGCTGTGTTCAGAGTTAAAAAAGATAATTTGGCAAGAGAAAAGTACACCCTTCTCATTCCTTTGGATAATCCCTTCCAGTTCCAGGATTTGGAGGTTTTGAGTTCTTGAAACAAGTGTTGCTTACACTTAATGCAATATACAATGAGAACATGGTAGGAGAGAAAAATAAAAAACACACCAAAAACCTCAGTCCTTTTGCAATACTGCAGGAAAATTTAAGTTACAAGGAGAATTTATTCATCTTAATTTGAGTTTGCAGGCCCTCACATTTGTTTAAGTGAGGTAACTGAAAACTCAGAGCTGATTTGTTTTGCTGCCTTATAACTGACAGCTGCAATTGCAATCTCAACTAAGCATTGTAGTTGAGATTTACAGGTAGATTTTAGATCTTAATAAACTGGAAATAGCAATTAAGTCAGGGCTGTCAATTACCATCATATATACATCTGGGTAAACCACTATATGAAGAGCAAGCAAACGCAATTGAAGTTATAGGATGGAAGTAAATCTGTAGAGGAAAGAAAAGGTCCTATTTTCTCTATGTTGTAACCTTTCCAGAAAAAATATTTCCATTTTAACAGCATCAAAAAGTGTTATAGTTTCTTATGTAGGGAAAAAAAAAAAAAAAAAAAGCTAAACATTAATTAAACTGCTCTAAGTGCTTCCCTGCTCTGAACATTTACTCATCCAAGTTTTGGGTTATAAAAGCAAAGATACAAGTTTTTTGTTGCCTTTCAAGAAGTCATTACAATCTGATCTTTCATTCTCCAAACACATTAGTGACTCGCCTTACTGCTCTACTGCTTTTATCCCTTTTAAAAATTTACATGCAAAAAACTGTCTTGAATTATTTCATTTGCATGGTAGCACTAAGCATGAAGCATTTTAATGGAAAGAATTTTTACACAGCCATTCACAGCACCAATATACATGAGCTAAGTTAAGTCAATGGCAAAAAGATGTGTTAAGAGCACCCACCAGAAATTATTACTGCAGAGGGTTTCTGAGTGAAACTACCATCCATTGCAAAAGAATGACTTAACAGCATTAATAAGCATGACTTCATTTAAGAGGGAAGAGAAGTTAAAATATCAGAACATATTTCTGACCAGGAAAAAAGAAAGGGATATGCTTGATGACAAATGTGTCATAAATTCAAGTTAAAAAAAGCTAAATGAAAAAATAAAGTAATTTTATCTACCTCTATGTGATGTTTATAAACCAAAACTTCTAAAATTCAATGAGTGATATTACATTACAGAAATAAAATTCACCAAAATGCAGATCTTGCAAAAGTGAAGTCAGTTACTTCTTAAAAAGTGTATAGCACAGTTCTCAATACCAAGTAAAAATCCCAGCAGACAGCCCAGGTACTCTCCTGTCAGCACTGAGCATCCTCAGCTGCTGCTTTACAGCTTTAAGGAACTTCAATAACAGGAACTCTTGGAATGTAAGGATGACAAATTACAGGGAAGACTTGCCCATAAGCTAAATTAAAGGAGTTTTTGACTACTCCCATTACTTGTGCATATGCACTGCTTTGCTCCTGTGTGTCTGCAGAACCTGACCCCAGGCCAGACTGGACGGGGCTCCGAGCACCTGGTCTATGGAAGGTGTCCTTGCCCATGGCAGGGGATGGGAACAAGATGATCTTTAGGGTCTCTCACAACCCAAACCATTCCATGATTCTATGATTTATCACTTTTGGATCAAAACAAACTCCTACGGTGTCCCCAGGGCAAAAACTACAGCACAGAAGCATCAATCATCCCCTTTCTTCACTACCTTTTTATCTGATCATGAAAAGAAATAAAACCAAACCAACAAAAAAGACAAATTCTGGTGAAAAAAACCCCAACCATCAGCCTAAGTCTGAAAAGAGATTAAGTGTAGTTATCTTTTGAAGTGTTAGATAATGATTGGAACTATAATGAGTTTCCAAGTAAGGCTGCATGTCACAAATTCCACATTAATTCAAACAGAGATTCTGAGGGGGAAAAAAAAAATCATGCTACCTTGTTAGCACACATTGTTCAGCCAGAGTTCAAAGTGAGAGAATGGAATTTAGTTTTTGCTGTCACAGAGGTGCAGTTTATAATTCCATAGTTAATAGCTGAAAGTATTTTCACCTAGCAATAAACCCAGCATTTACTACAGTCATAAGATTGAGATTACAACATTTACTACCCTCGCAGAGTGGTAATTACAAACAGCTTTTGATGGCTGCAGAAAGGAGGAGTTTCAACACTTGTGCAAGATGAGAAGGTCACCGTCTGCTCCCCGGCATTGCCACACCCACTCCACAGGCTCAGAGAGCATCAAACCAGGAGCTGCACAGCCTGGCAGCTCTGCACAGCAGAAACCAAGGAGCACCACGTACAATTACAGCAGATCCCAGCTATGTGTGCATTCCCTCCAGCAAGGTAAGGGAAATACACGTTAGGCTGCAATTACAGCCAAGCATTCAGTGTAAGATTTGAATGCTGCAAATGCTGCCATTCTCCTGACTGCAATTTTGACCTGCAACCTGACACAGCCACCAAAACCAAGCAGATGGCAGACTGTGAATTAATATCTGGAATTCAGTCCCAGGAAAACACATGCATCAGAGGCATTTTTGCAACATTATGTTCTAATGTAATGCACCATTAGTTCTAATGATGTGAAATACCAGGTTATCTATTTGAAGAGTATCTGTCATTCATATTCTGCTGATTCTTGAAAAAAAGTGTGGGGGGGAAAAAAGCAAACAAATTATACTGTTGGTAAAAGCAAGCCTTCTTCAACTGTTAAAAAGACAAGTATAGTGGCCAACTTGCCCTATAGTTTAACAGTTTCACTTCACTCAAGAAGTAATACAGTGAGCTGAAAAATTTAAACCTAAAACACTTCACACAAAATATGACAAAGGAAGCCGGTTTTGCTTTGTTGACATTTTGCTTGTTTTACAATTCAGACTGGTATTGATTGGTCAAAGAAACCCATTGATGGTCAAATTATGATTCTAAATCCACTAATTTGGTGGCTCTTCCTCCTGCATAATACATTCTATTATATTTTAAGTAGAATTAGCTGCTGCATTCATTCTTTTGTTTAAAAGGAAATGAAGATGTTATTTTACAGCATATTCGGGAGGGAGGGGGGGGGATGTTTGCTTCCTGCTTATGGTAAAAGAAAATATGACAAAATCATTACACCTAAGCCAAGCTACAAAATAAAAAAGACTTATGTCAGTTTATGTGGCTGAAGCCTACTCTGACTCTTCAGTATCTGCTCATGGAAGTCAAGTCTACCTGGCTTACCTGGGAGCACTTTGCTCAGGTGTCTCAGTCCAAAGGCTGCCCATGTTCCTAACAAGAAGCCATTTAGCTTGACATAAACAGGTAGAAACATCCACTAAAATCCAGTCCAAGTAACTGGAAGTAGCAGTCTCTTGTTATTACAAAGATGTGAGAGATGGTACTTTTGACATGTTATGACCAAGAAAAATGTCTAAATTAGACCCTTTTTCTTGGGTTAAGCATTTCCCATCTCTGTTTATAGGGAATGGAGAGTTATCAGGTACTCCAAAAGAATCTGCCTCAGCTGTGGGGCACCTCTTTCAGGAAAGGCTGGACTGCCTTCAGAGAGGTGTTCTTGCTCCACTGCCTATGGAAGAAGGAGAGGACCAAACTGGACAGTGGAAAGGGAGGCAAATTCATCCACAGATGGGAAAGAGAATACAGAAGATCTACATTATTATAAAAACATCATGCCTTTCACTCACTGAAATAAAAGCTAGAACGGAAATGGGAAACTCAGAAAGGTTTCTTTCCCCACACACAGACAACTGAAATTCAGCTACTCTGTGTTTAAGATAACAAGGCTTTTCCTCAGAAGTCAAGAGTCAATCCCTGCCCAGGGATGGGGGTGGGACCTAAATGATCTTTAGGGTCCCTTTCAACCCAAATCATTCTATGGTTCCCAAGGGCAGGCTCCTAAGTGTGGACAAAGTGGACAAGAAGCTACAGGCTCTCACGCTGCTGCTAACAAGCCAAACACTCCCCGATGACTTGCTGAACTGCAACATTATGCAATTACATGGCTATATTAAATCTGAGAACTACAAGCCCAGAGCATCATGTAGAAGAAAAAAAAAAATCAATTTGGTTGTTACTTGGTTAGTTATGGCACAGTATAATTAGCCCAGCTCATTAAACCTAAGACAAGGAATATAGAGCATCTTGTATAAACTTTATTGACAATACTACATATATAATTTGCATCTTACTGAAATGAGCAATAACTGCATTAATTTTCTTTTTGAAAGAGTAAGCTTCATATTGCTTAATGCTAAAAGAAATTAAGATTGCCACAGAAATTTAAGCTTCTGGTCATTATTCCCTGAAACAAAAGTCATACTAAAAATGAGCTTTTACATCTTTGCCTGGAATAAACCTATCCTGAAGAGTCGAGTAAATATCATCAATTTCTTTTCTTCTCAAAACCTCCACAGCAACGTTCACGCTTTATCTCAGTTCGGCTAATTTCCCCCTTAGCCATTTCACCTCATCATACACCCACCACTACCCCAACACTGTCTGTGAAGGCTTTTCTCCCTCATTCACTTACATCTGCTCAAAACCAGCTACTCCTTACAAAGAGAAAAAGTAGTAAAAAATTACTCTCTGCTGTCATCACACTATTCCCCTACTACTTAAAAATTTTTCTATAGAGATCCCTTTCTCTGCTATTTAAAATATACTTTTGAGAAAGGAGCTGCCTACTACTGCAGCTCTGTGAGAAGCTGATTTCTAAGCACCTCCCCCTCACCTACATTTTCCATTTTTAAATAAACTCTTCCTCCAACACTGAGAGAAAATGAGCCTAAAGAGAGTGGTAAGTAACTGCCTTAAGTCCCAAGCCACTTATGTGTAAGAGAGAAGGCCTGGGTTTACAATTACTACCAAGATATTTTGGATGGAAGAAGCCTCCCTTTGCTATTAGATGATTTACTGAATGAGGGCCATAAATATTTTTTTTCCAGAAACTGCAGCAAAGATCCTGGTTATTGAGGGAGAACACTGGTCTCAGATTTCCAGGGTGGGGAGTTCAAGCAGTGATACAAAGTGTTTGTAAGAGAAATGTGAAGTAACTAATATGACTTCTGAAAAGCAAATAAAATAAGCAGCCTTCAGAAAAGTGGTTAGAGTTGCAAATGGGAATTGTTAGTTTATTACAAATAAATTGCATCTTAGACACTAACAGTTTGTGTGTCCTATCAGGCATAAAATTTCAATCCTGCTTTATTTGTCTCCCAGTTATATGAATTGTTTACAATATTCACTGATTATAGTTATATTAGAGAATAATAAACAAGGAGTAGGAAAAAACAAGTCCATTATTTAAATCTAATGTTTAATTTTGCTTTGCATTGATACCCAGCAATATCAATTGGGTACAAATAGGTTTTTTGCATGCTATTTAAATGGCAAGAACAAAGAAACTTGACCAACAACAGGAAATGCATAAACGAACAGAAGAATGAAGCTACTACATTAAAAGTCATAAAGCATTTCTAAAAGCTTCATTAGATTTAGAAATGTATCAAAAACCTACATCTTCTGGAAAAAATCTATAAAATTACACAATTGAAATTAGAAAGCATGAGATTTCCTGTACCAAGGGAGAAGGATGGAATCTGAAACTTCCCTTTACAGTTCAAACCCCAGCCCTCATGGAAGCACACAGCTGTGTCCAAGTGAAAGAGATAGGCAGCTCAACATCTTGTATCAGTAACATATGGCTTAAGGCAGGTACAAAGGGATTTACTGCCCATGTGATCCATTAAAATCTCCAGATACGTTTAAAGCTCACGCTGTGGAATTACAGTAATGGAACTGTCCTGGGACCTCAGAGCTCCGACCACAAGTGTCTTTTGTTAAGAAAGCTGCCAAGGCTTGAATTTCCATCTAATATCGGTTTTCTACAAAAATACAGATAGCCTATCTAAAACATATGGACAAACATGTGGTTTAACATAAAGCTTTTGGGGATTTTTTTTTTTTTAACCCTTTAAATTTATCTCCAAGTGCTTCACTTGTCCCAACATTGGGACAGGACTTCAGGAAAGCATTTTCTACTACTCTTTGGGTTTGGGCACTACCATTCAGAAGTCCTTATATGGATTCTCCTAAAACATGAAACATTTGGAATAAAATCACTTTGGCACACAAATGAAAGAAACGGCAACTAGATCATCTAAGACTGATAACACTGCTTTTTTAGTAATACTGATTTTTCAAGCATTTGCATATGGATAGAAAATGCAGATAACTTGTCCTATAATTCCTACAGTGTACTATAAAAGCAAAAGCTTACTAAAGTATTGAAAAGCAGTCTTTATCTCAATCTTTCCTCTGAACAGAGTCAACACAAGGATTGAAAAGCGGAACATGGGAGTGAGATTAGCTGTATTTAGGCCAAGTTGACCGATCCAAAAGAGTACATGTGTGTGTACACACAAAAATACATAAAACCTCTCCAAATCTCAGGACTGCCTTGTGCTGACATGTAAGGTAACATCTAAGGGAATTTTGTTTCACTTCCATGCAAGCTTGCCCTAAATGCTCTCCCCAGATGTTACCTTCCTCATGAGTCTCTGAAGAGATTTTCATTAAAACTTAACATCTGGAAAAAATTAAATTGGAGACGAGTAGTTAAGATGCTACATTAATTAAACTATCAGTTGATTATAAACCTATCCCATTAAATTCCTTCAGTACTGCCCTGTTTCAAGACTCATTTAAGAACCTGGAAACTCAGAAGAAGCCTGGCAAGCTCCCTGAAAGGGGACACTGCTCCTGTTTCCAATGCACAAAACTTCTCCTGCCATTAAGCTTTATGAAAACTTGGCTTGTGAGCCTCTCATCTGCTGAACCCAGAGAGAGCTCAATTCTGCAACAGGTTATTTGATGAATGAATCTAAATCTCACACTAGAAATGCCTTCCTTCACAGCACTTCCTTGCAAATTTCATTCCAGGAAGCAGTTTTGACTCCATTACTACCACACACTTCAAAATTATAAATGTGTGTTGAAGAAACTTGTATGCAAGGCAGAAAATGCAAATTCTCTCAGGCTTCCTGGCTGCTTTAGAGGCACAAGCTGTGCAAAGCCAGGCCATCCCTCATCTTGGAGCTGGTGCAGGCAGTGTGCTGCATTTGCTTTCACATTAGAGAGATCAGCTGCTGTGACTGCTTTGCACAGGAGAAAGCTCCAAAGTCTTCCCTATCATCCAACTGGAATTGCTGCTCTCTCAAATTTATTCCAATTTCCAAACCATAATTTCTCCTTGAAGGCACGCTCCTCAGAAATGAGAAGATGTGCACTCTGCCTTCGTTACCCCCACGGTACCTTCACCCTCCTCCTCTCACCCAGGGGATGCCTCTCCAGCCTGTCACCCAGACAACTGCATATTTCAGGAATATAAATACCACGATGATTGCCAAACGCTTGGAATTCAAAACACTTGGTATTGCTAAAGGATTTGGTTACTTGTATGAAACAGCTAAGAAACAAAAGAGGTAAACAGAACCTGACAGAGGGAAATCTGTCACTGCCAAGGCAATGGGGAAGCTCACCCCGAGGCTCTCTACTGATGCAGCCCACCAGGTGCAAGTCTCAGCTTCCAGCCTGCTGACACACACCTGAAAGCCACAGTTTTGCTGTTATCAGCTAAGCAAGCATTAGTTAACAAAAGCTTTCCAGAAGCCCAGTAGGAAATTTCAAGGAGAATAAAGGAGTGCCTCTAGCTTCATTTTAATCAAGCTAAAATGTTGAAGCACAAAGCAGCCGCAAGAAAAATTAATGTCATTAAAAAAGACCAAGCTCTACCTCTACTCCCATCTCTCTTCATTACACTGCAATCTCAAACCTAAATTCAGTCTTAGAGGAATTTTATCCTTTGTATTTACATTCCAAAGCAGTGTTGGCTGTTTAAAAACTTATCATTAGTGCAGCAAGGAAAAGAGACCAAGAAAAAAACCTCCAGATATATGAATGAGACAAAATCAGGCCTGTATAGAGCTCAAACAAGCTCAATAAAATGTTGCTATATCAAAGTTTGAAATGCCAACAGATGCTTTTTTAGTGTATTAGGATAAAAATCATAGAATGATTTGGGTTGGAAGGGACCATTCCACCCCCCTGCCATGGGCAGGGACATCTTCTCCTAGACCAGGTTGCTGCAAGCCCCATCCAACCTGTCCTTACAGTGCCAGGGATGGGGCATCCACAGCCTCTCTGGGCAACCTGTGCCAGTGCTTCATCAGCCTCACAGTGAAGGATTCTCTCCTAATATGTAATCTAAACTTGCCCTCTGACAGTTTGGATCTGTTCCCCTCTGTCATGTCATGCCCTTGTAAATAATCTCCCCCCATTATTCTTGTAGGCTCCCTTCAAGTGCTGGAAGGCTGCAAATACATCAACCCAAAGCCTTCTCTTTTCCAGCCTGAACAATCCCAATTCTCTCAGCCTTTCCCTCCTAGGAGAGGAGCTCCATCTCCCTTACCAACTTGGTGGCCTTCCTCCTTGGCTCATGTCCAGACTCTCCTTCACCAGCACCCCCAACTTCTTGGCAGAGCTGCTGCCAATCTCTTCATCCCCCATCCTGGATAGATACTGGGGACTGCCCTGACCCTGGTGCCAGTAACAACATCCACACTTCGCATCAATAACCCTTTTTTTTTTTTTTTTCTCCTCTTGCCTGGGTTTTGATATCTTTATGAAAGAGGAAAAAATAAAAATGAAGGAAAAAGCAAGCATTCCTGTTAACTGTAAGCTATAAGGCTTTTAAGGAAGCTCATAAAAGAAAAACAAAGATGCCCATATGGCCAAAAGCACAGAGAACACCAGAAGAACAGATTCAGTGTAAATCCCACATGTCAGGATTCAGATAATGTACAATGCTTTAAAAGGCTGGGGATAAAGAAAAAAAAATTACAGGGAATTAAAAGCAATTAAAAATAGTCTGATATAAAGATAAGATTCAAGAAGTTTTCAATAATTCTTCAATTCAATAATGAGGTTAATAAATAAAAATGTATGCTGCTTGTTTTCTTGCCTGTCAACTTTATTAGCAATCCAAGGGAAATTATTTATGATTATTCAAATTTCTTATTTCTACATATGGCATAACTGAATACACACTTGAATTTGTTGATAATTTCTCCTTCTCCAGGAAAACAATGTATTCAAAATATCTGGCATGGATATTTCAATGACTAGTTGAGCACTCCTGTTGTGAGTCAAAGAAAAATAATAATTTCCATAGAAAGAACAGGAAATATTTCTGAAATTTTTAATACTGCCATAACTAACCCAATACCCAGTGCTATCTTTCTGTTACCAGATACTGTAGATGCATCTTGATATCCTACTAAAATCCTGCATTACAGTTCTAAGAGAATGTAGATCCTGCCTTGCCACAGAAATTTTGAAAAGTAAACTGTCGTAACATATTGCTTTAAAGATGGCTTTAAATTATTCAGACATTTCTGTTGTTTTCTTCCAAAAGCACTGAGGAGGCTGAATTTGTGAAAATATGACTAAGAGAAGCCCAAGCACATACAATCACAAATCTTGTTCTCATTTGGAAATATAAATTCCTAATTAAGCCACATGAAAACTTTCAAGAAAACAAAAAGTCTTCAGTATTATCATTCCACTAAAGTATCTCTGGTTTCATGAAGCTGCATTGATTAGACAGGAAACAAATTTTGGGCAGTCCCTCTCCAGAATAAGTAATCAAACCCAGCTCCCTGCTTTTCCTAAAGAGAGCAGAAAGACAAGGGAAGCTGAGGTTTAAATTGTATTTTTCTTTTGTTTTAGAGCAGCAGCCTGCAGAGGAAGGGAAGCAGAAAGCTGCCCCAGCACAAGGAAAATTTTGAAGAACTTCAGTGGATGCTTTTGCGACTTGTCTGTCTCATTAACTTCTTCCCTACAAAGGAGTTCTGCTTCCAAAGCCCCGGCTGGCTGTCGTATTTCCAGAGAAATCCCATTAATTATGACATTCAACAACACCAAGGAATCATTCCAAGGAATTCTGCTGAGCTAAAGCTACCACCACCAAAAGAGAGGTTATTAGGGACTTCATGAAAACCTGCAGCACTACTTCAGATTTTTATTTTTTTAATGAAGAGATCGAAAGAAAAAAAAGAAAGGTGAGAAAGTTAAAGCACAGAAATTACTTAATACAATCTTCTCCTTTACTCTTGCTCTTCTTTCCCTCCATGATGAAAGTTAGATACCTAAAAAATAAGTGTGACATCTGTCCTGAGGATTGATCAAAAACACAAAGCAGCCTCACATAGATACCCAAAGCAGTCTGCAAGGCTGGAAAGACAGGGGACTTGAGGAGGCAGGAGGAACACTGAGCAAGCTTGTTTTCCCAAGGGATAAATTAAGCTGCAGAGGTAAGAAAGAAATAATGCTCCATAAAAGCATGTCTCTTAAAAAAATTAGATTAGGCTTGCATTTTCTTAAGCGTCCTTATTACCATAACTACATATATCCAGCTAATGGCTCTAACACCATTCAAATGTTTATTCTAGAGTTTAAACAGCAGAATTAGCAGCAAAGCCCATTTCTCCTCCTGCAAGTATGTACATCCCAGTTCTGTGTGCACACCCCTCCCCAGGGAGGCAGGAGCAGTTGTGATCCCTTACATGCTGTCACAGCAAGCCATTCATCCATCAGGTACCATCTGACTGATCTCAGCAAAAACAGAAATAGGAAGGACATCCTTGAGCTGGCAATGCTGCTGTGCAAAGGCCAAAACCAAAATAAGCCCTAAAATAACGCTTGCTAGCAGCTGAAACTAAATGAAGGTTGGACTAGGGGAGCTTAGGTTGGACTAGATGATCTTAAAGGTCTTTTCCAACCTAGTTCATTCTGAGATTCTGTGAATCTCATGGCTTCTCATGGCAAAACCAGAAAAAGTTCCATTTACAAACACATCAGAACCCAGGTACTATAACCAGATGGATATAAAGGTAGAAAAGCTTCAGTCTAAACTCTCCTTAGAGCTCATTCTGCCAATCCTGAGCACAAATTTCACCAGTTAACAGAAAGCAAATGATGAGAACAATGTTAAATCAAAGCCCATGCAAAAAAACCCTGCAAGAACCACTTTAACAGCTACACTCACTTCAAAGCCTCCTAAATAACACTTTTTCCCTTAGCAAAGCAACAAACATGATTTGAGCTTTGACTATATCTACTGAAACTCATGTGGCAAACCCACTTTCATTTTAATTTTTTAAATGAAACATCAGAGGCACCAACTTCATCCTTAAGCCCACATAAGAGTTTGCAGAACACCAGTCCAAGGAACAAAATCTGTGTGAATGGGGGAGGGAGAATGAGATCAAATCTAAAACCCACAAAGCTTTTTCTGTTTTGTTTGGTTTTTTTTTTTTTTAATGTTATCTCTAAAGATGTATTTCAGCTCTTAGCATCACCAAAACAATGCTGGTAAGAACTGTAGTACAGCCTCTGTGTCAGTACATTGGCTGCTAAGGTCATGTATTTAAAGAGTTATTGGTTTAATTCAACCACTTGTTTGCTACTATGTGCTTCTTACTGGTGGTTTATGTATTTTAATTATTTTGCAGACTTCCCAGATCTGTACTTTTTAATAATGTTCTGTCACATTCTCAGTTACCAAAACACAGAAAACAGTTTAGGTTTTGAGTAAATGTAACATAAAACACAGATAAAGGTAATGCAGGAGGTTATTGTCCAGCACAAAGACCCTACTGGCAATAGCCAAAAAAACATTGCTCAGGTGGTTGAAACCATTGCCTGTTTTTTCCCTTCCAATTGTTTTTCTTTCTTTAATCAGTCCTAAAGATATTACTTTTGCCCTTATGTTCAGTTTTTTTCCTGAAGCACCCAAGACTAGTTTCTTCAGACTTGTGCTTTCATAATCTGTTCTTAAAAATGACAAAAGCTTATATAATGAAAAGATTAAACCAAAAATAAAGTTACATAACTATAAAGATGCAGACAGAACAGCTGAAGGGTGTAATATTAAAAGCCAAAATCAGAGACCTCAGCTTAGTGTTCCAGTAGTAACTGTTCAGGTTATAAAAATACATTCTAACCTTTAAGAAAAACAAGCCCTGATGTAGATTACTTCAAACTGTTATTGAAAGTATGTTAGTTCTTGTGATATTGAGTTTTCTGCTATGGAATGGTAAAGTAAAATCCATGTAAAATCCAACACCCATGGAAGTAAGCCCATGAATTTGCAAGAACACTGGTTTCCTACAGACAGCCCATATGGAAGAGCAGCTTTGGCAAGTACCAGTGCAGGCAAGAGCAGGTATTTGTGAAACCCATCTCAAGGCAAATAGTGAGCCTGCTTTGCTTTCTGTACTTCCCAACACTGTATTGGTGAAGTTTTATAAAGCAAGCATTCATCATTTCATATATGAATAATAAAGAAGATTATTGAACTGTGGAGGAAAGCCACAAGCAAAAAAGGTGGACACCAGGTTAGTCACTGTAAAAAGTATAGATTGTACGTTCATATAGAGGGTGATTATGCAAGATAAACTTTTTAAAAAGCACTTTGTCTCTAGCATCATCCATAATGCATCCAAAGACCTTTTTCAAAAGGAATGAGGGTTGCATACAGATCTTTTTCAACTCCTAACACAAGGCAGAAATATAGAGGGACTTGCTGCAGGCTCCCCATAGTTAAATTAGTTTCATGTTTAAAAACCAAATACTACACTTACAATAAGCACACAAAATATAAGGATCTTCAAGCACAAAAAGAGGAATCAAGAATTCTATGAAAAATAACTACAAATCAAGTTGTAAATTCCCAGAGATGATGGCCCACAATTCATTCACAGATGCAGAGAGAGGGGAACCAGCTGGCAATTAGGAAAGCATAAACAAGACTTAAAGCTAGGTTTAATTCCACATTGTACGCAAGAATACTACAAGTCTCAAACAATTCTCTGCTTTTCCCATATACTTCCCTCCTCCCTCCCCACTGCCTCACTCAGGGAGGCTGTGACCCTGTTCCACAAGCACCAGAGCCACAGTTGGAAAGCTGCGTGGGCACTTTGGAAGCGTGTGAGTGCCAACCAATCCTCATCACGGGAGCAGCTTCCTGTCAGCATGGGGAAAGCATACCTGGCGAGGGAGATCTAAATGTCTTTTAAAAATTTAAAAGCCAAAAAAGTATCCTAGCAGCATTTCTTTCCTAGGCTGTGACTGACACTACTGTAAAATATAAGTTACTACAGTAGCTTTACATATTATTGAAGAAAAATTAGGGAGGTGAGTTTTTCAGGCAGTGAAGTATTTTAATCACTAAACTCACTTTCCTGTAAGCACAGCCCTGTGTAGGTACATGGAAGGTACTTCCAACACTGCTTGATAGAGACCTTTGCAGCATCTTTTGCAGGTCACCAGATAAAGTTTCCCTCACACAACAGAACAACTTAACTTTGGGAATATCTTCACTCTGTTTTCTGAAGATACCCAGTGCTGCAGCACGGAGTGACCAAGCAGTAAGTTCTCAGTGCTTTTATCTCTCAAGAGGCTCTGCAGCACACAGAGGAGAAGGACAAAGGTGGGGGTGTGATTACTGACCGTTCCTCATGGAAACAAGTAAAGGGGATTTGTGTTTAGCTCGGGCCACATAGCAAACACAACTCAAGGTAACTTTTGTTCCTGTAGGAGTCCAAAAGGTGGCAGAGGCAGATCTCATCCACCACCAGCAACTTGGACAATTGAGAAAGAGGAAACTTCTGATGCACAACAAAAGCGTCTGCCCCTAACCTTCATTAAAAGTCAATGGGATTTCAGCTCCTGATTCTCATTACTGCTTTTGAAAGTTTCCCCTTTTGTCATTCCACTGCAGACCACAGATGAAAGCAAGAGCTTTTCTGTTCGAGGCAGGCAGCAGCCCCTTCAGTTACGGCTGACCAGGAAAAGCAAGTTTCTCTCTTGCCTGGACTTGGAATTTTCTATTTGCAAGGTATTGATCAGGCAATGGGGAATAACCAAATTACAGCAGAGCTGGCAGGTCAGATCAATCTCTTCTCAGATATGACCTCTCTCACCAGCTGCAACCTGGAAGCTTTGGAGGCCTTTCACACTTATTTGTTCAAGTACTGGTATGAAACATGAAGAGCATATTTACTCTTTACTAGTAACAAGCAAAAAAAATTATTTCTTTGTGTTTGTATTCTTTGTATTTTATTTCCACTGTATTTCTCTGTGAAATATGGAATATCAGAAATACTCAATACTTACAGCAAAGGACTTCGTGATAAAAACCACTACAAATGTGTACATAGTATCACTCAAATTATCTTCTGATGTACAAGTGCTGAAAGTTCATGAATTTTACTGATTAAACAAGACATGTAACTGAAACACTACAGTTACTGTTCTAGCACTGTTTGAAGACCTGTCTCCCTTATAATCATAATTTAATCCTAAAATTCAAACCAAAAAAAATTACAAAACCATGCAGTTTCTGCTTCAAAAGTCTTTTACTTCCTACCTGGCACTGGTAGCTCTCAAAAAAACTTTAAATAAACCCAAAGCAAATGAGAAAGGTATTACAAGCTTTAGTGCCTTCATAAACAGACAGTCATATTCATTTTAATTGTTCCATGATAAACAAGGAAGACCTGTTTTAGAAAAGGAGATTTAGCAGCTTTTTCCACCAAATTTCTGTGTTAAAACAGGATTAAATAACCAGAAGGCAGCAGAAAGCAATCCCCAGAAGCATACTGAAAAACAAGTCATCCAGGACAGCGTAACAAGCTAATCCATTACTTCTTTGACTTGCTTGCTTGTTCAGGGGCTTGTGGATTTTAGTGATTAACATAAGGTTCCTAGGTATCATTAGCAACTCGAGTGACAAGTGCAGTTTTCCATGGTGTAGTCTTGAAAGCAAATTCGAAAAAAATCTGGTAATCCACTGTGAACTTCCTAAGAAAATACCCCAGACTTCTGCGTGCACAGAAACAACAAAATACTTTCCTCTATGTATTCTGTACTTGATTCAAATGCTGTGGTAAGAAACACGTGTATGTGTATTGCTGCACATCTCCATCTTAGTGGTTATTGTTTATTAATGCACCCAACAGCAAATCCCAACAGCTATCACATTCCAATCATTCAATTATAGCCACTTGGCTATTCCTGTTTCTAGGAACAGAGTGCACCACTTCACGTCGCTGCCTTGGTCAGTTTTAACTACTGAAGTGCAGATATATAAATCTATGTGCCATTCCATGCCATCCCAAATAGCTTCGCAGTGCTGAAATAATCAAACTGGCACTCATTATGTGGCAAAACAAAAAGGATTTAGGGAAGGTGGACTTGGCTTACAGCACTTGTTCCTGCAAGGGAAAAATGGCTCCAGATATGAAGTGCTAATGGAAAAAATAAATGCAGAGGCATTTCCTCCATATTTTACAAAAATTTAAATTCATTCCTGCTGACAGTGACAGTTAATGGAAATGAGGCTGAGAAACCTGAGCAGCTTGGTTTTTAAGAATGAGAAACACCTACTCCATGATACTGTTAAGAAGAAGAAATGCCTTACCACACAAGACTAATAGTCTGTCTAACCAGGATTTTCTCCCTGCTGGGAGCAACAGGGGATGATTTTCAGGGAGAACATGTCAGCCTGGCAACTGCATTCCCCCTTCATTCTCAACTGATCCATTAAGGATGTTGGAGCACACAATTATGTCCAGTCCTTTTGCTGTCCATTTATGACCTGTTGACTATGAATCTACCTAATCACTTTTACCATAAGAGAAGTTCAACACTGAAGCTACGTGTGCTCTGAAAGTCCACTGCCAAGGGGAGTGAGATGGCCAAAACAGAGGAGTTTGGTAAAGAAATACAAGGAAATTTACAGCAACAGCAGCAAACAACCTAAAATACTTCTTGCTTTAAGAAAGTTGGTATTTAGAGGCTGGTGCTCAATGTAGAGCCCAAGTTCCCTGCATCCATGAAAACAGAACAGCACAATATGATTGAACAGTGCCCTTCTCATCCAACAGGCAAGGAGGAACTACCATGGCAGAGTAGTTCTCAGGAGAGTAACATCTAAAGACAGCATCCAGTCTAACACACTTATTATGTACCCTTCTTTTGTTGTTAATAAATAGTTCCAAGATTTTTTCACCTAAAAATGAAGCCCAGCAATTGCACTTCCTTGATTTCCTAAAAGTGCTCAGCATTAGTCTATTTTTCCTTTTAACAGAAAGGGCTCATTAAGTTTTTAACATTACACATTGATCACTCCAGTCACCTCCATGGAAGTTTCATAAACTGACATTCTGGTCAGACAGGTTGCCTTCCTTATAGTTTGAGGCAACAAATTGCTAAAGCACAGCTTAGAGAGCACCTGCTCTAAGGAGGAGTTATCCCAGTCCCACAGGGTTTGTTAGTGTCGCTTTAGGTTGCCACTGCAGTCAGGATAAATAACTTCCTCTGTGTAGTTGCTTTTGAGAGCTTGTTGGGAAGAGCTACAGAGAGAAGAGTTTGCTGGAAGGGTAAAGTCTACACCACCAAAAATTCACAGGAAAGGAAACAGTGTTATTTCATAATTGCGCTTAAACATGACTGCTGAAATTATGCACAGACGCTATAAAGACTCAAAGCAAGTCTTACACAACCAGTTTGATCTCATGTGTTTACAATTTTCCTATATGAAAAATACCTTGGCAACATAGTTGCTATAAAAGTACCTCTTTGCAGCCTGCAATATCCACCAAGCTTTTTTACTTCCTCAGACTAATACTCTAGGTCAATATAACTCAATACCTTCAACAAAATATCAGGCAGGATTGAGCCACCCAAAACCACAGAAAGCCAACAGACATCCAATCCCTACTCATACTTTTAAGCTCATCTCATGAACTCTCCTAATTATATTCACACAAAAAGGATATCAGTAGCAAAATACATATATACACACATGGTATACCTAGAAGTACCACTTCAAAGCTGTTCCCTAAAATAAAACAAAAGAAATTTTAATTTTTTTTTTTTTTAAATTACAAGGCCAAATTATTTATTATCCCAGCTGGAATTTAGCCGGTCAAGTCTGACATAAATTTCATGGTAAATCCACAGTAGAGCTTGGTGATATTTTAGATAAAAGTTTATTTAGCAGTAGTAGTATATAAAACTGGCATCAGCCTTTTTACTTAGTGTCTTCTCAGATCAATGTACAAACAGATCTCACTAAATTTAATAATAAAACTTAAAATCAGTTTTGAAAGATCACTATTTTGTTGTTGTTGTTTTTTGAGTTGAACTAATTAGCAGTGCAAAGAAATTTATTTCTAGACAGACAAAACCACCACTTCTACTCAGCAACCTGGCCCAGCACCACCCCGAGCCCTCTACTATGATAAAAAAAAGGCAAACAGTGCCTAAGTTTTACAACTCCTCTAAAAGAAAAGCATGAAGGAATGGCCTTCTTGGCTCTATTTTTTAACACATGTGTGCTTGCACATATGCACAGGTGCGTAAGTGAAGCAGTCTCCAAATTTGTGTCAGGCAGCCAGAACTGAGTATGTAAAACATCAAAACACATTTGCAAACTTTCCTCCTACAAACTGCAAAAGGCAAGATGGCAGAAATTCAGTTTGAACATGCCTTGAGTAATACACCTAACACCACATCACAAGAACAAAAGAACAACTATCTACAATTCCATGCTTTTAAATAATTTCTCATTTTTAGGAACATATGGATAGCGTATACTTGGTACAAATGGTGTTATTCCCCACACAGTTTCTTACAAAAACCTACTACTGACCAGAAATATAAACTCCTTCTTCAAAATGTCATGAGAATATTTTGATTGAACTTGAGTATTTTGATGTCAGTTTTTTATTGGAAAAACAGCTCCTCATTCAACGGAATTTGGAAACAAGTGTATCTGGCACAAGACATTTGAAAAATTTAGAGTTATAGAAACATAGAATGGTTTGCATCTGAAAATACCTTAATGATAATTTATTTCCAACCCCTTGTTGTGGGCAGGGACACTTTCCATTAGACCACATTGCTCAGAGCCCCATCCAGCCTGGCCTTGAACACTTCCCAGGATGGGGCATCCACAGTTTCTCTGGGCACCCTCACAGCAAAGAACTTCCTCCTAATATCCAATCAAAACCTACCCTCTTCCAGTTTGAATCCATTCCACCTTGTCCTGTCACTACATCCTCTTGAAAAAGCAGGGTCCCTGTGGGTACTGGAATATTTTAAGAAATCTAATATTCTATCAGATTTTACGTTCAAAAGAACCCATATATGTTCTCACGAGTCTTGTATGGCTATTTTAAGTATACAGAATATAAAGCCACAAAGGAGCTTTTCTGAATCAGAAAGGGTTAAAGCTGCTTCCTGAGGAAGTTTCTTCCATAAGAATTCCTCCTCAGAAGTGAAATTAAATCACAAAGGAGAAGGCAGACAGACAAAAGACTCAAACCTCCATATTGTGGCCAGGATATACTATTTGACATGCTAAAATAGACATGCACAAAGGGAAACATACACACAAAAACTAGAAGGTTCTGGGAGCTTTGTTATGAGACAGCTGCAAACACGTAGCTGTTAGAGTTACTGACTGAGGAAAAGATTCATTTATTTCAAGTAGCAGCTAAGCAACCTTTGACCACTGTAAGACCTGACAACTTTAATTAGTTTTAGCTTAAAACGGAACCAAACTTGGCTTTGGCGTCTCTCCAAATAATTTTATCCCAGCCTGCTCTCCGTTCCTAGTGGAGCATTGCAGTATAATTACTTTAATCTCTTCATAGGCATGTTCCATTTGCTAGCTTTCCAAGGAAATTTACAGCTTTAACATATAGCTCAAAAACAATTTTTAAAAAGTATTTCTCATATTAGTGAAACAAAAATTAACAAGAAGCTTCCACCTCTTGCTGGCTTGTAAAGAGAACTTTTATTTTTCAGAAGTTGCTATGGCAAACCTATGTTTATCACATTCAATTAAAGACACTGGACACAACAGCTCTGTGCAGTGTTTGCACAGTGAAGCTGCTAGACCTGTTTGTATGGCTGGGGTTTGGTTTTTTTCAGGTTTAGCCTGTATCATTCCAGACAAGAAAATGACCATCTGGCACAAATTCCCGACATATTAGCAGCCGTAACTGTTTCCAGATTAAATAATGTTATCACGTTGCTATAAAACACTAACAGCACTTAAAGATTCAGCTGCTCTGATCTGGCCACCTCACCCACAAGCTCAACAGAAAAGAGCTGGGCTACCTCTTTTAAAGTCAAAGTTATCAGAGAGAAGAGGAAAGGGGGCCCTTCAGCAGAACATTTTTCCCTAACTGTCCTAATCCACAGTCGTATTTCCCGGAGTTCTGTGTTGAATTGCACAAGATGGTGTGCCTGCTTCACAGGACGAGTCAGGAGATGAATCCTGGAGCATGGAAGAGCACATGGAGCTGTGAGGGAAATGAAAGAGGGGCTTTGACAGCAGCCTGAAGATCCTAACTGTGGGCAACCCCACTGTGGATCAGGGTGCTCAGGTGGGCTCTGCACTTGCATTCATTTTCCTTCCAGCAGAGTTTTAATAAAAAGTTGCAAAATTGCAGGTATAGAAATGTACACATCAATGGGGCTTTTTCTTAACAGATTTTGAGTTTGAAAAATCACAACTTGAAAAATACATATTTACATGGAATACAGGTTAATCTCATACTTCAGATGGAAGGCAACCATCCTTTGCTTCAGTATGAAGCCTCCCAACTTTAGCCCTGTCCCTATGAGAAGTGCTCCCTGCACGGATGAGCTGCTCTTCTCCTGTCAGCCTCACTGTGCCCGCAGAGGAGGATTGTCAACCGTGATCCTCATCCAAGGAGAACAGACCACGTTATGGATTTCCCGCTATAATTCAGAGAGCAATTTTCATCAGAGGATGAACTTAATTAAAATAAGACAGGACAGCAGAAGTAATAAAAAACCTTTTAATTACATTTCTACGGTTTTGGATTTGTCCTCAAGCTAGACATCCAGACTGCCTCAGCCTTCACCAAAAATATGAAAGGAATTCGACTTACAAAGTTTTCCTGAGCAAGCAAAAAAGCACTGAACGTCAAAAAAAATTACTACTTTCAATTTGTGCCTCTCTATCAAAGAATAACTTGCAGGAACATAGAAAACAGACCATATTTATTCTAAAATGACTGAACTAAGACTTTTTGGTAAATAAAACTCATACATTTCCTGACTCCATGTACACCACGTGCTTTCTTCCATACACAGCCCTGTGCAGGAGGTCTGCATTTTCTTCCCCACATTCACCACTACAAAGCTCCAAAGCTGAACTCCATAAACATTACCACGCAGCACCTATAAATGGTTTAATTAAGTGCTGTTGATACCAACTCTTTATAAGCTACCAGCGTGGCAACCTCTCATGGGCTCCTCAGTCAGCAAAATAAAGGTGGCCGTGGGGACAGTACAATGCTTAACAGCAAGATGCTCTCCCAAGGCACACAGGTACCAACCTAACGAGCCACCAAGCCATTCACTGCCAGGGAAGCAGGGTGCAACACAAAGAAAACAGCAGGGAAATTCACTTAAGTTGCCCAGGCGACAGCAAAGCAACGTGATGAAAAATTCCCAGTCGCCCAGTGGTGGGGAAGGCACTGGGGCGAGCTCACTCCAGCCCAGGGCTGGGACTGCAGCACACTCTAGTGACCCTAAGTCTCCACAGGAAGAACTAAATAAATTCAGTGCTGAGCCCCCGGCAAAAGTTAAAGAGCAGTGATTTGAACTCTGCCTCCATTTATAATACATTTGATGCTTGTTAAGAGGCAAAGGATTGACCAGGATTGGTCTGGGACCACCAACCTTTTTGCTCTCTTGCCCTGTGAAGGTAACTGTGGCTATTATGCAGTTTGCCATTTCTTTGGGGCAGATTTAAACACTGATAATTAATCGTGGATGAGCTAAGGCTTTGCATTTTGTCTTACTAGTTGAGAACCAACATGCAGCAGACAACAGCATGGGATCTGTGTGCAGATGCCACAGCAGCACTCCAGCAGTTCTGCACCAGGACACTGCTTCCCAAAACCCACCAGATCCCAGGGATCTTTGCACACCCTGGCTTATTCTTGCAGTTTCTAGGATATACAGTCTGCACTGTAAAATGTAACTGAAAATCAGCAGCTTTTCAACAAGTGCTTCAGCTGTTGCAACAAACAGTTCATTTGCAGTACCAAAAATAACTAAAAACATGGACTTCTCTCCCTCCCCACCTCCTATAAGCATTTTACAGTTACCTTGCACAACATTATCTAGAAAAATAATTTATGTCATCCCAAAGCAAATTGCTTCACTAAGGCTGGAAAAGTGAAAGAAATCCAGAAAGAAATTGTAAAAGAAATTCAGCACGGATGACTTCCACATTTTTGTGCACTTGCCCAGAGCAGCCCTGGCTTGGCAGGTCCTAGAGGAAGAGTTCAAGCACACAGACAGACCCTTCTCATTCAGGGTAAAGCATCCCTCATTTCAATTTCTGAGAAGCTTCCAAATGGCAATATAACTACAGCCCCAACTCACAACACCTTGGTCAAGTGGCCCTTTCCCACTCACACCTTTAGCCCATCATTCCTTTGTCTTCTCAAATTAAAGCATAATTTGTTCACATCCTACAATTTTACTGACCAATCTTCACAATCTGGAGGTGTTGTCTTAGTGACTCCATGGACTCAGTGATAAGATAAGACTCAATAATTCAATCCCATCAAATCACTAATTTTTTTCCCCATGTGCCCTCCTGCATTTCAGTGCTAACTTCCTTCTCCCACTCATTTCCAGCACTTCAGTTTTAATTCTCCCCTTTCTCTGTTTTCCCCAGTGTGCCTTTGTTTCTCCTTCTCTTGCTTCAATTTGTTTAAAAGTGCTTAAATTAAAGAAGCTTTTCCAATCATTCTGCCATGTCTAGAGTTGTTGTTCTTGTTCTTAGTGCAAGTGTGAATTATTGGTTAATCCAAAGCCACATCCATATCCATACACACACGACACCAACACAGTGCTTGACATCCTTCTCATGATGACTTTACAGAACAATTACCATTACACAAGACACATTTGGTACCCATGGCAGCACCACTTCAGTCAGGATTATATACTCAAAAAAATAATTTTGGAGAGTTTAAGTTTCAGACTGTTAAGAACATCACGACTACAGCGAGTACTTACAATGGATCATTGTACCTACTAATGAACAAAGCCTGTTGAAACACTAAACTACAGATTATTGCTTAATTTCTAGATGTGGATACACCTCATTGCCTCACTGTACAGACTACACTTTGAAGCTGAAATAATGAACTACATGATTAGAGAGCAGCTTTTAAAGAGAACGAAACTTAGTGCCTTTTTATTAAATACCAGGGGGAAAAAAAAAACTTCAATGAGAAATAGTCCTTTAACACATCATTTTTCAAGACTTTTATATGTCCTTAAATTATGTATGAACAATCCTTCCCAAATGAACGTGACTACGCCTGCACTAAATTTAAGAACTTGTGCAGCTTTTTCCAGGTTCAACGCTTAAACTCAAATCTTTTGAGTGACACAAATGCCTTATTTAAAATCAGCATTTTCATGAAACTTGCAAGCTATTATATGTGATGTAGGTATTAAGCTTCAGAGGCATAATATGTTGGTACCAAAAAGAGTCATCTGTGCACTCTGAAAAGGAAATATTTTGGACAAAGGAGGAAGAAAAATGTTTTGGAAGTACCAGATGTGGATTTCCCATCCTTAAGGTGAAATAGTTGACATGAGCTGAGAATAGAAATCCTACAACCATTAACAAGTAACATTTAACACATTCTCTCAGCAAGGTGTTAAAAAGACAAAAGTGAGCCACCAGTTGCACTGGTGTAAAAGAACAGTAATAACGATCCATAAACAATGGCAAGCTTTCTTGCCATTCCCTTCTCCCATCAGCTACCTTCACACAAGCATGCATGTTACATGGCAGGCAATTCAACTATGACACTCCACAGAAAAAGAAAAAAAGCATTTAAAAGAAGATCTAATTGAGAGAAACTTCTGGAATATAAAAACAGTGCACCACTGAAATCGTATTAATAGATTTGCCTCAATATTGCTAAGAACCAACCCTCTGGGTTACCTGGATCAGTTTGTACCAAAGTTGAATTAAAAGCCTGAGGCTGTTCAGCAACTGATTTAATTTCCTGTTCATATGCACATTTTCTTTCTCACCTAATTCATAGATTCATTATATGCACTGACAAGGGATCAAAATTCAGGATTGTAACTAAAAACTCTTCAGTCTCACTAATTATATAGGATTTTTCTTCTGTATTTGCACAATGCCACAAAGACTGCTGATGGCTCAGACTATTTCTTTAGCTGGTCTGGAAGAAACACTTAAAACTACAGGTAATTTTTTTTTAAAGCAAAATACAAAGAATGCAAATATACACACATATTATATGCTGCAGTACAGATATTGAAAATTAAACACTATGCTTGAAGTGTATAAACATCATCTAGACAGAGCCCATATCTAAACAGCATAACAACCCCAAGCAAAAAAGTTAAGCCAATTCATTAACTGATTTCACCACAACCAGAAAGCACCCAAAATTCCACTTCTGACATTAAATCATTCTTTGTCTCTTCATACTAAGTCCACATTTGCAGCACTGTGTTCATGCCAGGACTGGAGAAAAATTAGACCCAAGATAGAACAACTATTTAACAGAGGTAATAAAAACTTTTATAAAAAATTAAAAATCAAACCAGTATTTCTAGCAGGAGGAATGTTGCATTTGGCCAAGGAATTTTTTTAAAAAATGCCTTGATTCAGGAGACCACACTGAGGAAGAGAGAGACTACTCAGTCTGCACAAATCCAAAGTGCAAATCCAGTGCCCTTTTCCTAAAGCCCTGGATCATGAAACTATGCTCTTCCATCACTGCCACAATCAAGTCCAAGCCCACTGGAGTTCCACAGGCCTCAGCTCACAGCTGCATCTTTTCTTACTGAGGAGTGATGCTTTACCACCTTCAGCACCAAATATCAAGGCATGCCTGCCTTGAGACTTCTTCTCATTAAACAAAAAGGAAAAAAAATGGCAAAAAAAAAAATTTCAGGAGCAAGAAGTCCAGAGAGGATGACAATGGCACTGATAAATCAGATTCAGGTTCCAAGCCAGGGAGAGGTAACGATATACCTCAGTTTTCAATTTAATCAAAGCAAAAGAGTGAGCTTTTCACTACGTATCTTGGCTAAAAAAGAAACATGTCCTAGCTTAGCTTCATCATGCCTGCACCAGCAAATTGACTTAATTGTCAGCAAGGAATTATGAAATATGAAGTGACTCCAGCAGCGCTCCAGGGAGACTCCTGAGGCACGGTGTCTATAGCAGAGACACCAAAGTGCCATCCATCTCACTCTCGCCCTCAGGCAAAGCAGAACAGCCTTGGCTCTCTAAAAGAGGCCGCCAAGAAGAACAAAACCTGGCTTTCCTGGATGATTAGCAGTGGCTCAAATAGGAAATTTTAAATACATCAGCACATCTTCCCCGGCTGCTGAAAGCACAGGCGGGAAGTGGTGATTTGAGACACCAATTTGTAGTTACAAGGCTACATCCAGTCCCAGCTCACAGGGGCCTTTCAAAGGACAGAGGCAACATCGTGCACACTTCCCCTCTCACATCCTTCTCCCCAGTGATAAGGGCAGAAAGGGAGGCTGCAGTCAACACAAGCTGCTCTGCTGGGTGCTGGCACTAGAGGACAGGACAGGAGAGGAAGGCAGCAGAGATATTGCTAAGCTGTTTCTGACTCAAATCCTGGTTTCAGTCTGACAGTGCCAGCATGACAGAAGAGGAGATGCCACGTGTAACTCAGCTCCTGAGACATGGACACTAAGAAGGAAGTAGGAAGCACAAAACCTTTTGCTGGGTCTTTGATAAGAACTATAGAGATAAGTCCTCCCACCTAAAAACACCCCTTTTGGTCTGTCAGGGATTCACCTCAGATTTAAGAAACAGTTTCTGTTTCAATCTCATCTCTTACTGGTGGTGGGGACTAGTCTGAACTAGAGTTGCAGCCTCTGAAGCTGTAAACTCCTGACCTAAAGAGCCTTTGGGCTGTAAGCCCTGCCAAAACTCCACGTTTGGGCCTCCTAAGCAGGTTCTTTTATATCAGAAGGGAGGAGAAAGATAGAGAAACCACTCTTTGTAGTGAAGCAGCTCTAATACTGATCACTCAGCTCCCTGAAATGCTGTGTTTGTTATCTAGTGGGGGAGGTGGGCTGTAATTAGTTGAACCATGGCCAAGGCTAGAACTGCTGGTCGGCAAAACTCTGCTGGGACATCGCAAAAATTGTCTGGCCTCCAGCCCTCAGAGATGCCTTCATCCAAGAAATCAAAGAAAACCAAGAAGTAAGCATTTGCTCTGGTTTACTCCTCCCCCAAGGCTGATTTATTTTTTAAGGTAATGGACAACCTAAAATTAAAATTGTTTCAGAACCTAAGAAATAAGTTGGCATTAATACATTCTCCCAGCTTTTTCTCTCTCTCAGCTTCTCTGTTTTGGTGAACTCTGCAGGTAAAATGCACCATTCTTCACTGACTGACTATTCTGAAAATCATCCTAAAATTTGATTTTCATTTCAGAAAGAGTAATAAAGTTACTCAGATTTGTAGAAATTCTGAACTAGTCAAGTGACCTGGACCACACTGCTCAACATAATCCCTTCAAAGTGGACTGAAACTGACAGGATGAAAAAAGAGAAATAGCCTGTACATCACAAATTCTTAGAAATGTAAAGGGAATGGGTTGCCAGTTGCTATTATCTGGCATATCAAGTCACAGGGAAGACTTACATTTCTCTATAACCTGGCTTGATAGAGTTGAATGCAATACCATCTCTTTCTTACATAAAAAGTTATTTCACATGACACAAAAGTACAGTTCCCTTGAAAAAGCAATATGGTTCACACTTTAAATTTAAAAAGCATTTCTAACATGGATTTGCAATGCAAAACATTCTAAATACAAATCAAGTATAGCTGACAGAACCATCTTTTTGAGGCAGCCCACAACTAGGCATACCAGATATTAACTATTTCTATTTATTACTCGACAGAAACCAGCTTTCAAGCATAAAACGAAGGTGCTACAGACACATACTTAAGTGATTCATGTTGCACACCAGATTAAAGTTACTGTGGCACAGACACGCAAGTGATAAAAGGAGAGAAGGAGCAATAATCCTAAAAAGTTCTCCAAATCGGTGTTTTTTCCCACAAGTTTCAACTACTCAGACACAATAGACAAAGAAAGCCCCAGGCTTTAAGGCTCCAGTGGTGAAACCATCTGAGAACAAGGGCCATTACAACATCGCTCCTACAAGAGCCAAGTCATCTTTTCTCCAAGAGCCTGCCGGCCCTCGGGCACAGCTCCTCGAGGAGCTGCAGAGCTCCAAACTGCTCCTCTGCAGCCAGCAGGAATGTGTTAGGGACAGGGCAGCCCGAGGGCGGAGGAACAGGACCACCCACGTCCCCTCTCAGCCATTCACACGCACTGTGTAAGTGACAATCCAGGCTGGAGATACCAAGACAGGAACTTTGAGTGTTCTGTCAACTCGGAGTGAAGGGGAGGAGTCTGGGAGAAGCAGCATCTCATCACCCCACTGCTGTGAGGAATGCACAGGGCCTTGCAGCACCTTCAATACTGTAATTAAAACAATTCCCAAACACATCCAAACAACTCAGAACAACGGTGTATTCATTAACAAGTGACGACTCCTTGCACACGATACAAACACACTTGCCATTGCTTGATTAACAAGCAAATACCGCTTTCACAAGCTTCCACCGACCTTTGATGTCTATTTAGCTGCCATTACTAATTTTTATGACTGTGACAGCAGGTCACAGTCAAGGGAGTTTGGAGCCCAGAATTTTAAAGCCAAGCTGTACCCTTAATACTGATTTCTAAGGGAGAAGCATTCTGAATTCCTAAAGAAAGCAACTTGTGTCTTTGCAAACAGAAATGTTTTTCTTTTCTCAGAAAGTCAGTTGCTAACAGCCATAGGTCAAAACAAAACCTAAACTGCATTTCACAGTCCATAATTATTTATTTAACAAGTAATGGAAGCTGTATTTCAAGGGACTAACATTTCCAAGACCTGCAGCAAATGGCAAACCCAAAACCCTAGCAAAGGGTGGAACACTCAGCAACTAAAGAGAATTGAGCAAAAGCAACTCCTCCTGCCCGAGAATGCAGGGGAGACAGGCAGGATCAGCCAGCTGCACAACAGCAGTTTTGAACATCAACCCTGACTGCTTTTTTTACCCCATTTTCTGCATCTAGCAAATTAGATAAGATAAACCTAAAGCTTACTTCCTCCAATCAAAGTCGACCTTCCCCTATTCCATACTTAACTGCATATATTTAACGAGATTACCTTACACACAGAAATGCTAATTCCCATGCTGACCTCACTGTACTCCTTACAGTGACTGAGATAGTGTTGATCTGTGCAAACTCAGAACAACCCAATGTGTTCGTGGTTAGAAACAGAAAGGGAGGAAAGAAAAAACATACATCTGGGCAGAGAAGTGGGGGGGCAATATTAATGCTACAGGGATAATCTCAGCCTACCAGCTGACCTCTCAATGCCAATTATTTTGTAAGTAGAGAAGGCCTCAAAGAAGTAGAGAAGGCCTCAAAGAAGTCTTTTGTGTCCCAACATTTGGAAATTACTTGACTGGTTTGGGGTTTTTTCAAATGCAAAAGCTTGGAAAAAACCGCAGCATTGCATGCCTATCTTGACTGAGAACACAGTGTTGCAACTATCAGCTTTAAAAACCCACAATCCTTTAGATAATCCCCCAGAAGTCCTGATTAAAAGTGGATTTAATATTATGAAACGAAGCATAATTGTTCAAGACGACCTTGAGTAGTTTCTTACACCCCTCTGCTCCATCAGTGCAGTCAAGATGACAGCTGCACTGTCAAATGTACGATAAGACAGGCTGATAGCAAGGTCTCTCCAAAATATTTTCCTCTATGAAGTAAAACAGATGCTTACAGTTCTTCCAAACCACGCCTGTCTCCTGCTCTATTTCAAACACACACTGAACGCACATAATGAAATGGAGTCGGCATTTAATAAGCACGAGCTGTATCGACGGCCTATCCAACAAGCACGCCTCGAATACATGCATTTTGCTTCCTCTGCTTAAGTCATCTCCGATTTTATGTCCAGGAAAATTAAGGTACGCAGGCCTAAGAGTGGTTTTACGATAACAGGGGCGCTATTGCCACCTGCTGTCAGAAAGGATTCACGGCATCCCACTCCACCTCACGCTTCCCAATGGAGCTAAGTCAGACTTTTGAAGAAATCCGACTTTGCGGGTGTTTTGCTTGTATGCTGCTAGTTTTCTCCAGAAAGAGCACACACGAAAAAAGTCCAGGGTGACCATAGCACGAAGGATCAATAATCACACTGGGATCAGAGATAATATATGGGTTCAACAACTGATGCACAAAGAAATGAGAACACACTGGTCTAGGTAAAACAGGTATTGTCCTGAAAGCATTAACATTGAAAACAGACTTGTAAATAAATCCAGCTACCATAGACCATCAAGTTAGATAAGGCTACTAAAATAGCTACCTTGCCCATTTTATATTAGATTTTCAGAAGACAGACTATGCTGAATCCTATCAGAGGAGACAGTTGGCCATTAACTTTGTGTCAGGGTATTTCCTGGAATCACAAAATGGCCTGTTTTGGAAGGAACCATCAAAAATCATCTCGTTCAAACCCTACTCACCATGAGCAGAGGGACATGTTTCACTAATCCAGGGTGCTCAACTTCCCTCCAACCTGACTTTGAACATTTCCAGGGATGGGGCATCCACTACTTGTCTGGGCAATTTGTTTTAGATAGTTAGGTATCAGATACTTAAGGATCATGCACACTCCCCTCATTCCACTCAGAATTCTGTGGGAGCACAGAATAACATGAAAAGTCACAAAGCACAGCCCTGAACCTCAGCATCTGTGTCTGGTGCTTCAGCTCACAATCTGTCAGTTTAAGGAGCCTTTTGAGTGCATTGTTCCAGTGGAAAGTACATTTCCTTCTCTATTCTTTTTTTATGGCTTCTCAGTAAGTCACTGAACACTCACATCCCACTGCTTGCAATCATCACTTGATTATCATTAGCATGCAGTGCCTGTCTGCTTGCAGTGCCTGCCCATATGGCAGGTTGAGTGGAAAAGCTCTCCCTCCTCAAGGCCTGCGAGGTTCAGGCCTCCATTGCACCACACCCAAGACTCTGGGCTCACTGGCATCGCACATAGCATGGCAGGATAATGTCCTGGTGTCTGAGGGACATTTCCACCCAAAAGCCATCTCCATTAGCTACACCTGATGGCTGTGAGGACACTGCTGGGATATTGGAAAGAAAACATTTCACCACAATTCACTTCCCCTTCCCAAAGCACCCCAGAATAAGGAACTAAGCTCTTCCCTGATAGGTGTCTGCAGCACTGCCAAACCTTTCTTTTTTAATGCTTAAGTTTTGAGTTATACTAATTATACCTGAGATATTTTCAAAGTGCATTGCAAGCACCCTTTCTGCAGTGCAACTCTGAGTGACTCTCCTCAGTCACAATCCTTGGTTACAGCAAACAGTGTTTGACTGAGGCAGCTGCTACAGTTCTCCACCTAAATTAAACCACACCTCCAGCAGTACTTGCCTTCCATTTCATTCTCTTGAACACTGTCACTATACACAGCCTTTTCCTCCAATATGAGTATTACACTACAGGGAAGAACAGCACTGAAATGAAATTAGACCAAAACATTTCCAGGAGTTTAACCACATGTACTGCTCACCAGCCAGGCTTAGAGCATTTTCCACAGAAAGCAGTAATAAACTCACTCACAGATGTCACAATTGAGCATGACCGATTCCCTCAACTATTAACATTGACTTTCCTGATGAGTAAGTGAGGACTATATATAAATTAGTCTGGGGTTTTACACACAAGTGTAATTGTACCAACTGTAAATTAACTTGAGAAACCTTTGATTAACACCACAGTCTGCTCACAGTAAAGATGAAAACCAAATTAACAACAATTGGTTAGCAATATTGGTTCTATTCCTAGAGGAAATTACAACAATGTAAGTTACATAGGCAGATGCCAGATGACTCCATACAAGAGATTTCAATACAAATTTTCCATTTTCCTATCTGTACGCCGGAGATAAAATATGTAAAGTATCTTTACATGACATTCTAATGGACAGCAAACTAAGAAACTCACAGTATAATCAATCATTTATGTTTAGCTCAACTGAAAAAAAAAAGAAAACAAAAACCCCACAAAAATCAATCCTAATAAATGTAAAAATCCCATGTCAAAATGCTATAAGCAACTTAAGGGCAGATTTTACTTTTTTTTTTTCCCCTTCTATATTCAATAGCAGGA
The DNA here is from genome assembly GCA_013400435.1 of Pycnonotus jocosus. Classification (NCBI taxonomy): domain Eukaryota; kingdom Metazoa; phylum Chordata; class Aves; order Passeriformes; family Pycnonotidae; genus Pycnonotus; species Pycnonotus jocosus. The sequence goes on along the minus strand of VWYP01016862.1, from coordinate 6,427 downwards.
ACATTTGAGTTAAGGGATTTATTTTCATAGCAAATTATTGAAGAATTATTTCAAATGAGCTCCAGGGTAAGAATTACTGGTCACTGTAAAATAAAAACAGGGAGAACAAGTATAAACACAATACCAGATCGGGTTCAGTTCAAATACCTTCATAATATTCAGACAGGCCACTTCTGAAGTAATTTCTACTTCAGAAGTTACAAGATAAAAATTCTGTGTGATAAATTAAGTTGCCAAATGAAATGGATTAGCAATCAGTGAAATTGCCTGATGTCAGATCTGCTCCAGATTAGAATCCATCCTTTTTCCCACCTGTTCATTAAGCACCAAGTTCAAGGCAACTGCAGTGACTGATTGCGCATTAACGAGCTGTTTGTGTGGAAAGGCAGAGTTCAGTCCCTGTCTATACTTACACACTTGTGTGAGCATAATTCACTGATAATATATTCACTTCCCAGTATCAATACATAGCTCTTCTACCTTGATGTGTAATTTTGAGCTTGAGGAAAAAAAAAGGGACATCTCATTAAGTTAAACAGTCATATTCAAGGTCAAGGCCAGGAAATGATGAATCTGGAAGAAAATATGTTGCTATCTCCAGATAAAAAAAGCTGGGTAAAGATATTGCTGTGACACAAAAATACTGAAAAATGGTTGTGAAGTCAGAAGCCTGAGGGAAGAAAGGCATATTTCACTAGGAAAGGTGAGATTCCATATGAAAATATCTATTTCATCCTATAAATTGAGTCAGGCAAAGGCTCCAGTGAAAACCAGCCCTGCAACAAGCAAAGCAAGAACAGGTATTTAAAACTGAATAATTTTCACGTATGTTCAGAATGGGGACAGTGAGGTACAGCAGGACAAGCATTCCAAACTCTTACAAATTTGTTTAAAAACTCAGCTGTAATTCTCTCCCTGGAAACAACTCTGCCTCTTAAAGTACAGATCATCACCTCCATGCACCTTCCTTCAGCTGGCCCAGCACTCTGTGCCAAGGAAACTGAGGAAGCTGTGCCTGCCAAACTGGCATTCCCAGCTGAGGCATTCCCAGCTGAGGCCACTCACTGCACAGTTAGGTACTTTCCTGTGGAGGAAACATCTTCTTGAGATATGTGAGGCTCAGTAACTAAATTCCATCATTCCAGCATCAGGGCTTAGTAAAAATAGGACATAAAGAGTTGTTTACTTATGTTAGTCACCAACTCTTTTCTCTCTTTATCAGAGGAAGATTTTAAATCACATCTGTTTTCTCACGTAGAAAAGGTATTAGTTTGAAAAATAGAGTTTCCATCCCAAATTTCTGAGTGTTAGAAATGATTGCAGCATTCCAATAGAGTTTAAAGGGAGACACCTAGTTGCTGTAACTGTAGCAACTCTCTAATTGCAAACTTAGACACAGGAGTACAGACCTATTACCAGAAATATCTAATTGAGTAGACATGAACATCTTCCTTTTTCCTGAAGATTTAAGGTTTCTGTTCTCAGTATCATACTTTGGTGCTGATACCAAGAATATTTTCCAAAGATCAGAAGAAATATTATCTCTTCTAGTGTTCTGCAAGTCATCATCCTCCTCCTCCCTATCAGATAAAAATAAGGAGTATCCTTTTTTCCCCCTGACATAATAGTTTCCCTTTGCTCTTCCTCCTAGCAAAAACTCCCTCACAAGCATATTAGTACGTGCATCCTTATCTTCTAACTGGACAGTGAGATTTATTAACAGGTAGGAAGTGAATGAATGCCTGAGGTCAGTGGTGATGAACTGCTGCTTAAGGTATATGAGATACACAGACATCCCCATCACACCCACTCCCAAAATTCCACTCCTGTACCTACTTCAGACAGTTGCTGCATGTCACATAAATACCAACGGTTTTCCTTATTGAAAATGAAGAGGAAATGAGGTCCTCTACCGCTTAGTTGATACTACAAATATTGAAGAAATTGTTTTTCAAACCTTACTCAGGCCTCTACTGCTGATTTCTGTATTTAGGCTTGCCAGAGGGACTAAATGGCCCCTCTCTGCCCTCCCTAGACACAGACACACCACACCCCCTCGGAGCTCTGCTCTGACGATTTATTCAGACGTTGGCTAATTGTGGTTATCTGGCTTCCAAGTGCTTGAAGCACTTTTGGCATCAGGACGAAGTGACATCCAGGAACATTTAATCTGTTAAAAAGGCCAGTCAGCACAGATTAATGCAGTAAACACATGCCTCAAGGAGAGCCTGTTTACATTCTTTGAGTGTAGTAACAAAGTGCAGAGGAGGATATAGGAGCAAAAATAAGATTTTCATAAAAGTCTTACCTGAATCCTTAAAAAAATGTGTGAAGGAAATGGCATAACAGGACACCTTAAGCAAAATATCAAGTTAAACTAATACCTGTCTGCAATGCAATCAGTAGTAAGGAAGTTTTAGGAAACCATTGTGTAAGGAAAAGACATTTACAGGGGTAGATAACTGACATCAATTTTAGCAAAATGGCACATCAGCTTCTTTTATCAGCTCCTTTTTCTCTCACAATGCATCTCAGCTCCTCACTCTGGTCTTGAATGATTTCAAAGACCTGTTTTGATGTGGTTCTTTTGACTGTGAGACACAAACTACATATAAAGTATTTTTGGAAAGTAAGCAACATTCAGCTTGTCTGCTAAAAGTCTAGGAAAAAAAGGATCCTTTTGCAGCAGTGTTCATCGGTGATATCCTGATATTTAGCTACAGAAGATCACCATTTTTATTAATTTATGTCTCATTTCCTCCTTACATATTTGAGAATACTCTTTTGCCAATATGTTTGCATTCAAATCTGGAGACAATCTGAACCACCTGGAACCCTTCCACAGCCCCACAATTTGCCAGACCACTCCCTTTACTTCAAGCATGTCTAGTTCTTCACATAAGTCAATGTAAACATGCAACTTGTATCTTCCTGTGACTTTAATTTGGATATGACTTGCTGTATTTTAAACTATTTATTACAGGAGACAGTTAATGGAATTTCTAAATTCAGAGAAAGTCTCCAGAGGGTCTCTTCCTCCCTTCCTAACATACAGCTTGCAACAGATAGGAGGGAGTCAGTCATTAACATTTGGGGTAGTAAAAAAGCATTAAGTATAAAAAGAACTTGCACAGATTTACCTCCAAAAATCCCCTATTCCATATTCAACAGGCTGCATTTTATTCAACTTACACACAGAAACTGGTACTGTGGCTACTTACTGCTTTATGTCTTTGAGGCTTGGGTAACTTCAGTTGCAGAAGAAAAAACAAAGGAAAAAAACCAGTTCATTGCAAAAGCATCATATGGTGCAGAAACATGGGTTTAGATACCATGTAAAGACTCTACAATTTCACTGAAACTGTTGGATTTAAAAAGAATTTCAGTACAGCAGATGTTTTGCATAAATAATATGGATCTTGAACCAAAACATCAACCTCATGTAGCTTTCCAGCTATCCTCCAGAGTTTGAAAGGTTAACAGAAAGAAAATAACACATGAGCAAATCAAAGGCTTAGACTTAATTACTGCACTGACATACAGAGAGCATATGGTTTTTCCAAAGTAACTGTAGGTTAGTATTTTAATCTAAACTTATTAGTATCTCATGACAGTTAACATATTATGCCCTTTAGGAAGTATAGAAGGTTACAAAAGAGTTAGAAGAATGTTAAAAATCCACCTGTACCAATGCCCTGGCCCTAGGACTGCTGTTTGTGTCAGTCTGGTACACCAAAGTATCACTGTATAAACACATTCCTTTCCATAAACTAACATCTAATCTGAATCTCCCTTTAAGCCCAAATCCAATGTACAGAAGACAGTAGAAACAACTTTTTTACCAAAATACTCCATTTTTTCTAGATACTTTCAGAGTGTTATGTCCCTCTTTAGCACTTTCAACCCCAGTCTGTTTTGAGTGGTCTTTAAACCTTTTCTCAAAATTGCATATCAAGACATGTTGATTTGATTCTTTTTTTTTAATCCTCAGAGGGGTGCATTTCTCACCAGGATGGCAGGCAGATAATATAATTTGCCATCTGGGATATAGGTTTTTTGGACCTTTCAGGAGAATTAAAAGGGGATTTAAATCAAGAAAAGCGAAGCATTCCTATTATAAAGCTAATCTGTAACTAGTTCCAGTCTGTAATTCTAGGGAGGCCTATGAACAAAGAGAAGCTAAATATAAATGGAGAGAAGTATGCTAATATTGACTTACTGGAAAGCAATAAGGTAAGGAAATCAGCAAAAGCAGTACTGGGAAAATCATCTTTGAAAAAGAACTAGGAAAAAATATTAAAATATTAAAGCTTCAGAGGCCTTGTCAACACAGTGAGCAGAGGATCATGTTACATGGAGGCTACCGTATTGTTTGTTATCTAGGCTTTTGTGCATCAGTAAACTAGAAGATTAATTAAAATTTTGTGCCTGGGAACACCAGCCTCAGTACTTGGAATGCAAAAATGTATTTTGAAATGGCTCAGTATTCCAGCTGTACTTCACAAAACCCATTAGCAGATGTCCACTGGTAAAGTGAGATTCACACAACCAAACAGTCCAAGAGAGTCTGTTCACTGCCTTCTACACACAGGAATGTTTGTGTGAGCAAAAATTCCTGTGCTCTTTACAGACATGAACCAGGATCTCCACACAGCATTGATAAGCAAACACATCAATTTTGGTCATCACAACCCTGGGAACCTCTGAACTTTATTCTATCACATGGAAGATACTGTAACATGTTTCCTTCCAAGAAATGAGTACCACCAAAATAACTTCTTGAAAATTAATCCACGCTACTCAAACACTAGGGGGAAAAATTTTTGGCCTCAGGACACACACTCCTTTTTGGAGTGGAGAGTGCAAGCAAGATTTGGCTATGGGCATGTGCATGGGGTAAACCTTCCCATCATTTTTGCCAAAAAACTGAACTAGCTTACTATAATCTAATACACTAATTAATTAATTGCCAAGGCATTTCCCTCTTTTTGTTATCAGATGCTAGACACAGTTCTTCACCTCAGCTGCACACATGGAGACACGGTCACTGAGCAGGAAGTGGTACTAGAACACTTAAAACTCTGTAGATCATAGAAAAAAATCTTGAAAAATACCATCTCCCAACAAGAAAGCAAATATGAAAACCACATAAACTGAATTTTGTTTTCCTGTCACCTTGTTTTTAAAGTGCTCACACTACCTAGCCCACAAATGGCTTGATTTATAAAAGCAGACTGGAATGTACTGCATTAGATTTGTAACAAAAATGAGCCCTCTACAATGCAAAGTGTGAACTCTCAGCTAACCGAGTTCAGTCAAAAGATGGACACAAGATCATTCATTTTTTCATGGCGACCATGCTATAAAAATTTCACAATTATCCCTGCCACAATAAATGCACACAGGATGAACAGATGCAGTATGAAGGAACTGGGGGAAAAGCCATGTTTTCAACAGATTTCCACAAGACAAACCAGTTTTAGGCAACTTTTCAGAGTTCTCACTTGTACCACAGAGCTGTAAAAAAATTTCAAGACATAGTTACATCAAATATTTGACCACCTACCAGCATTGACGATGGCATCAACCTCAAGCAGCGTAATGTCACCCCTATAGAGAGAAACTTTCTCACTCAGACTTTTCTTCCCTTGCAGATCTTCTTTAGCGTTTTCACCTACAAACCAAGAAAGCAGAAAAATCAGGTTGTAAGTGTGGGTCCGTGGTCATTATTTACAAGCCCTGAAGAGGCAGCAGACCGGTGACACTGCTGCTGTCAGACTTTCTTACTGCAGCGTCTTTCGGTTTCACCTCGAGAGGGCACCGGTAACCCACAGAGACACCAGCACTGCCCTAACATCAGGCTGCTTGCTTATCACTTGTTTCCAAACACTCATCACTTGTTTCCTAATACAAGCTAGTAGGAAGAGCTGAATCCTTATCCACATAGCATTTGGTTACAGAACTGTAGGAACACACGTATTTGTGGAGAGAGAGCCATCAAGTAATTTTATTTGGTAATCACAAGGGTGTAAATTGCAAAAACAAATTGAGGAATTAAGATTACCCTCCTAACCAGAGTAATAATTTCTCCAATCCAGAATTATACACCATGAGTACAAAAATACACAAGCACACCATTTGCCAACAGACTCAAAATTCAGAATGTTTCTGAAGACACGCAGCCAGACAACAAGCCTGAAAAATAATCCACACATTTTAAACTTGGAACTTTTATCATCTTAAATGGCTCAACTAGGAGAAGGCAGGTGGTGAAGACAACATACACTAGCTTGCAACAGATTTGTTACTAAATAACATTACCATAGGTCCCTTATTCCTGTAAACTCTTATGATTTTGCATCACCAAATCACTTCACTTATATCAGATATTCAGCCTATGGAACAGCTCAGTTACCTCAAACCCTTG
>VWYP01016861.1:9455-30362 GCA_013400435.1 Pycnonotus jocosus | reverse complement strand
TTGTTGTTTCCCTCTCTGGAGGTCACAGGAGTGGAAAGAAGTTGCTTTAATGGGAAGTGACAACTCACAACTGAGACCATTTCTTTCCGTCGAGGAGCGTGAATGGCCAGGAAGAGCCTCCAGGTCTGCAAATGTCCAACCACAGGAGTTTGCTCTGATGTCACTTCTTGTCCCTTTCTCTGAGGGTCGATTTACAGAGTTCGAGTGATGCCCCAGCCTCCTTGAACCGTTCCTACACAGCCAGTTATGTCTTGAAGCTTTAATCACTTCAAATCTGGGCTTTCAGCTGCTCCAGCAGCATTTTTAACCTCTCTTTTAACCAACTCTTCAAAGATTTTGAGCACTTTAGTATACACACATGCAAGGTTTTATTATGAAGGGTTTAAAAGAGCTTCCTTAATCCGCTTCATTTCCCTTTTCATTTAAAAATGCTGCAAATTGTTTCTAGTGGCGGGGTTTGTGTCAGCCCAGTGATATCCCGTGAATTTGTGGTTAATTCTGGATGAAAGCTTTTGGGGCAAAGCAATGAAGTCCTTGTTTTTGTTTTTGTTTTTGTTTTTTTGTTTTATGTTTGTTTTTGTTTTGGTTTTTGGTTTTGCATGTGGGAATTCACATAAGCATAAATACAGAACAATCTCTTGCACAAACCTTCAAAAGAGGCATCACCCAACGTCTGAAACACCACAGACCCTTTGGGTGGAAAAAATTCCCCAAAACAGTAGCCAGTATGTTGCAGCACTCCCTTTATTATCATTACATTAATTTCCCTTCAATATTTGCTCTTCCTATGGACAAATGGCTTTCTTTATGGGTTTAATCTTTCTTTTTTTCAGGAGGTTGATGCTGTAGTTTGGCCAGTGAGATACAATTAAAAATCTTTTCCTCTTCTCCTTGACCCTGGCTGTGATTCCAGACAGGATATTTAAGACCCTCATCCATTAGCAAAAGAGGGAAAAACATTTTACTAATCAGATTACCTCAAAATGAATAAAAGAGAAAAAAAATAGGAAGTGAGACAGTATTCTGAAAGATTTTGGGTAATACAAGAGGTAAAAAATATGAGGAAGGGAAGAAAATGGCTTCAGAATGTGATTTTCTGGCCTGGATCCTGGATCTTGGATATTGAATTTGTTTGGTGGGGATAAATCAGAAAGAAACAGAAGTAAAATACCAGGAAGGGGAGAAAATGGCTTTGGAGAATTTATGTCTCACTGGAGAACCAGGAATTGTGGAGGGAGAGCCAAAGGTGGGAAATCAAAATGAGCCCAGGACCTGGAGGGCCAGAAAGATGTTCTCTCTCTGTTCATCAGAAAGAGGAACTCACGAGGGATCAGAATTAAACACTTGGAACCATCTGTGGAAATCAGGTTATTGCCTGGTAACGACTCCAACAGAACCAGTTTTACTTTTTGATTCTATTTTTCTTCTCATGTATGCATTGACTTGTGCCTAACATGGCAAAAATTTACATAAAATAAACAGACAAACCTCCCAAACAAACAAACAAACAAACAAATAAACAAACCCCCCAAACCCAAATCCAAACCATAAAAACATTAAAAACCCCAACAAAACACACCAAAAAAACCCCATTAAAATATTTAGCTTATGGAAACTGCCCTCTCAATTTACTCCTGGCCACAGGCTCCCAAAAGGAAGGCTTAGACCTGGAAAAACCCACCCAAGGCAGAGGCTGCACCATCTAAAACCGGTTGGGAAGAGAAGTGTCACACTATTTGGTGCAGCATACGTGGCTGGAGCTTGGAAAGGACGAGGCAGAACAGGTCTGGGGTCAGCATACAAAAATTCTCTTTATTCTAATTTCTGACTCCATTTATATACACTGTACATAAGTGGCCAAGTGTTGGCCAAAAGCAGGTCATCCCATCACTCAGATTGGTGACCATTCCAATCACTCAAAGGTTCTCTCATAGCAAGNCAACAAAACACACCAAAAAAACCCCCATTAAAATATTTAGCTTATGGAAACTGCCATCTCAATTTACTCCTGGCCACCGGCTCCCAGAAGGAAGGCTTAGACCTGAAAAAACCCACCCAAGGCAGAGGCTGCACTATCTAAAAATGATTGGGAAGAGAAGAGTTTGTGCAATTCTGCCTCTAGGAAGGAAAACCATCTGAAGAAAGGGGAAAATGGGAAGGTCAGACTTTAATCAATGGGCCACGATGCAGAGATGCCATTCTACAGCCCTGCCTTTTCCTCAGCCTCCGTGGAGTGCCTTGGATACAAAGGTTGAGCATGGAACAGGTTCAGACTAAAAGATGAGGTGGATTGGATATTAGGAAGAAATTCTTCCCTGTGAGGGTGGGGAAGCCCTGGCAGAGGTTTCCCAGAGAAGCTGTGGCTGCCCCATCCCTGGAATTGTCCAAGGCCAGGTTGGATAAGGCTTGGACCAACGTGGGGGATGTGAGAGAGGCTGAAACAAGATGATGGAATCGGAAATCCAGTGAGGAAAAGTGAGGTGGAACCATCCCCTTCCCTCCTTTGGCCTGTAAAAGCACGGATGGCTTTGGGCCAAAGTGAGCCCCAGCATTGAGCAGATATTTAACAACCAATAAATCTTTACCTGCAGCAGGGAGAACTGCAGATTTGAAACTTTCCCCTGCTCAATTTAGCAAAGCTCTGCAGTGACCAGACTTGGAACAGCTTCAGGGCTTGCCAAGTCATCTGGCACCGTCTGCTGTCCTGTCTTTTATCTCAAGTACAGAACCTTTTTAATAAAGGCCATAAAATATTCCTTTCTTTTATGGCTGCACAAATATTCCTCAGCTATAAAAAAAAAAAAGGCAAAAAAAAAGAAAAAAAAAAGCCTTTTCTCACAAAATCTGAGCATATGTGGGTGACTTGAAACCTCACTGTGAGAGATGTTCCAGCCTTGACAGAAAGCAGAGATATTAAAAGAAAACTCTCCTTGGGCTGCCCATGCACCTAATGAGGCTTTTCAGCTTCCCTCCCCCCATTTTATCTCTGCTGTCCCATTAATGTCCCCTCTTCTCCTGGTGGCTGCTCCTCACGTGCTGCCCATTAAGGACAGATTAAGCAGTGATGGATGAGAGCCTGATTCCCTGGAAGCACGGCTGGCATTCGGATGTGTGGCACAGGAATTCATTAGGAGCAAAACTCGGTTTGGGGATAATAAACTCTTCTTAAAAGTGCTCAGAGAGTTCTGTGAATCCTCACCCTTCTCTTGTGTTGGGGCTGCAAATTGTTCATCCAGGCAGGGACATGGAGGGTAAAATTGGAAAAAAAATTAAAGGGAATAAAAAGGAAATGCAGGATGAACTCAAACTATTTCATGGGTTTGAATGACAAAAAGGTTAACACTGAGAAGAACTGTGAGGAGAAGTAATGCAGGGCCCTGTTTAATGAGGAATGGGTGTTTGTGTTGTGGGAGAGGGAAATCATGGAAGAGTTAAGGTTGAAAAAGATCATCAAGTTAATCAAATTCAACATTTGACCAAATGCCACCATATCCAATAAAATACGTGGCAAAGTGCCAGCTCTACTGCTTTTCCAAGCACTTCTAGGGGTGGTGGCTCCACCACTGTCCTGAGGGTCCTGTCCCAATGCTTACCCACTCTTCCAGTGAAGAAATATTCCCTAATATCCAACCTGAACCCTCCCTGGCCCAATTTGAGGCTATTTCCCCTCGTCCTGTTGTTTATTCCCTATGAGAAGAGACCAACTCCCACCTGGCTGCACCTTCCTTCCTGTCAGGGAGCTGTAGACAGTGATTAAGTCTGTCCTGATCCTCTGTTTTTCCAGGTNCTCCCTATGAGAAGAGACCAACTCCCACCTGGCTGCACCTTCCTTCCTGTCAGGGAGCTGTAGACAGTGATTAAGTCTGTCCTGATCCTCTGTTTTTTGTAGGTTGAACATCCCCAACTCCTTCAGCTGCTCTTCATCCCTTATGTTCCAGAAAGATTTCCAGGCCTGGGAATTCTCATGGGAAGTTCGACTCTGTGTGACTTCCAAAGGCTCTTTCTTCTGCTCGAGTCCCTGAAAAGTCTTTCTTCAAGGAATAATCCCAAGAATTCAAAACTGTTTGCTCCACTGGGGACCAAAACACCTTTAGTTCCCATAAGGATTTGTTTGCTTTCCTGACGCTGGAGAAGAAAATTGGAGGTGTGGAAGGGGATGCAGCATTAGTTAACCTTGCCTGAGATGGAGAATTGCTGCAATTATGTCCCAACACAACTCCAAGGAGGGGAGAGCTGGTTTTACACATCCTGCACCCCCATGATTACAAGCTGGAGTAGCCCTGGTGAGGTGTGGGATTATCCCACCTGTGGTGTGTGTAACGTTCCAAGGGGGAAAACCTGCTGGAGACACGGAGAGGGCGCTGAGCCCTCCCTGCAGCAGGGCTGCCAGAATCCAATTTATTTTTAACCAGGGGCTCCGAGGAGCAGCCACGAGCTGCTCTCCAGGGAAGTCTCAGGAGGGGAAAAAAAAAAGGAACAGGCTGTTACATTCACCTCCTGGCAAAAGTTGGAAAGTTGAGCAAGGGGAAGCAACTTCCATTGGAATATGAGGATTTGCTCTAATCCAAAGGCTGCGCTCGTTTCTCTTCCTTGTTTTCTACCACTGAAAAATGCCAGAGGGCAAATGGCAGCCAGCAGCTCCTTCCTTTATTGTACCCAGACAAAGAGGTTTCTCCATCAACAACTTTCTCTGATTTATCATCAGAAAAAAAAAAAAAAAGTGAAATAACTTTGGATACCAGCTCACACCAAATGGCTGGGAAGGGATGGAATGTTTCCAGCTTCAAGGACAAATCCTATATGTTTGCTCAAAACAAAGGGGGTCAGAGAGAAACCAAAGCTTTGGAGATGGGAATAAAGAAGGTTTGTAATGGTTTGATCTGCTCAAACTCCTGGGACAGCTGCATGTGTAACATCTTCTGGGGAAAGTCTTCCATTCCTAAGGATCAAAGCCCAAGCACTGGCTGGAGTTGTCTCACATAAATCCTTGCTCTGAATCACCTGGGCTTAGGCAATCCCTCAGCCCAGAGCAAAGGCACGATGCTGACGTTCCCTAAGTGACTCCATGTGAGTCCCAGCATTTATTTAAACTCTTGAAAACACGGGAAGAAAATATTTATTTTCCTAGGAAATGCAGAGTAACAAATTGAATGTCCCCAAGCCATGTGGGTAATTACACTGCCTTAGGTTTTCCTCTTGGCTCCATTTCATTTGACATTTTCAAAGTTTTGGTTGCCCTTCCCACTTGTCCTGATCCGTTTGAAGCCCAATTTCAGCACTTTTTAAAGTGTCAACTTAAAAAATATTTTTCAATATGTTGGATCTCCTCAAACCCACAAATATTTGATGGTGTCTCAGATCTCTCGACGGAGTTCAGGATGCAATTCTCAGGAGGAGCTTCTTCATGGAAAGTGTTGTTAGACATTGAAATGGGCTGCCCGGGGAGGTGGTGGAGTCCCCGTCCCTGGAGATGTTTAATAAATGACTGCATGTGGCACCCACTGTCTTCTTGACAAGGAGGTGATAGATTAGACCCAATGATCCCAGGGGTCTTTTCCAGCCTTAACAATTCCACGATTCCATGATTCCATGCTGAAACAATCACTCTGAGGAGGAGATTTAAGGGGATGGCAGAGGTCTTTGAAGAGCTGTGTTGAAAATCTCCCATTTTCTGTGAGGTTTTTTTTCCCCTCTCTTCTATCATTTTCCTAAAAAGTTCTTCCCATTCTCCACTCTTTATCCTGGGATCATTTGCTCTTCCTTTTGCATCCTTGGTCAGCAGGGAGCCATGGCTTTTCAAGCCATGACACATGAATCATTTGAGGGACTGAGGTGCAGGGCCAAAACCCAAATTCCTGCGGGAAAATAAATCTACTTCCTTCTCCTTTGAACTGTGGGAGAAGCTGGTACAGCATTTCAAAATTCAGGTGTGCCCTGTGGAAATGACTGGAATTTTCTTCAGGGGAGGCTTAAATTGGATATTAGGAAAAAGCTCTTCATGGAAAGGGTTGTCAAGCATTGGAACAAGATGCCCTGGGAAGTGGTGAATTTGCCATCCCTGGAAGTGTTCAAAAAAAGTGTGGATATGGAACCTGAGGACATCTTTCCCATCTTTTTCTACGTGAGACAGACAAATCCATGAAAATTGTGGGAGTTGGGAGGAATTTAGGCAGAACTGTGTCAGCTCAAGGACCTTGTGAACAGGTCAAAGGCGTCAACTCCTAACCCAGCTCTCTTTGTCCTTTGCAGGGGTAATTTCAATAACAATGGAATAATGAAGCTGATGGACAAATCCATCATCTTCTCCCTCAAGTGTAGATGACAACCGTGATTGCAACAAAGCCACGTCCTGAAGGACCTTCAAGGAGCTGCTGTCGTGTTCCACATTTTCCAAACTCCAGTGCTGCCAGCAGAGGAAAGGGATTCTCATTGGTTTGATAGCTTGAGGAAATAAGGACATTAATGGTGAAGAATTCACCGCCACCAACTCAGTCCCAGAGGATCTGCCTTGTGCACAAACCCCTCTCTATAAATTCATTAGTTTTTCTCGCCTTGTAGAGGAAATTCCAGCTGTGCTCACGTTTAGGAAATGCTTTTCCTCTGAGTTTCAAAAGAATGGGAAAAAAAATCCCAACAGGAGAAGAATGAGCCCCACAGTCCCATCCCTGAAAAATCCAAGCAGCTTTGGAGTGAGGACATCTGCTGTGCAGGATAAGCCATAAAAGCAGTGCCAGGATTTGCAGAGAATTTTGTGACTTTTCCACGGAACTGATCAGGGTTTAGTGCTTGGTTTAATATTCCATTGAATATCATATATCCCAAAAACCCCACATTTATTGATTTATTAATAATTTGACTTCTTCTTTTTCACCAGAAGGGAAAATGAGTTCAAGCAGTGTTTGGGCAACACTTCAGCCACAAGTTGGGATTCTTGGGCTTGTCTATGCAGGGCCAGGAGTTGGAATTGCTGATCCTTGTGGGTTCCTTCCAGCTATGACTCCATGAAATCCTGTTTGCATAAGATGATCACCAAATACTTTTAGGCCTCTAAACAGAGGAAAAATACAAAAAATGATGTGATACAGATAAAGCAGGGAAGTATTTACTCTTTGAGGGATTTGGTTCCTCAAATTCCTATTCCCTTCCAGCTATGACTCCATGAAATCCCGTTTGCACAAGTTGATCACCAAATACTTTTAGGCCTCTAAACAGAGGAAAATAAACAAAATTATGAGTTATAGATAAAGCAGGGAAGTATTTTCTCCTTGAGGGATTTCGTTCCTCAAAACCCTACTCAGATGTCTGACCTACTGTCGTTAAAGACCATGGAATGATGGCTTGGGTTTGAATGGACCTTCAAGGTCACCTCATTCCAACCCCCTGCCATGGGCAGGGACATCTTCACTGTCCCAGGCTGCTCCAAGCCCCTTCCAGCCTGGCCTTGGATGCTTCTCTGGACAACCTGTGCCAGGGCCTCTCCACCCTCAGCGAAGAATTCCTCCCTCATATCCAACCTAAACCTGTTCCCTTTCAATTTAAAACCATCAGGGATTTATGTAGCCAGACACCACCTGATCCTTCTCAAGTCTTGAGCTACTTTGGGGTCTTAAAATCCAGAGTCCTGCTGACAATCTCAGAGAAAGGTTTTGGGGGGTGTTATTTCAGGATACTGGCAACGCTCTCTTTTATCCAATGTCTTTTGATTCCCGATGGAAAGCTGCTTAATAAAAATGTGGCAGGAGTCTGTTGACTCACTTTGCACCTTCATGTGAAGATCAATGCCTGATGGATCAGTGATGCAGTGGAAGAAGGATGAGAGAAAAAAGAGAACAGATTTTTAAAAAAAAAAGAGAAAAAGAAGAGAAGGAAGTGATGAATATCTTACGAATTCCCCCAAGCTCCAGGCAGTCAATAATTTGACATGACCTGCGCCCAGGGCAGGCTCGTATTTTCAGACAGGATATTAAGACATGCAAGGAGGAAAAAGAGAAGCATTAGTGAGTTTTGCAGGTCCCATTGGGTGATGGGGAAGTCCCAAACACATTTTTTGCCTCTCCTTCCCCTTTCCCTTTGTCTCCCAGATCAGATTAACCCCTTCCTCATTGACGCTGGGAATATTTCCATGTGTTTTGCATCTGCTGCCATTCAAGAAATAAATCTGTCTTCCAAACTCAGGAGAAAAGGGCTGAGGAAGACACACAGCTGCAAAATTAATTTGCACAAGAGTCTGAGCAGCAAGAAAAGTTGCCTTGGAGCTGCTCATTAGCCAGGCTGATGAGAAAGTGAAAATAAAAAGAAGGTGAGTTTTAAGGCGTCTTTCCAGCCAAGGCACTCAAACATCCATTTCCATCTGCCCAGGATGAGCAACTTTGCATGAATTAGGCTCATGTGCACCATATGTCTCTTCATTTCCATCTTTATCCTCTTTGCAAAGCTGTTTGAAGAAAAGATGCCAAGTTGGTGTTTTAGAGGTTCAGAAAGTTCAGTGCTGGGAACCAAAAAGCAACAAGCTCAAAAAAAATCCCCTCAAACCCCTCCTGGAACAAAATAAAAATAAAAAACCCCCTGCCTAATCACTCTCACTGAAAAATTTGCATAATTTGCACCCGCTTTTACTATTTCTACTGGCAGTACAATTTTTTCAGCAAGGCAAGAGATAATTAATTACCGATATTCGCTTTAGCTGAGTTTAAATAATGATTAGAAATGCATCAATTATCAGCAGACACGGGGATATAAACCAGAAACCCAGGGCTGGGTAAACCAGGTCAGTGAGTCCTGAGTGTGTGGGCCCAAAGGCAGGAGCAGCTGTTTCCAAGCTATAAAAGACAATGTTTGTCTGCTCCTTTCCTGGAGATTTCTCTTCCTGGCTGGCATTTGGCTCTGGGGCTGCAGAGGAATGTTGGGAGGCAGCTTTGGGCCATCGTCATCACTTCACTGGAAGTTAAATAGAGCACAAACGAGCCCTTTGCAGTTTGTTTCTTCACCCTGAACTTTTGAAGATGGGTCACACGTGGAGCTTCTACGAAGTAATGAATTTTGTTTGTGATGAAATGGAGGAATTCACACAGGGAAGTATCCTGGAATGAAAGAACCCACACAGAAAAGTGTCCTGAGCATCTGCTTTGGGATAAATCACAAAAGGAAGGTGATGGCAAAGATCTTGATGTGAAGAGTCCTTGGGGAGTTGAGATCTGATCCCTTAAAGGTTCAAATGTGAGTTTTGTGCCATGAGGAGAAACGAGCAGAGGAAGCAGAAGTTTCCTAGAAAAACCCACAGGTAATATTTAGATTCTGCATTTTATTGCCTTATCTTCATGAAAACTTCCCTAATTACCTTTGGTTTTGGGAGAATCATGGAATGGTTTGGGATGGAAAAGACCTTAAAGATCAACTTGTTCCATCTCCCAGCCATGGGCAGGGACACCTTCTACTATCCCAGGTTGCTCCAAGCCCCATCCAAACTGGCCTTGGATACTTCCAGGATTGGGGCACCCACAGCTTCTCTGGGAAACCTGTGCCAGGGCTTCACCATCCCAAATTTCTTTCTGATTTCCAATTTAAATCCACACTCTGTCAGTTTGAAGCCATTCCCCAATCCACACTCCAGCAGATGATCTCTCCTCATCTTTCTTGTCAGCTCCCTTCAGTTTTATTGGAAGGAATTTGGATAAGCTGAGCCTCATTTCTTAGCTCTGAATATAAAAGTTTGGATTCAGATGGACTGACTTGACTCATCTTGGTCCAGTTTCCCCCAGAATTCCAATCTCTCTGTGGAATCCCTCTGCCCTGCTCAGAGGCAATCATCACCTTTCAAAAATGCTGCCAGCAGTGATTTTATTCTTCTTCCCAAATCACTGACAACTACGCTGAAAACTTTTTGCAGAACCTGCGTCAGCGATGATTTTCCATTGACAAGCTCTTCCTGAGATCCGTCATTTGACCACCTTTTAATTGATTTGATATTTATATTTCTCTTCTTTTTTTTCTTTCTTTCCTTTTAATATCACTGTTGGAAGCGAATCAAACCTGTTAGGAAAGTCTCACACTGAGGCTGTTCCCAGTATCACCAATCTTTTATCTCCTCAGAAACATAATCAGGCTGGCTTGACAAGGCTCCCTTCCATAAAGCACCTTGACTGACATAAACTGTGTTCTGACCCTCTGGTTCTTTATTGATTGCATCATTTAGCTTTTTTTTTCCCCCCCACTATTTTGTGTAGAATTGATGCTCAAGCTTAGAAACTGATAATTGCCATCGTCAGCTGATAATTGCCATTGTCAGCTGATAATTGCCATCGTCAGCTGATAATTGCCATTGTCAGCTGATAATTGCCATCTCATTTCTCCTGTTCCACCTGACATCGGTTTGAGACTTTCATGGATCTTCTTGCCTGAACTGTGGCACTCTGATGAACTTTATTTATCTGTTTAATAGGTTATGGAGCTGAATGGTCTTTAAGGTCCCTCCCAACCCAAACCATTCCATATTCCCATGATTTAGCAACTGAATGCACACTGAGAGGTGAGGCCCTTCCTCTGCTCCCTGTCTCCATGAGGAACATGCTCCTGGAAAGCCAAATCCTGAGTGAAGAGCAGAGTAATTTCCTGCCTAGAAATTCCCCCTCATTCCATGAAAGGTGATATTTAGCTGTCTCAAGTTTTTTATTTTTGCTTATATACAAGAAAAGGTCTTCCTTTGGGCTTCCCTGCCCAATTCTCCCAGGAAAAAGCTGGGATATTTGTGTTTGACTGTCCTGAACTGGTAGGAGTTCACAAAATCCCGTTTGTGGTCGCTCTTGGAGGTGACTGCAGCTGTGTCTTGCCCAGTGGAGGATGGATGAGAATTTTTGATGACCTTTAAGATCCTTTTCCAACCCATTCCATGTTTCTCTGGTGCAGTGTAGCATCAGTGGAGTGCAGCAGGATGTGAGAGAGCTCAGATCAGCTGCTGGAATTTCTGCAGGGGCTTGTTAACAGCATAGCTGGCCTGTGACAGTGAAAGGACTACTCCAGGACAAGCTCAATGAATTATTTTCTATTTAATTCAACAGGAGAGATATTTTTTATCTCCGGGGCACTGGAGATGAGGTTTGATGTCAGGAGTGGCAGAACCCTGTAACAGGGAGCTGCCCAGAGTTCAATAATTCCAGAAATCTGCAGCCCCGAGTGCTGAGCCTGCAGTAAGCAGATCGGTGGGGAGTGGTTTGAAATAGTTTTATTTCAGTTTGTATGTTTAACCACTCACTCAGTTCATCACAAAGCATCACTCGTGGCTGGCTGCATTTCCAGACTGGTTTCCCAGGGACATGGAATACATGGGATACACCTCAGGGGGTTTTTGTCTCATCCCTTCTCACCTGTTCATTCTCTTCACTGACACAGAACAGGCAATGGAATTTTTTGGCCAAAGGAGCTGTGGCTGCACCATCCCTGGAAGTGTTCAAGGCCAGGCTGGACAAGAACAACCTGGGATACTGAAAGGTTCCCCTGCCTGTGGCAGAGGGGTGGAATTAGATGATTTTAAATATATTTTCCAACATAAACCATTCTGACATTTTGTGAAAAGGAGTTTGAAGTCTTTAATGTGTGAGTTTCCTGGTGAAACTCCTGTCTGAGAGAGGAGAGCTCTTGTCTGCCCTGCAGGGAGGCAGAGCAGGCTGCCATGGGATGGAGGTGGAGGGGGAACAGAAAGAAAGGAAGAGCTGGCAAGGCAGAAAAAGTCACAGGGAGATCGATTTGGGCGAATTTTGGATCATACTGGACTGGGGGAATTGTGGAGTGACCTTGGAGAACTACAAACCTGAGCTCTGGTAGCCGAGCTGTGGATCTGGGGGTTTGCAAGGATGGGCACTGAGTCTCATTGCACCATTAACAACTTGCCCCACTCCCCTCTGGACCCTCATTCCTGATTTTCCACAGCCATTAACACCAGTTCACTTCCAGCATCTGCTTTTGGGTGCAGGATCTGATGTCCCTACAATGCTTTTCCAGGTGCAGTGCACTTCTGGCAGCTGATATTTTCCAGGCAGGTGAAATTTCCTTTCTTTTCTTTTCTTTTCTTTTCTTTTCTTTTCTTTTCTTTTCTTTTCTTTTCTTTTCTTTTCTTTTCTTTTCTTTTCTTTTCTTTTCTTTTCTTTTCTTTTCTTTTCTTTTTCCAGCAGTGCATGCTGGTCAAGTTGGGATTGGATATATTAGGAATGGTCTCAAGAGGGAGTGAAGCTGGGGACACTCCCTGCCTCCCCTCTGCTGCATCCATCACACACAAATCCATGCACAAACAACCTGTGCTGGCTCCTTGCACACCTGCAGCACGCCCAGGCATGGATAAATCCCTGTTTTCTGCACAAAGTCACCCTGTGCTGTTACACCAGCGTGCTGCTCATAGCAGAAATGGAGATATCAGAGCCTTGTGCCTCCCCCTCACAGCCTGGAGAAATTCATGCTGCCTCCCTGCACTCACACACACACACTCACATTCCGTGCTTACAGCAAGCTCTGAGCTTCTTACAGGCTGAAATTCCTCAAAATAGCCACGCTTTTCCATAAATCCACTCACTCTGGGCTTGCACACTACCAACAGAAGTCTCTGAGCACTCTGCTTTTTGATGGATGAGTGTGAATCTTTGTATTTAATATAAAATTTATCATGAAATCATAGAATCACAGAATGTTTTGCATTGGAAGGGACCTGAAAATTCATTTTGTTCCACTCACCCTGCCAGGGACAGGGTTGCTCCAAGTCCTCATGGCCTTGAACACTTTGAAGGCTGGAGCATTCCTGGAATACCTAAAATACACCCAAAATGTAATTTAAATATAGATACTACACTAATTTTTGAAGAAACATTAGGTATTTCCACAAGCCTTGCCTGGTTTTAAGTTCAGCAGACAAAGAAAACACAGGCAGATCCTCCCCAAACACACTCTCCAGGCATCTGCACACAACAGTTCCTGTGTGGGTGGATATGTGAGGAAAAAAATCAATTTTCTGGAGGTTTCCTGTGGTGCCTGTCACTCCCTCAGCTTAATTAAACACGAAAAATCTGTGCTCCACATCCCATCCATCAGCCTAAAGACACAGTCACCAGGCTGGCACTCCCCACACCTCCACCCCGTGGGTCAGGAGGGGCTGGAGGGATAATTTCCTCTGTGGTGCCATCCTGATTTGGACCCACGTGGTCTCCCTGCATCCAGCTGGACAATATTCCCTGCTCCTCTCCTCATATTTACAATTTCCTTTATTTAGAGACTTATGTTTGCTCCTCTCTTTGTCTCTTAAACTGTTTTTTTTTTTTCCTCTCTCACATTTCAGGCCCAGACACGGGTTGTTGTCTTCTGACTCCTCCTGGCTCCCAGCACCCCAAACACACGGTAATGCCAAGGATGTCAGGAAGCCCGGAAAGGTCGGACAACCACGCTGTTCCCATCAATTTTCCTCACTCCTGAGGCTCAAAAGCAGCACCAACAAAAGACCTTTTCAAGCGCTGCTGTGAGAAAAACCTGCAAAGCTTCCAAAGCAGGGGAGGGACAGGAGAGCTCAGCAGGCACTGAGGGAGAAAAAAAGGGTCATCCAGGGTTGAGGTGCTGTGATCCAGGAGAGATGAACACCTCTCCTGGCTGGGTATTGATTTCTGTGCTTGGGCTCAATTCCAGACTTGTCTGGAAGAGCTCTGAGGGCAGCCTGGGCTTCTCCACTCCCCCAAGCCCTGGGCTGTGGTGAACGTGGCCGTGGCCATGTGGGGAGAGCTCAGACGTCCCTCTTTTGATGGAATTTTGATGGAATTGGCTCTCTGCAGGCAGGTTAAAACAGCCAGGACTCCTGCTCTGCCTTGGGAATGAGCGAGAGATTGCTCCATGCACAGGACAATCCCTCCTCACTGGGGATATGAAATGGCTTTCTCCATCCACAGGACAATCCCTCCTCACTCGGGATATGGAATGGCTTTCTCCATCCTCAGGACAATCCATCCTCACTCAGGATATGGAATGGCTTTCCCCATCCACAGGACAATCCCTCCTCACTCGGGATATGAAATGGCTTTTCCCATCTGCTGATTTGCTGGACCCTAACCCCCTGAAATCAGAGAGGTGCAGGCCAGGTGTGTGTGAGGGCACAAGGTGACATTTTATCAGTGGCAGGGCAGAGCGTGAGGCTTTTGTTCCCGAATTCCAGCTTGTTACAAAGGAATGAGCCTTTCCATGGATAGCAAGTCAATAGCATAGATGGTAATAACACAACAACAGTGACATTTTTATCCCAAAAGCATGTGAGTCATCACACTTGGAGATAAAAGCTCATTTCAAGCCTCCTTTTTGTCTTCCAGGGGAGGACTGGACATGAGAAGACTGACCACTGACCAAGTGTCTGTCCCTTCTCCCAAGTAAGCAAGTGATGGGACAAAAGGAAACGGCCTCAGGTTGCCCCAGGCAAAAATTTTGCCCCCAAAATTTCCAATTTTTGGACTGAAAATTAGGAAAAACTTCTTTCCCAAGAGGGTTGTCAGGCATCGGAACAGGTTGTCCAGGGAAGTGGCTGGATCACCAGACCTGGAGGGATTTAAAAGATCTGGAGATGTGACCCGTGGGGACGTGAGTGAGTGCTGGGCTCGGCTGTGCTGGGGGAAGAGTCAGATTCCATGATCTTAGAGGGATTTTCCAATCTAAATGTTGCTCTAATTTGGAAAAAAATCTTCACCAAAACGGTTCCAAAGCCCTGGAATAGGCTGCCCAGGGATGTGGCTGAGTCACCACCCTGGAGGGATTTAAAAGATGTGTGGGTGTGACACTTGGGGACGTGGCTTTGTGGTGGCCTTGGCTGTGCTGACCTCCAAAGCTGGCTCGAGGTGATTTGACCTCCTGGCCACCTCCTCTGCTGCCAAATTTCCCTGTGTTCTCACTCTGAATGTCACCAAGCGCTCAGCCAACTCAGCAGAGTCTGGATACCACGGGAGAAGGAGGCAGGGATGGGTTCATCTCCCCTGGACAACCCCAAAAGAGGAAAGGGGCAGAACTTGTAGGAAAATGGATCATCCCAGAACAAAGGAAGAGCCAAACAAGCAGGAGCAACCCGAGGCCAAAACGTGCCATCAGATGTAAGAACAATGCAGCAGGGAAGGAGAGAGGGGAGCAGTGAAGGATCAGAGGCATTTTTGGAGAGATAGGGAAAAGCAAGAGAAGGATTGTAAAGAAAGCTTATCTTGTTCCTGCCTGTTCTCCCAGTGCCTTTGGGATTATGCAAATGAATCATTCAAGTAGATTTCCCTGGTAATTAAAAACTCTGCTCTTTTTAATTAAACTTTCCCTCCAGAGTGAGGGGTTTTTTTTTGTTTTTAGTTCCCCCTTGAGAAACTAATCTTTACAAGACTTCTTTTCCCTCCTCTCTTCTCCTTTCTCTTTCTTTCCCTTCTCCCTCAAAATTGTCAAGGCCTGTCACAAACTGATCTGAGCACTGAGTTAAATGAGAATTTGCTGGAGAAAGCAACAGGAGAAAACTTTGAATCTGGGTTGAGGCAGCAAGTGGCTGTCGGACTTCAGAGCGTGGGAATGGCTTTAAGGGCTTTTGCACAGAGGCAGAAAGAAAATATCAGAGGAAATCCAAAGAAAGGTAGGATGGAAAAAAAAATACAAGTTTGAGTGCTTCCAGCTCCTGAGATTTAGCTGGTAGGAGGTCTGCAAGGAGATATAATTAGTAGGAAAGCTGTAATGAACTCGTGCTGGAATATTTAACTGCAGGTCATGAGAAATTGGCAGGGTTAAACCAGATGAACAATTACTGCACAGTATCACTTCAGAGAGGTTTTTCTGTATTCCCAGCAGTTGATGGAATCAGAGAAGCATGGAATATCCTGAGCTGGAAGGGACCCACAAGGATCATGAATGTCCAATTCCATCCCTGCACAGGGGACTCCAAGAATTCCACCATGGAGACAAAGTCTGCATCAAAGAGACTCAAATTCAATGCTGGATTCGTGTTCTCCTTTATCAATTGTCTCAGGATGTGGTGTTTCAATGCAGGACATGGGTGCCAGTGCTGTTGTCACTGTCACCACCATGTCCCAACCTTCTGAGGAAATTTTTCTCCTTCCCTTCACTGGACCAGACCCTTTGGAAACTGGAAGGCTGGGAAAAGAAAAGAAAACAAGGAAAGCAAAGAAAACTCATCAGGCTCTGAGCAACCTGGTCTAATGGAAAGCTGGCCCATAGTAGGAGCTGGGAATGAGATGATTTTTAACGAGATCACCTTTGAGAGAAAGAATGAGATGATCTTTGGGTTTCTTGCAATCCAAACCATTCAGAGATTCTGTGATTTGCCACCAGGAGTCATCCGAGCTTTCAGTTCTGTGAGTGATGCCTTATGTTTTAGCTTTCATGTTTTTCAGATTCTGTGTTGCCCAGGGGTGTTGTTCTGAGCCTCATATTAAGTGTCAGTCAGCTCTCTTCACAGTGTAGGTAGGAAAAACAAATCTTTTTCCTCCTGGAGACCAAGAACAACTTGCAGGCCCAAAAGCAGAAACGGTGGGCTGAAGAGAGAAACAAGAAGGATGAGAACTCACAACCTGGAGCTGTAACTGGACAATTAAATCTGATATGCAAATGGACCAAAATTTATAAAAATATAAGACCTTGTAACCAGTTGTCTATTTTGTGACCATTTTAAGTCCACCTTGGGTGTAGCCCTGGCCAGGCTCTTGTCCTGCCCAAGGTGTATCCTTAAAGGCTTTTCAATAAATATCTACTTTATTCTCCAGCTCTGTCCAGTCTCTGTTTCAGGTCAGCCTTCCCAAGGCATCATGAGGATCTGGTGAATTATGCAAGGGCTGATATAACTTGTCAAGACCCTGATCCTGTGAAGACAGTTCACTTTGTCAGTTCACTCTGACTCTGGAGTTTGGAGCCAGGTTTTGCTCCTTGTACCTCTGTGAGCACCTTGGATGTCAGGGGAGAGGGTGACAAGCAGAGTCATCTAATTTGGGTGGTCCTATTTGAGTACAGACAGTGAAGAGGAATCCAGTGGTGGTCAGGGCTTGGTGGATCTCAGCCCAAATAAGATTTCTGCTGCTGGTGCCGGAGAATCATGGAATGGTTTGGGCTGGAAAAGACTTTAAAGGTCACCTTGTTACAACTCCCTGTCATGGTAAGGGATACCTTCCACTATCCCAGGTTGCTCCAAGCCCTGTCCAACCTGGCCTTGGAGACTGTCAGGGGTGAGGCAGCCACAGCTTCTCTGGGCTTGCCTTAGGTTGCAATTCAGGATGTAACCAAAAGTTTATATTCTATTACCAGCTGTTAAAACCGTGTGGGGCAGTGTTCTTTAGCTCTTCCATGGCCCATGCTCCCTCCAGGGGATATCTGCTGTTAATGGGCCATCGAGGCTCACTGCATGACTAATAACATCACATCATCCCATTGGGAGATGCTCCACCCAGGGGGAGGAGCCAAGCATTCCTACCTGGATAAAATCTGAGATTCAGAACACCAGAGGAGCCTGTTTGCACTGGATTCCCAGGGGAAAAGTGGACCCATCTCACCACCACTGCACCTTCAGAGGGAAGATACACCCTTCTACAGGATCATTTCTGCTCCAGCAGAACCACATCTGTCACTCCAGGAGGACTTGGCTGGACTGCTCCCAATACCCTGACCAACAGGGTGTCAAGTTGTATTCTGTCTCTGTCAGTGTTTTCTTTTTGTTTGTTGGGTTTTTTTACTACTACATTTTTATTTTATTTTTCCTGGTAAAGAACTGCTATTCCTATTCCCATATCTTTGCCTGAGAACCCCTTTAATTTCAAAATTATAATAATTAAGAGAGAGGGGGTTTACATTCTCCATTCCAAGGGAGGCTCCACCTTTCCTTAGCAGACACCTGTCTTTCCAAACCAGGACAGGAGAACCTGACCCAACACTCACAGGGCAGAATTTCTTCCTAACAGCTCATCTGACCCTCTCCTCTTTCCAGCAACTTGTGCAGAACCCTTCATCTTGTGACAGATTTGTGGCTGTCCCCATGGCTGCCAAAAACACCCAGGGACTTGGGACAACACCCTGCTGCCTAAACCCGAGCTGAGCTCTGCTGCCATAGCCCAGGTTGGTGTGAAATCCCTCTCCACACCAATTCCTGAAGGCCAGATGACCTCCATGGGTCTCTGCACCCCTCGTGGGCAGCAGGTGGGGTGGGATGAGGAGCTGGTGGAGGATGAATCAACACATGACCCTGAGCAAGGCAAGACATCCTTGCAAATGTCCTGAGCTCTGCTCTGCACCTGGAAATTGCAGCCTCTCTCCTGTGGCAAAGGAAGATCTATGGATCACCATCCTCTGCTGAGTATTCCCTGAGGAAAATACAGCATTTCCATTTATCACCTCTTTAAATCTGCATCCTCTCCCCACCATAGGGAGGTAATTTTAGTCTTGATGCTTTATCTTCACAACACAAAGCCTCCTGTTTTAAATGCTACCTCTTTTTTCCCCCTTTTTGGTAAGGAATTTGCTGGTTTAATTTAATTTTGTTTTTTTTAAGCAATGCCTTAAGCTGGCAGATGATGCAAATCAGGGAGTGTCTAAATGTACACAGACAGGATGGGAATGGACAGATAAAGACCAGTGGAGATCTGTGCTCCATGAATAAAATGTCCTTTCAGGATCAATCATGAAATCATAGACTGGTTTAGGATGGAAGGGACCTTAAAGATCATCTTGTCCCAACCCCCAGCCACGGGCAGAGACACCTCCTAGACCAGGTTGCTCAGAGCCCCATCCAGTCTGGATCATCAAATACTTTCCAAAAGTTTGGAGCTGTCAAGTGTAAGAAAGCAAAAGAAAGAGGTGGGAGGTTAGAGTGGGATCACATTTTTAGTGTGGTGCAGAAAATCTTCAGCAGATTTCAGGAAGAAGTGATATTCTGCTCCAGTTAAAGTCGAACAACAGAGAGAACACCATTTTCGGCAACAAATGTCAGGTATTGAAAATTTTCTTTACAATGTTGAAAAGGACAGAATGTTTCAGTCCTTCATCTGAAATTGCCTGTTTGGAATTTATCCCGTTCTTTTATCTGAAAAAATTATTTTAAGAACCTAAGAAAAAAAGAAACCCAACAGAGAAATAAACCTCAAAAAGCAAAACACCGTGTTCCGATGTCACTGAAACAAACCTTTGCTTTCAGCTAAAGTTTTCTGTTCTGGTGTCTTTGTTCGAAGATTTCAGCATTTCAGGGGCTGTTCAATTTCAAAATGGAAAAATCTGGTAAGTTCTGGAATTTCCCAGTTATCAGAATGCCTGGTCCACTTTTAACTAAATCACTTCAAAGCTGCGGGTTTTGTTCCCATCCACATCATGGTTTATTTCTTCTGAACAAGTTTTCCTTGGGATTAATTAAAGGGTGATTATATAAAAAAAAAGAGGGAGAGTGACATTTTACACAGACAAATGTTGATGGGACAACGGGAATGGTTTTAAAATGAAAGGTGGAAAAGTTAGGGGAGAAATTGGGAAGAAATTCCTCCCTATGAGGGTGGTGAGGCCCTGGCATGGAATTCCCAGAGAAACTGTGGCTGTTCCATCCCTGGAAGTGTCCAAGGCCAGGTTGGATGGGGCTTGGAGTAGCCTGGGACAGTGGAAAGTGTCCCTGCCCATGGCTGGGAGTGGAAGTGGATGATTTTTAGGTCCCTTCCAACCCAAACCAAGCCAGAATTCTTTCTCTGTTGATCTCATGTCACCTCCCAGAGCCCACATCTCAAGAAAAATAATTCTTTTTTTTTTTTTCCGTCCTGTTCTTCTGGCCTCTCTTGATTAACTCTTGTACACGATGTTCTCTGAGAGGTGCCTGCTACTTTCATGAGAAATGAACTGGAATAATTTATTGATTTGCATTCAGACTTTGCAGTGGAGACAGGAGAGGCTGACAAATGGGTTCACACCAGCTGCTTAAATCTAGCATAAGAGAAGGAAAAACCCAGGAAAGGTTATTTTGCCAAGAGATCAGAGGGGATGAGGTCCAAGAGAGGAATCTCCTTTAAAAAGTGCAAAACCCCTCTGTTCATGTGTGACAGTAAATGACCAAATTAATTATTCTGTGCGCAAAATAGATGGAAAGGTTTTCCCCTCTTTCCCAAGAAGAAATCCTGGGTTTCTCTGTGAGAGCCACTGACCCTTAGGAAGGGGGAAACCTCACTGTGTCCTCTTTAACAAGGTCGCTGCCTGGTTCTGAAGCTCGTGGCTGCCAGGGTTGCTGATGGCAGGAAAGCTGAAAGCTGATTAGTTTTGGGAAATTTTTCACCTGCAAACCCGTAGCTCTGCCTTTCTATCCCATGAATGATTTAGGGTTCTTGGATTTTAATTTGGTTCTTTTCTTTCTCCCCAGTTTAAAGATTCAGGACCGGTGGCAGAGACAAATAATCAGCTGATTAATCTCACAGAAAATCTAAAGATTTTCTTTTTTTGCTTGCGACAAAATTACTGCAGACAGTGAGTGAGCCAGAACCCAAAGTCTGGTGCGGCACTGACTTGGAAACTCAGAAAAAAAGGGGGTAATTTCAGGTGTGACTTCCAGGGTCTGAGTCCCAGAGGAGAACTCTGAGGGGATGAGGACGAAGAATCAGCCTGATGTAAATTTGGCAAATGAGGATTCTCAGGGGGCTGAAGCATTTGAGGACAGGCTGGGAGAGCTGGGAATGTTCAGCCTGGAGAAGAGAAGGCTCCAGGGACAGCTCAGAGCCCCTTCCAGTGTCTAAAGAGGCTCCAAGAGAGCTGGAGAGGGACTTTGGAGAAGGGATGGAATGGCAGGACAATGAGGAATGGTTTCCCACTGCCAGAAGGCACGGATAGATGAGATATTGGGGAGAAAATCTTCCCTTTGAGGGTGGTGAGGCCCTGGCACAGTTTGCCCAGAGAAGCTGTGGCTGCCCC
>VWYP01016860.1:14347-26293 GCA_013400435.1 Pycnonotus jocosus | reverse complement strand
TTCTTTTTTTTTTTTTAGAAGTATTCTTGTTCTCTGCAGTCTGAGATAAAATGGTTCCTTTTCTAAATGCAGCTTCAAAAAGAAGTCATGCCGTGTTCCTCCATTATAAGAAGGATTAAAACCTACAAAAGTGAGCTAGTCCACTAAGTGTGCCACTGATCTCCCAACTGCTAGCTGGGAAATATGTCTATTGTTATCCTCTCATCCTTAGTTCTGAGTGTACAAAAGTAT
Source organism: Pycnonotus jocosus (assembly GCA_013400435.1). Lineage (NCBI taxonomy): Eukaryota > Metazoa > Chordata > Aves > Passeriformes > Pycnonotidae > Pycnonotus > Pycnonotus jocosus. Next base: position 26,062 of record VWYP01016860.1, on the reverse strand, counting down.
TTAGCATAAGTAATATGTATTAAAATGTCAATAAACTGTCTGTGGTATTTGAGTCCTACTTAGCATTTTTATTGAGCTCTTATGTTAGCATTTCCAGAAATGGACTTTTATTAATTACCAATTTAAATCCATACTTTGATACCACAGGTCACTATTAAATGGGTCATTTCAAAATTAATAGGTCTTACCAAGTGTAATACTTCAATTTCAGCAGATTTCACTGTTAGTAATTAAAGTGTGCATGTAACCCAACCTATTTATCATGGTAACCAGACAGCTTGAGACATTTACAAGATAATTCTCTTGATAAAAGGCAATATTCTGCTCCATTGCTGTTTTCAATAACAATTTCATTTCCCATAATCTAGTCTAATTAAGATAAACTGGTTATTTACCTGTTAGAGAAAAAGCAAAAATCATTTTAGATCTCAAATACACCCTAGGGAGATATAACAGGTGAAGTCTCAGCTTGCTTCCTTTTGTGGTTTTATGTTGAAATCATTGATACTGTTCAATTATTAGGGTGCTATGTTACATGTCTACTACAGTTAAAAGGTCATGAGGTTTTTTGTTACAAATCTCAAAATTCAGAGGTTATAATTTTGGCTAATTATAACTTGTCTAAACTCCAAGTTTAACCTTACCAATTTTTTTTCTAAGCAGTAGTTTTAATAGGTTCACTGTGCAGTAGAAAATTTAAGTTTCACTGCAATGGCTGCCCGAGACGGTAATGTGTACTGCACATCATCTAGGTTTCACCAAGGATTGAAGGAGTTTTTTTTCCTGTTTTCCTCTCAGAACCTCTAGTTTTCCCAATACAGAAATTCTACAGATTAAAACAAAGTCAGCCTTTCTACAATAAGTACTTAGGTTTTACTCTTCACTAGCAACATTATGGAAATAAGAAATGTAGTAACTTAAACATAAGTGTGAAACATAAAGACTTTTTTTTTTTAGAAGAAGAAATAAACATTTCACAGACTTATTAGGGTTTTGTGGGGTTTTTTTACATTTTTTTTACATCTCATTGGAAATAAGATTTTTGTATCAATAACTAGTTACGTAATACAAAAATACTAGTCGACATAAATTGTTGGTGTTCAAGGTAGCATGGGATTCTGTCATGAAAGGCATTTGTGCAGATCAAATGAACTGCCAAACAAACCTAATACAGAAGGATGAGTAGTGGCATGATAAAGGTTTGATGGTTAATGATACTTGAGAATAGTCATAAGTAAACAAATTAAAAGAGTAGAAAAAAGAATCTCGGTCAAAAATATCGTGGGAATAAAAATTAGTATCCAAAACTTAAATGCATAGAGGGAACAACAATTCTAACTGTACATACATTTTGATGGGCTTAAATTCTGCTTTCAGTCAGTTAGGTGAGAGATCTGCATCTGAACTTAAGAAAAGTCAGCTCACTATTCACTTGAGGTCAAAAAGACAAACTGAACATCATGAGCTATTAGGAACAGAGAAAAGAACAGATAACACTGCTGTGTCACTAATATCTCTGTGGCTTTCCAATGTCTCAAATATTGCATACAGTTCTGATGATTTGGTGACAAGAAGGATATAATTGATATGAAGAAGAATTCTCAGAGGTATAAAATGGCTTCTGTAGAAAGAAAAAATTAAATAGAACAAGAATCATCAGGTCCCACGAACAGGTGGTATGGTATGATAAAAGTGTATAAAATAATGAACGGCATGGAACAGATGAATAGGAAAGCATTCTTCACTGTTTCTCATAGCACAGAAAGTAGGGACAGCAAAAGAGATTATAAGGCAGCTGCTTTAAAACAGATTGAGAGAAGCAGATTTTCACAGAATGCATGATTAAATTCTGGCACTCATTGTCACAGGATATTTTGGATGTCAAAAGTGCAAATGGGATCAAAAGTAGATTAGACAAATTCATATAAGAGAAATATCCATCAAAGTCTATTAAAGACTGTGATGCACAAGTAAAGTCTTCAGTACAGAAGATCTTAAGTACTAATTGCCAAAATCTGATAATACACTAGTGCAAATATTATATTGACCTTTAAGAAGCATCTAGCCAAGGACAGTGAGATCTCATTGGGTTAAATAAACCTCTAGTTTAACCCAGAGTAATTAATTTAAACTTTTTTTATTATTCTAAGAGGAATCAATTTGTTTTTAAAAAGGCAAAATTTTCTCTATATTTCTTATTTCTGGATTGTATGAGGACAGAATGTAGATATTAAATCTCTTCTAGTCTTTTACAGCTACCTTAGGAAGAGCCAAATTATTGTATCAGACTTATGAATGGATGAGCCAGTATTGAAAAAAATAAGAACTGACTTAAACTTTCACTCAGAAGTTTCAGTGAACTGAACAGTCTTTTAAGGTTCAATACATTCATATGATGAATTTCCATGATTATGCACATCCTAATTCATGACATGAATGGAAATTGAACAGCAAAAGCAGTGTTCATATTTCTTTCCTAGATAAAAGTAGAAAATAGTAGAAATCTCATAATACATGATAATGACACATATTTCCCAATTTTTTTTTCCAGATCAATGAGCCTTGATTGACTTAGCTACAAGGGTGGAAGTGGATGCAAAAGAAAGGAGGGGGAACTGCATTGTTGAACTCAACTGTAGCTGTACATCATAAATGTCAATTTTGGTTAATTTTGCTTCTTTTAAGTAATTCTCTGTGAAAAACACACACCTGTATGAACAAGGCACTAGCTGGTGCACATTAGGTTCCAGCATCTCTGCTCCTTGATCAGGTCTCACAGATATTTCCCCTTGAAGCCTTTCCTAAAAAGGGAATTCCACCTGTGAATCATTTATTAAAGGTAAATAAACTAAGATTCAATGCTTAAAATACAAGCGATCTCTATGTTTCTCATTTATATGACAAATTATCATCATTTGTTTTTCATGTATAAAAAACCTTTCATAATTGCATAATAAATAAAAATATGTTTTAATATTTAAAAGTTAATCTGTATACTGAGGATTTTAATCTAATATATTTTTTTCAATTAGAACACATCATATATCTTTATTCCTAGTTTTAGTCTCCCTATAACTATTTTTTGCTCTGCTTCCTCAATCTAAAAATGCATAATCCTTTATTTCTTTATTTTGTATATATCCATTTTTTAATTTAAATTTTCTCTTCTCTCTTCCCAGTTCTGTATTCATTTTTCTGTCACTAGCATGTCACTAGCATAATGTTTGAGTCAGATTTTTAAGTGGGTCATATTCAAATATGGCCCATATTGAATAGAAAAATATGTCTCATCCAAAGTTGTAATGCTTTAGCAAAACTGGATGTTTCAAGTGTTTTAATTATCCAGGTAGGTTTTATTATGTTAACTGTTAGCCAATGAATGAAACCATTTTGACCCTTAATTTTATATTTAAGTTCCTGATACTTTAATAGGCTGTCTTTATGGTGTACATTCTGTACACTATACAAGAAATTTTCGTTGGTATCTAATCCTCATCAGAATTTTTTTCCCCTCCCAAGAAATCTGTATCTTCTTAGACTGAGCTCAAGTTTCACATGGGCTTCACATAATTGTTTTGTTGTTTTTTTTTTACTGACAAGTCCAACACGAGACCACAGAAGTTTAGTACTTCATTGCAACATACCTATTTTTAAAATCTCTAATTTGTACACACTCCCACCTCCTCTAAGGCAGAAACAGAAATTGTCCTATGAGTAAAGCACTGTGAAATGCTTCAAATTATACTCTGTGTATATAACATCCTTTTTTTACTTAGAAAATTCTTGTTTCTATTTTCTGTTTTGTAAAAAGAAAAGCCCATTTCCAACGCCACTGAAATTACAACTGAATGTCTGCAGCATGAAGATTAGTAATTTAAAACCAGTTGTATTTAACAAAATGTTTGGTCCTTTTTTAGTCTGACAGACGGCTTAGGCTGATGTCACGTAAAGAAGGCTGCACTGCATTGTATTTCACTGAGCTCCAGATGAATTTCTTTTGATAAAACCATAGGTTTTTTCAGAACTAAATATTTCTATCTCAACTTCAAGGTTTTCAGCTTTTTTATATATTTTTTTTTAAATTAGTTCTGCTGCATACTGCAAGCGCTTTTCTTTTTTTATGTTCAAATCCAAGTGCAGCATTAAACCACTCTACCATAGCAGTATAAATCATTCTTTCATGGTCACCAAGTTTAAGAAACTGAATTTCAAGGAAAAAGAGAGTTCCCTCTCTATAGAGCAAATTGTGACCTTTATCTCAAAGAAGCACTCACTTCAGGCAGATATGATTCATCTTTTTATGCAGCAAACTAGGAAAGGGAAAAGTCCTACAAACTCCTCATAAAAATACATAGAGAAAGTTTATATTAGAAAATGGGAACAACAGCAACAAACATTGTGAAGCTAAGAATATGAGCACTTAATTTCACCATCTAATCATTTTGAGCAAGACAGTTGCCTAACCAAAACACAAGCCAGTGTAAACAAATGCATAAAGTTGATGTCCCAATGAACCTTCCCAAAACCTTGTCCCTGTGTGCATAGCAAAATTAAGAACCGTGAGACGGGATGGAGAGTGTTTGATGATCTCCTCTGTAGTGTCTATACTAATAAGGAATGAAGAAAGTCTGCAGACCAATTTCCTACTCTTTATTTTGCATAATGTTGGTACTATTTAAGCACTGAATACATTAGCAGAGAGAAGCAAACTGTTTACACAAAATCCCATTAATCAAAGAAGTTCTATCTTGTTGCACTATTGTGCAGCATTCGTGGCTGGAGTTTGGAAAGGACGAGGCAGAACGGCTCCGGGGTCAGCATGCAAGAATTTTTTTTATTCAAATTTCTGACTCCATTCATATACACTGTACATAAGTGGCTAATTATTGGCCAGAAGCACGTCACCCCATAACTCTGGTTGGTGAACTTCTCTATCACTCAAANTGTACATAAGTGGCTAATTATTGGCCAGAAGCACGTCACCCCATAACTCTGGTTGGTGAACTTCTCTATCACTCAAATGTTTCTCTCAGAGCAAAAAAAATGCAAACATTTTCTTACTTATATAAAAAGTGTGAGAACTGTCTCTGAGTTCTAAAAACATCATAATGCTTTAGCTAAAATTTCAGAAGGGAAGTTTTAGACATGCAAAAGCAGGGTGACACTATCTAGACAGACAGAGACCTTGTGCTATGGGAAAAAATACCCAATCCCTTCCTATTGTAACACGAAGAAAAGAGAGAATTTATTTAATGCTTTGGAAGGCACATATCAGAATAAGATAATATAAAATTTTGAGAGAAAATATATTGGACTGAAATATGGGGAGATGACAAAAGAAAGCAGTTTTACTATTAGAAAAAAAGTTTCATGCCTTCCAGAATATCTGTTAAAGTCTCAGGAGTACAGGCACTTGAAATTGGAAAATAAGTTGTAAAATAGTACATAGAAAGTATGTTTATTGACCTACATTATAGAGAGGTAAGGACAAGTATTCTATTTTGTCATTGAAGTGTGTGGATTCCACATTTAGGTACACTTAGGTATTACAGTCCTGAACCCACACATAAGCCCCAGCCATGTGCATCAGCAGTAATTCTTCTTTAGCTTCCCTGGAGTCATACTCATGTAGTCTGATACCACCAGAACAGAGAGACAAATTTGCATTACATTTAAATTTTGCTGGAACACTCTCACTTGTGTCTTCTTTATATAAGTGGGTCTGTATAGCAGGCCAAATGCAAACAACCATAGTCAGACTTCCTACAGCTTCAGGACTGAATATTAGATCGAGCTCAGTGTGTCTGAATTAATTGGGCCCTTCTCTAAAACACTCGAACAGAGAGAAGGGACTTTTTGAGACTTTGAGCTGCACTTGCAACTTGCTGGGTTAGCTCCACATGGCAGCCAAGCAGATCTGACATATTTTGGACTCTCACTGTCACATGGCAAATAATTAATTTGTTTCTGATGCAGTAATTTTTAAAAAATAAAAAGAGGAATACATATCTTTCTTATCTTTTGTTTTCCTAAGCAACAGTCTGCACTAACTTTGCATCAGAAAATCCATGTGCACATGAACAGAAATATTTAGCAAATTTGCCTAATGTTCTAACATATATACAATCACCTTACAGAAAGCATGATGTGCCCCATCCTTCCTTTAGAAACAAATATTACACTACATTTCACAAAGTTAAATTATAGGCATTTATTAGATAATTTCAGTTTGGAAAAAAAAAATATTAGGGCACAACAGAGTCCCAGCTGTGGATAATGAAATTTTACCACATCCATAATTAATCAATATTTCAACCTTGCAATATATTCTGAAGTGTAAAACAATTAAAATATAATGTATTCAAAGACTCTTATCTCTTATGTAGTCTTTCAGAAATGTATTGACTTTTTCCAAAGCTTGATTAGAAGTAATTTTCATCTAAATAGCACTTTACAAATTAATTCTGAGTCAAATATTTCTTTTAGGAGTAAGAAAAAAATTCTTCTGAAGTCTCCTAGGTCTTATGGAAATATCTCCCTTTTCTTGTCTGTTATTTGTTCCTGTCCTTGCCATCTTCTGCTTCACTGAAAGCACAGGTTTTGTATGATTCCTAGCACTAATCTCAGCTTTAAGTCTCTTCTTGTTCATCCTCTCTGCTCTCCTCCATCATCAGTGCTAGGAATAGGAACTTCTGCCATGGAAAGAGATGGGAATTGCAGAGTACTAATCCACTGGCTGAGCCCTGCAAGTAACTCCTGCCACATTTTGGGTTTTGCAGCTGCACCTCCACATGTGCTGATGAGCTTGAAGCAGGATGGGAAGAGGAATGAGGCAGGAACAGCAGTACTGACAGGCCCCAGGACCAAATCCCAAAAATACTGTCAGTAAAAGGCAGCACACTATTCAGTATGCTTCTAAGAGTACAGTAAAAAAGAGCATCATGTGTGAAAGAAGATCTACTGGGGGTAGGAGTTATAAGATTTAAATTACAAGTATGTCATCAGGTATGTTCTGTGGTAAAGTTGTCCCGTTACGTACTGAGACCATGCCTGTCTCCACAGCGACCACTCTGGAGTCATTAATTCCTGGGTGGTCCAGAAAATCTCTTGGTAATCATCTGTAGAGATGAGATGATGGATTGGATTGAGACAACAGACTGACTTGAAACTAGATCATTAACTGAACCATTAGAATTAAGTGATTGACTGATTACCAGAGGAGTACTCCTGGTAAGAATTCTGGACAGGTCTAAAAATAGCCTGAGGCAATTCCAGCTGTGTCTAGTCCAATTTGCATTCTTTGAAATGTTGATGAACACCCTGGATGGTGTGTCCCAAAGACTCTTAGAGGTGATTTCTGCTATAGAAGTAATTAAATTGCATGTAGACTGTAAGTCTTTAATAAATACTGTTCCTGCAGACATGGTCAGGTGGATCAGTCTTTTTTATGCAGTTTATTTAAGGGATATTTTGCAAATTCTGAAGACAAATTAAGAGCAAGGAATTATGCTTGTTCAAGGGCCAGCTGGTTTGAATGAACTATGCAAAACATTTATTGAGGAGTCTTTTCTAATCCACCTTCAGATGTTATGGCAAGACCCTTGCAACAGGTTTCTCTTCAAATACAGAACCCCCATTGTGACCAAAGAGTGACAAACCATGCTGTTCTAGGCAGTAAATTCCCAATGCAATAAGTATCTCTGTGAAGATCTGGAAAAATTAGGATTTTTTTTTATTTTCCCCATAATGTAATTACATAATAATTTTAATTTATTAATTATCGGAACTCAGGGCATCTCTTTGACTGCCGTGGGAACTCAGGAAACCCTGGCCAAACAGTCTGGGAACTGAGCAAGGGAAGTTTGAGTTTTGTTCAAGAGCACTGTAATACCCTGGACCTGTCCAGGGGGGTGAACAGGGGGGTTTCAGTTTTGTCCATGGGGGTCACAGACCATGGCACAAAACAGAGATGAATTACAAATCTCAAGAGTGTGAAACACAGTAGTTTAGTTTATCACAGAGTGAGAAATATGTAGTTTTAGGTTTTTATGATAGAAGTAGGTAGAGACAAGATGGAGATTTTGGGGCGGAAGTAGATGGAGACAAGATGGAGATTTTGGGGCGGTTCCTAAGGCTTTTCTTCTTCTTCTTCACCTCCATTTTCTGATGTGACGTTAGTACAATGTGGCTTGGGGAGATTGGGCCAAGTGGATATGGTGTGTTTGATGTGGATGGTGGACATTGGTAGGAAATGGTAAACAATATGTTCGTAGTAATCTGTATTTAAGACGACGACCTTCCAGGGGAGAAGGAGTTCAGAATGGCCGGTGTTCAGAACAGTCCTCGCTGAGGACAAAGCGAACTATGAGATAAGAGAAAGAATAAACAAAGTGATAGATCTTGGAAATACAGAGGCTTGAAGCCTCCGTCTCTTTCTTGCGTCTGCCCCGAAGCATCCAGGAGGGCAAAAAGACTCTGACCACCTGAATGTTGGAAATCGTAATCCGACAATTAATATCCCAGTAAATTAGGTTTTCTTTAACAAATACTGCCATGACTGCCTATGAAATAGAGAATATGCTATGTATAGTTCTGATTTACACCTAATTATTCCCTAATTGTAATTTTCTGTTATGAACTACTAAGTTACCAATAAATAAATATAAGTTTATTGCTTGCATTAGCCTGGTCTTCAAGGAATGTTTTCAATCAACTATTTGAATTGGTGTGAGAACAGTGCTTTCTCATTTCTTTTCAGAAAAGCTCAGTCATGTCTTCTCTCAGACAAAAGATTACTGTCCACCATTTTTTTTTTTTTTAAATTCACATTACAGGAAAAGTGGAAGAAAACCTCCTCACTGTCAAAGAAGTGAAATTGAAAGTCACATCATCTTCATCAAAACAGGACTAGAAGCACTTACAAGCCTATAGCAATCAAACAAATCTTCAAAGAGAATAAGAACAAAAAATCTTTTGTGTTTGGGTCCTACAGTGCTCCCCTGGAAGTTACAGAGAATCCCAGGCTGCCACTTCATACCAGAGCTTCCACAGATCTCAGTGGCATCTGGAAATACCATCCTTCCTCTTAGAAGTTCAGGTTCTCTTAGAAGTCCTTGCTCCTGCCAGATGAAGCATCACTAGATAGAACATTGTCTTATCTTTGGGAAAATGCTTTGTTTCATGATCCTCATTAGTCTATGTTAGGTAGAAATAACCACAGGGTACTTTGATAATACATAGGAAATGTTTCAATATCTCAATTTGAAAAAGATTATTAAGGAATTTAAAAGGTTATTTTTCAACAACATCTGCGGATTAGGAAACAGGTTACTATTATTGACTAATGAACTAAGAAAATCTATTCTAAAAAGATTTTTAAATAGATTTAGAAAGAAAACTTCCTTATCAATTTAAATCATGGGATGAAAACACATCCCAGTCTGTAGCAACATTTTATATCTCCAGAATATTGCTGAGTGTAAATATACAGCAACATATATACTCCAACATGTGCATGCCTCAAGAACAAAAAGAACCCAAGTAAAAGATTTTAAACTGATGATATATATGACATTCTCACTTTATCCAGATTCCTTCTAATTCATTGTTGACAAGCTAAAAAGATTATTATGTTAGTTTCCGAAAAGTTTCTAGTCCTTGGATGTTAGCACAGTTCTCATCTGGGATAAAGTATTTCTCTTTTCTGATATTATTATAAACTTCTAGAGTTCTGGAGGGTTTTTTTTTTTTTTATTGTTATGGTTAAATTTTTAAGTTATTAGGGAAAAAAAAGAGAATATAAACTTATTTCTTTCTGCTAACTATCACAAAAATGCTACACAAGAGATTCCATGTTGCATAGTCCTAAGAAGATAAGATTTTAATGCAGACTCAGCAAAGTTTTATTGTTGTTGGAAAAATTCTTTACTTTCACTACAGTTAACAGAAGATTATGACCCATGTGTGTCAGAAGTTGGTTTGACAAAATTTAGAAGTGGATGCAGTTGCTCAGAGTTGAATTTTATTCTGGTGGTTTGGGTTTTTTTTCAAACAAATTTTGCTGAAACTCACATGGACTGCAAAACTAAAATCTTTGTATAAAAAGTTGTAGTTTTACAAAGTTGTCATTTTACTACCATTCACGGAGTGTAGCTTTGAAAGATATACAGTGAAAAAGAAATTCTTTTGTGATTTTAGCTTTTGTGATGGTTTAGTCATGGTTTTAAGTCCAGCTGAGATGAGATGCCACACAGCCACTTGCTCAATACCCTCCTCTCTTCTCACCCCACCTCTGTGGAATGAGGAAGAAAATTAATGTAAAACTTGTATTTTGAGATAAGAAGAGTTAAAGAATTGAAAATAAAGAAAAATACAATAATAAAAGGAATTTGGTAAATAATAATAATTACAAGAAAAAGGGAAAAAAAACCAAGGAATGCATAATACAATTTCTCATCACCCCCTGACCAATTCCCAAGCCCTGATTTGTTCCTCTTTGAGGTAATTCCACCAGTTCATACACTGGGCATGATGTTCTGCGGTGCAGAATACTCCTTTGGTCAGTTCAGGTCACCTGTCTCAGCTGTGCTCCCTCCCAGTTTCTTTTGCATTCCTTCTCACTGGCAGAGCATGAGACAAGAAAGAAAGTCCTTAGGATAAACACCATTTAGCAAAACCCAAAACATTGATGTGTTACTAACACCATTCTCATTCTGAATCAAAAACACAGCACTGTAATAGCCACTGAGAAAAAATGTACTCAGGAAAACTTCACATTTAAAATTTCATGTCCAATTAGAAGAAGTTAAAACAGCAGACAAATGGAAATATGTGTGTACTTTGGAATGAGAACTTGAAACAGCTTGTGACAACATTCCCTTGCATGTCCTTACACAATCTAGGACTAAGTCACAATGCTTGCAAAACAGAACATCTTATTTCACAGGTCAGCAGATTTGCAGGTAGGTGTGAAGTAATAATTTGAAAAACTTTTAATTATTTTCAATGTAGTAGAATTAGTGACTGCAAATCTTGTTCAAGCATATGGCAAGTGAAATCATACTCAGGGTAAGGCTGGTCAGAATCTCAAGCATAGTATTTCTTCAATATACTATCTTTCCTGGGCCTTTAAACAAATGGAATTTTCATAGAAAATTTCTAATACTGCTGCTGAGATTATTCCTACTATAGATTTTTTTTCCTAGATCTTTTGAAACATGAGGATTACTAGTGGTTGAAGTAAAATGGAAATATTTGATAACACTCCTCTGGTTCAAAACTAGAAATAGTTGTATGAAATACATGTGATTTGTATTGAAATAATCTAGTCATAGAATCATTAAGATTTGAAGATACCTCTAAGACCATTGAGTCCAACTGTTAACCTAATACTGACAAAAGGAGAACTCATACAAGATCTCAGATATTGCTACAAAATAACAGAGATCTCTTGTCCATTTATTTCTCAAAGAAATGTCTGTCTGCCCTTAACGCATGTAAGCACACATCTGCTGATCTCTTTTCAGTCTAATACCTCTCAAATACAAGATGCCCAAAGAGAAAAGTAGGAGACCCCTGCTAAAGTTTCTGTCAGTTTCAATTCATCTGAAAAAAGTTCTACTTCATAACCACACAATGTAAACAATGTACTAAGACACAGAGGAAGTCACAAGAAAATAATATCATAAAAAATATGACCACCATTAAATATTACTA
>VWYP01016793.1:0-15673 GCA_013400435.1 Pycnonotus jocosus | reverse complement strand
TTCCTAAGGAAGATGTGGGTGCCCCATACCTGGAAGTGTTCAAGGCCAGACTGAATGGAGCTGAGTGACCTAGTCTAGTAGAAGGTGTCCCTGACCATGGCAAGGGACTTGGAAACAGCTAATTTTTAAGGTTCCTTCCAACCTAAACCATCCTATCACTCTATGAAGATGAGGAAAATAAAACACAGAAATCATATTTATATGATAAAGGGAAAACATAACCCCTAATCCTGAAAATACTTTGAAATGGAGTTCAACTTAATAAAATATGAGTTAGAGTAGTTTGGTACTTAGTTGCTATCACAGTTATTAGAATGGGTAATATATAAGTCCACAGTTAAAATATAACCTTATATATGTGTGAGGTAATTGCCTGTTCCCAAAACCATTTATATATATCACAGCAGTCTGATAAGAAGAAAAGCTGCTTCCCTACAGTGTTCATGATTGTTATTGAAAAAATAGGTCTCTTTTATGATTCAAAATAATTGCTCTGTCAGCTATTGGGATTTTTTTTTGTCCATGGGTAGATTATTATCTCTGCCTTCCCAAGACTTTTCATATAACTTAAAATTTTACTTAAAATCTGTTCCTTTGCATGTGTAAAGTAAAGGGTGTTTTCAACAAATAATTGTTAGAAAAGCCTAGATGTTGTAATTATTAACAGCTGTATACATAGAGTATAATATAATATCCCACTGTGATGATAAAAGATTTATTATGTCTATACAACAATGCAGCATAAAACTTAGGGTTGAAATGCTATTGATCAGCTTTGAAGGACTATGTAGGCTACACCTCTCTCTGTTGACATCAGAAGACACTTATTTATTAAGCCTTTTTGGGCATGATATTGTGATAGGAAAGTATTTTGTATCCTGTTTCTTCCCTTTGAAAGAAAATTTGCATATGCAATGAACACTTACTTATTGTTAATGAGCATGGTTTGATACCTGATGAGTCTAATTCTATTCAAATGTGCATTATTTCAAACCAGGTGAAATAGTCACAGTTTAAGACTGCAAGTGTAAATTCACTGTAGAAATAGCAAACCCCCACAATTATTTACCCTTTCAATTTTGTGAGATCTTTATCCGTCAATAATTTATATAAAATTTACTTTGAAGTTTATATTAATTGTATTTTTGCTTCCCAAAATGATCCAGTGGTGACAGAAAAAAACCCAATATTTTCTCTTTGATAAAATGAAGGGGGAAGAAATTACTGACTTCAACTAAATATCCACTTGAAGATGAATATAAAATTAGTTCAAGTAAATGGCAGAAGTATGCCTATCAACCTTCAGTCTATCATGGAGCCATCTGTAATAATTTAGGATTACTTATAGCAAGTAAAAAAGTGACCTAAGATGATAATTCATTTTGCAGTTACACTTCTACAGCATGAACTGCAAAAAAAAATCAAAAAACCCCTGCAATTTTAATTGTTATCTTTTGTTAAGTGCAGTTCACAAAATTCACAGCTTTGTGTGTACATTTTCGGCATCAGGAGGAGATTCTGACTAGGTCCTACCTTGATGTCACCGCCTCCATCAGCTCAAATAACTTTGTAGGATCCGTGTTATCACCTCCATAATGAAATATCTGACCTGAAAAAATTTTCCACTGAAACTATTGTAACTATTGAATAATTCTCATGACTGCCTTGGACCTGAGGAAGCTTATTTACTTCAGGGCTTCCCATATTCCTATATTTTTCAAAATAAGCCAACAATCCCTGATTTATTCAACTGGTAATTTCAGAGAGAAGTCAAAAGACCTTCTCAGCTGGTTTGTGGTGATAATGGTTTCTCAGGAAATACCCATTAGAAAAATGTGTCTCAGTTGCTTCTCTCTTTGAATTTCTGGCAAGAGAAATTGTCCAGAGCTTTATATGGCTCTTAATAGATTGCAGGTTTTATTTATGGAAATTCTTAGAGGTGTTTTCAGTTGGCTGGGCACATTGGATGGACTTTACTAGCACAACTAATCTGTGATTCCTTAGTGAGTAGAAAAGTTTAGTTAAGTATGAATATTCTTTGGTTTTGAAGGTATTTTCCACATGTTTTTTAGTAAATGATTACAAAAGCATTCCCAGTAACCATGTAATTTGGGTATCACATATATATAACAATTGCATTTTAGCTGACACAATTTTATTTTTCCCTTTTGTTTATGGATTAGTACATTTCTTGCTTTGAATTACTTTCCTAAAAACTTATCAAAGGGGACAAAAATAAATCCCTTGTCTGTGTCTGATATATATTGTAGGAATTAACATTACATTTCACAGCAGTTTTAATTTGTTGAATTTGTTTATGAAGATAATTCTGAACATGAATCAGAATCTTAAAGATAGATAGTAAGCAGATAGTATCGACTGAGACAAGGAAAAACATGCATGCACATTGTATGGAATGCTTTGAACAGCTCAGAAGTAATAATTTTTTATTAGACCAATATCACTGAGAAAATAGTTGTCTTTTGTTCATATGTTACAGTCAATACAGTATCCACATGGGATACAAAAGCTGGTTTTCATCCATAAGCTGAATTTCTTGAGGAACTTGAATTCAAATGGTAGTACCAAAAAGAATGAGTGGGTATTTCATTGTTGCTTCTGTAGTTGTATCTGTAGTATGAGAAGCTAGTGCTCTGAGCTGGATCAAAGGGATAGAAAGTGCCCATGCCGATCTGAACTTGTTTAGTATTGCTTTCAAGCAGGAGCAATATCACATCCTGTTGCCGCATTAGGACTGCTATTTTCTTTTTAGTTTGCTTGCAAAAGAAAAATGGCAGCAATTGTGTTTTTCTCTGAAGGCAAATATCACAAGGTTTTTACAGTAATACAGGCAGGCTGAGTATTCTCAAAGGTCTGTGAAGGAAGAAAGGGATTTTGCTATTCAATTAACAGTTTAGATTTTTTTTAAGCCTAATTACCTGCAGAACTACAAACCCACAAAACTAGCACAGGCTTGGAGACTGACTAATGACTATGAGCTCACATAAAGAATGACCTCAACACACGGCCTTTTTTAAAGTGCATTAAAGAAATAATAAAAGAGGAGTACAGCCTCTCCTACATCAGTGTGCAGAACTCACTGAGAATTGGATGATTGCAGCTGACCAGTGGGATGTAACCCCCTCAATGACAGTAAAAGAGGATGAGATTTCCAGGCTCCATCATTATAGCATGAATTGAATTAACTGAGCATTCCACTGATTTCAGCCACCTTTTTTCAACAGTGGTTTTTGCCAGGGCTAGAGTTCATTTTCTTCATGAAGGCTGGTATGGGACTGTTTTTTGCATTTGTACTAAAATGATGATGATAATACAGACATGTTTTTGCTACTGCTAAACAATATTTGCAGGCTGTCAAGGCATTTTTTGCTCCTCATCCCACCAGTCAGGAGACTTGGAGTGCACAGGGATTTGGGAGGGAATACAGCCAGGAAAGCTTATCCCAAATGACTGCAAGGGATATCTCATATTACATGATGTCAGGGTCAGCATATCAAATGGGGGGAAAAGAGGAAGGTATGGACCTTTGGGGGGACGACATTTGTCTGCCTGATTCACCCTACACATAATGGAACCCTGCTCTGCCAGAGACAGCTGAACATCTTCTCATAATGGGAAATAGTGAATTACTTCCTTGTACTGCTTTACTAGAACGCATGGCTTTTTCTTTAACTATTAAAATACCTTTATCTCAATCCACAAGGGTTTTTTTTCAGTTTTACTTTTCCAGTCCTCTCTCTGATCCCATAGTTGAGGGTGGGGGGGAAGAAGCAAGATATTGCATAACATTTAGTTGTTGGCTGGTGTTCAACTAAAACAATCCTTTTTGGCACCCAGTGTAGGGCTCACGGTGTTCAAGGCAATGACAGTTTTGGTTGGGGTATGCTAGGTCGAATTTATGTCTGTTATTGCTGTTTAGCAGTAAATCAGCAAGCTCCTGTGCTTGCCATGGGGCTCCCTTGTCTGGCTGTACATTGGAGTCTCGTGCTTGTTAGCAGCCGCTTTTTGCTTTCTCCGCTCACTGCAGGGCTGTGCTGCTGATCACCTCCCTCTGCTGTGCCTGGGAACACTCTGATAACAGCCACAGCAATCTGCCTGGGCTGGCAGGGGGCCAAGGAATCACTGCTGTGCCCGTGCTGCTGTCCCTGTGCTGCTGCGCTGAACAGCCTGCAATTCCACTGGGAATTTGAGTCAGTCGGATGAGCCCACAGTGGAACACATATCCACCTACAGCCTGTGGAGGACCCCAAGCTGGAGCAGGTGGATGCAGCTGAGAAGGGCTCTGAATTGGGAAGCCTGCAATGGAGTAAGCTGCTGGCAGCACCTGTAGACCTGTGGAGAAAGAAGGCCTACTGGAACAGGTTTAGTGGCAGGACTTGTGATCCCATGGGGATCTCATGCTGGAGCAGTCTGTTCCTGAGGAACTTTACCCCAAGGAAGGGACTCACACTAGAGCAGTTAATGAATAACTGCAGCCTATGAAAATGTTCTAGAAGGGTTGTCTTCTGTGGGAAGGATCCCACAATGGAGCAGGGAAAGAAGAGATTCTCCTGCAGCCCATGATGAATACCCTGGTGAGGCAGGCTGTCCCCCTGAAGACCATGGAAGTTTGTGGCTGCCTCTAGTAAGAACCCCTTGTTGATAACAAAGCTAGGGGCAAGGAGAGGAGTTCACTGTAATGTCAAACATGATGGTCTGGCTCAAATAGTTAAATAGTTAAATATTAAACTGTCCACAACCTCCTTGTTTCAATTACTTTCACTCTGATACTTGTGACAAGATAGACTTATTTATTCTGAAAATGCAACAAAAAAATCCTAACTGCTGCAACAGACACTGAGACACACAAAGACAAATTACTTGTATTCCACTGATGGATATGTTCTGCAAGTTAGAATGAACTTCTGTCCCACGGGAAATAAAACATTTTCAGGATTCTAAGCAATGTGAAAACTGAAATGCTCTGTTTCTGAATCAATAATCACTGATCTTTTCTTCTTTGCTAATAAGGCTGAGCTACAGTTTATGTGACACAAATGAAGTGTTACAAACCAAAACTGAAGGAACATTTGAGTCTTTTGGAATACATAGTAAGCACTGAAATACACAGGAAAGTACAATATGTGGGAAAAGTGCTGCTCTGCATGCAGTTAAATAGAAGAATAACTTGTGTTAAACCACCCTTTCCTTGTAAATTCCCTGAAAAGGACAGGTGCTGCTATGATCACTGGTTCTTCTGTACTGTCATTCCACACTGGCACCCATTCAGCTTTCCCAGTGAAACAGTATAGTATCACAGTTATATCTTCTTTGTAATTAAGACACTAGTCAGGATGTCACTCATACAATATCATTACCTCCTTCAGGCTAAAAGACAAGACTTAACAATACTCTATTCAGAAATGTCAGAATTGAGTTATTAGCCATACAAATTAACTACAGCAGCCTGTCTTAATCTTTGCACACATATGTGCACGCTTTTAACACAGCTACATAATGGCAGAGCCAACATACAGAAGACAAGCAAAGCTTCACTCTTCCTTACCTTTAGGAGGCAGGATTTTTTAACTGCCATAGTATTAGATGCCCTTGTTGGATAGACTCAATAGAAGCCCCTTAAAAATAGCTTGTGGTATTATATTATAAAGCTGAGAAGGAATGGCAGTGTCATGGGAATATACATTTCCACCCATTTCCTCCTTGACCATCCAGTCTCCAATAGTGTAATTCAGCTCTGTATCTTGCTCAGTGCTGGATGAGAAGGGAGGCATGGCAGGTGGCAGCGATAGTTGAAAAAAATCCAGTTCTGGTAATTATAACTCTTCTGTAAGAGCTAGACCATACTAGCTTAGGTGTTTCCAAAATTTCTATTACATACAGAGTAATTATTTAAAAAAATAAACCCCAGAGAAAACCACCTTGCCATAAACTACTAAATGTAGGGGGTCCAGTAATTTTTCATGGCTATTATGACAACTAGCACAAGTCACAGAAAAGCTATTATCAATCTTGACTGTCAGTAGTTTTTATGGACTGTATTTGTTCTAACAGCTTAAACATAAAAAGACTCATGGCTCCAGTACTTCCCTGACATTATACTGAACAATTCAGAATATATTTTGTCTCAAGACATTCTTTAGAGGGTATTTCTAGAACAATAATTTGATTTCATCCTGTTGCAGAAAAAACAAGCTCTTAAACCAACTATGAGAAACACATGCTTGCTCTAGTCCATCTCTATTCATTTGCTGCTCTTTCACATGCCTTGTAA
The DNA here is from genome assembly GCA_013400435.1 of Pycnonotus jocosus. NCBI lineage: Eukaryota > Metazoa > Chordata > Aves > Passeriformes > Pycnonotidae > Pycnonotus > Pycnonotus jocosus. The sequence goes on along the minus strand of VWYP01016793.1, from coordinate 9,381 downwards.
TTAAGAGATACTCTGAAGAGATTTCCTTTTCATGAAGTAAAGCTGTCTTCTCATAAGAACAATATGAGAACTTTTGATATAGATTAAGTGTTTCTTGTGAAACTCATGTTGCTTTAATTTTAAATTCTGCCATTTGATCACTCAATCAGACACTAACAGATTTAAAAAAATAAAATTATTTCCTTTTCACTTCCCCTCTCTTGTTTTATCTTTAATCAAATGTGAACAATAGTACTAATTTTTTGCATATTCTTTTTCATTTTTCATCTAAGAGTGTTAAGTCACATTGTTTAAGAAAGACAAGAAATTTCACTCTGAAGTTTGCTAGTCAGGTTGTTATGAATTCCATAGCTTGTCAAATATCCACTTGAGATGAAATTGTGTGATCTCACAAATGTGGGCTGATTGCACCATCATCTACACATCTTCTAGACACTTGATCTTGATTCTCCAGCACTTTGTACCTTGAGTCATCACCCCGTGACATTGAAAGCCAAAAGTATATAAATACACAGCTGTGGACGACACCCAGAATTTCCACCATTCCCTCCTCTGAGGTATAAAAAGAAATCAGAAAAAGTGGTCTGCCGGTCATAATTATCTGGAACAGGAAGAGGGGATTAAAAGAGGAAAGCATATAGGGGTTTCCAACTGAAACCTTTCACAAGATGTGTCTCTATAGCCTGCTTCTCACACTTATTAAAAAGATATGAAGATTCTGGTTAGAAATGAATGGCAGCATGGCATGCTTACACAAACTCATAATGAGTATCGATTCACCTCTGAAAAGTTTTTCATTACTTGTTTCTCTGGTTTTAATGGAAATTTCACAAGTTCTCTATCCCTTATCATCAGCTATGATAACATAAATTATATTGCTTTGTATTTGGAAAAGAAAAATGAATATAGACCAGAGTGATCAAATTGCTTAACCTATATGTAGTGACCAAGGTACACAGTTTGGGAGCAATTATATGTCTAAATGATTTGACTTCATATTTCTGTATATATAAATCACAGTGAAAATATTTAGTAAAAAATATTATTCACTCCCTTAAGCCCTGCATTTTCAAATCAGTATGCATGCATTTGCATTTATGTGTCTAAATGGAGTTTTATGTGTTTGATTTGGTTTATTTATGTTGTATATATTTCATATTATGACATTATTATATATCTACATATTTATATATAATATATAATTATAAAGTAATGAATACTAGTGCAAATATTATTTATGTATATAGTGCTTCTAACAGTGAACAAGTATTTTCTCTGTGTCCCATTGTTTTTAAAATTTTATTTTGCTTTTTAGTCAGAGAAACTAGAAATTCCTCATTAAGGAATTTATAGATTAATTTAACTCTTGTCGTGACTCTGTGAGCAGAAGATTGATTCTGCCAGAAAGGAAAAAGAGACCAATAGAAGGAATCACTGGAGAGTGCAGCCCTTTTTCCAAGATGCTGTTACATTGGAAGTGGATTTGCCGACACCTCTTCCATGTCCATATGATGAGCCAACACTATGTCAAGCCTCTTCATGTATCTGTAGACCTGCAGGACAAAAGGTCACCAGCTTCTTCATGGCAGCAGCATTCTCTTGACATTTCACCCCCGTGGCTTTCTGAGAACAAGTTAAATTGGTCCAATCACTAAAGATCAGAAAATCAACATCTCGAGTTCTCCAGCAGTGTCTCAAGTCTGTCGTTAACAGGAGGGAGGAATGAACTGTTTCATATTAGTTAATAGGATGTTTTCTTCACCTCATTAAATATCTCCAGTTTTCTTCTCATATAGCCTAAGGAAAAAAAAACCCAAACACCTTTTTTCATAATTTCCTTGGTTTTGTGGACTGTTCTGTACCAGGAAAGCATTCAGCAATCTAGTGACTGAACACTAAAAATGACATGTCAGGGAAATATTGCTACTGCTTTAAACTAACAGAATTGAGGTAAAGATTAACTTGAGAGAATACCTTCAGTCAGGTAATCACAGTGTATTCTTACAAGCCAAAATTTTATCAATCTTTATTTTAATTTCAACTGACTGCATTTACATATTGAGTATGTATCTGTATAGTATAGAGTATATGGTGAGGGTATTTTTTTATTCGATGTAGATACAAATGCGTTTGAAGTGCAGTAAAATTTGAAACAAAAGCTGTTGATCCAGGCTCTGTTAACTTCATAAGTTAAGGATAACTTCTAGGTTTTACTTATGCAAAATATAACTTAGGCTTTATTATTGAACAAAGGAAAAAATGGAATAAAGAATAGTGCAGCAAAAATTCGTAACAAAACATGGAGGAAAGATGAGTGTACGAGCATATTGGAGATCATAAATTATACTGGAATTTAGAACACACTTTTGTGACTTGATGCATATACATTTGTTATGCATTTTTATACTTGGTTATACAGTGTTCCAGTATGGTCTATTGGAACACTATATAAGTAGAGGCTGGAATGTTTTTCTTTTCTTTTCTTTTCTTTTCTTTTCTTTTCTTTTCTTTTCTTTTCTTTTCTTTTCTTTTCTTGGTTGTAGACTTAATATTTTTTACCATTATGCTACTGGGAAGTACATTACTTCAACTCACGGGTAGCAACAACTTGCTCAGACAGTTTGATTACACAAATGCGTGTCTGCTATTTACGCTTTCTTTAAATGAGTAAACTTTTGTAGCAAGTATTTTGCTAGAGTAAATCAGGGAAAGTAAATCAGGGAAAGCAAATCTGATCATAGCAGTTTTAAAATTTTAGCCTTCTCAAGAGAGTAAGCCTCGATCTAGTACCGGTGACACACCCCTACTGTGACTTTTTTCCAATATTTGGATGTAAATTTGAAATGCTGGACTTTTGATGTCAATTTGAATTATAGGAGAATGGTTTTTTGCATAAAACAATATACGATGCAGCTTGAATCTGAAACTCAGGGCTCTTTCTTCCTTATTCAAGATGCCTTAGCATTTTGCCATGTGCCTCTAATGACATTTCTTGCAGAGACACAGAAATAACTTGTTTCGTAAGACTTCAGGGTAGTTTCAAATATATGGTTCTAAAGCACCACTACTTACAGTTCCTTGTGCCTTCAAAGCCACTCATAGTGTTCAGACTGAAGTGAAAGTCTGGTTCATCACTGTCACAATAGCAATTTTCTAGAACTTTGAAAAATACGGACTTCTAGAGACTATTTGTTGACACCTGTCATTCTGACAACAGAGAAATTAAAATTCCATATATATAGCTGGATAAGCATTTTCAGATTAGTGTTCCTACTGAAATTTTAATTTTTACTAGTACGACTATGAAAAGGCAAGGCTGCTTGAAACATTACTTGCAATACACTGGCACAGTACCACTGAAGTGGATCAAAAAATTCTATATATTGGGCATCTGACCACTGGGAATTTTACTGTACTAGAAGCTGTAAATAGGCAACCACTTAAGTACTTGTATCATGGCAAATACCAGTGTCACTATACAGTCAAGGAAATTTTTCATGAGCTGAGCTTTTCCCTCTTTGTATCCCAAATGGGTTTCAAAAAAAGTCCCAAGGATTGTATTTTCTTCATTTTCATTTGTAGTATAAGTTCATGCAGATGCACCACAAAAAGGCTACAGAAATATGGGTTTGGAAGATATATTCTTTTGCAACCCATGCTACAAGCAAATTGCTTTCTCCTAATTAATACTTATACAATATTACACACCACTGTCATATGAGCAACTCATCATCTCCCCCAAGTGGATCACTACATAATATCATCAATAGAATGTTCTAGGCCCATTTTATTTTTTTTTTTCGATCTGTGTTCTGATCTAATATGAAACTTACATTGATGACACTGCTACATGTCAAACCCAAACAATCTAAGAATGAAAATGAAATTATCACTAAAGAGAAAGTGTTTCATCTGCAGCTTTTTTCCACACAGCAAACTTTACCTATATTCATTCTATATATGAAAGAAATTAAAGGGTAGTAAGGGAATGAGCAAACATAATTCTACATGTACTTTATAAAATTCCTTAGCTTTTGCTGTGATCAAACCCAAGAGGCATAGTCCTCCTGAAACTCGGGAGGTTGTTGCAGAATACGAAGAAGAACTTCATACTGTAAAGGTGACAGTACTGGCACAGTTTTGTCAGAGAAGCTATGGAGTCTCCATGCCTGAAGATATTCAAAAGTGTCTGATACGGCTCTGGGTGGCCCTGCTTGAGCAGGGACACTGGACCAGATGGCCTCCAGTGATCCCTTCCATTCTCAACGATTCTCTTATCCTTGGTTTCTATGAATGCCCATCCCAGTTCTTTCATCATATAATAATAGATATAATGGATTCTAGAAGGACATGTCACTGTTAATGAAAAGTGACAGAGTCTTAACTATATCACATTAACACTGCACTCCTTTGTTAGTATGTCTTTCTCTAAGAGTTACCAAAACAGTTGTGTCAGTATACCCTTCTGATATTCCCTTCTTTACATCTGCCAGTATTCCCTGGCTTGGAAAATGCTAGCAGGAGCTGCTGTAATATATTATCTTCATAACTCCAGAATATTTCTCTGGCTGTATTTTTTTCATTGCATGAGACATGAGACTAGGAAGGCAGAAGAAGAATACAGAAAAGATAGTAATTGAGACATAAGGTAGACATTACCATGTATAACCCCTCTGTAATTAGCAGGCATACGGACAAAACTTTCAAGTGTAAGGATTAAACAGCTTACAACACTAGGCCTTGCCTTCCAAGTAAAGATATTTCAGTGATTAAGAACCTTTTAAAGAGATCTTAGATATGTAAGCAAACATGTCCTCTGTGTAGGTCTAAAATTTTGTTTAACTGCAAGTGTTATTGTCATATGACAATGACACAGGAAAATATTAGCCTGAGATTTAGTGGAACTTTTGAAATTTTAATCCTGTAAAGTGATGGCAAAGAGGAAGGAAAATGTTGGAGTAGATATCAGCTATTTTAGAAATAGATAAATATTAATAGGTTGTATAGAGAAATTGTAAGAGTGTTGCAGTGAAAACCTGTTAAATTACTTGTAGAAAAAATAATAATTCTTCAGTTTTAGATTAGATTAGACTGTTGTCTCTGTATGTTCTGGTAAAAAATTCAATGTTCCGTGGTAGTCCTAAAATTGAAGAACCTCTCACACACTTACAAGTAGACCTTAAAGGCATAAGCTGTAAGTGGCCCTTAAAGACTGCAGATAATCTTGTGCTACCTCACTCTATGTATTGCATTTTTTTTTTCCAAAGTGGCAATCTAGTGCTTTTTCTATGGTTTCATATTCATATGTAATTTGCTCTTGAAGAGAGGACTTGGAATAGAAAATAGCAAATTGGAGCAGCAGAGCTCACATGTGCTTTGCTCAGCTGTAAATGATCATGTAAAGCAAAAACTTAAAAGATTGAATACTACTGAAAAAAAAGAGAAGGAATGTAGTCCTGATTTTTGTGTATGACAAGTGGAAATGAAGTATTATGTAAATAAAAGCTTGCTTCACTAACCTATAAAAGGTAAGAAAATTACATTTGCTTCTTCAAGTTACTAAAAAGCTTTTTCATCTCTGGCAGGAATTCCCAGTTCAATTTGTGAAATTTTTTTCTTAAAAGCTTTTTGTTTTACTGCAGTTAGGAAATGTGAGTGATCAGGTGAAAGTTTGCCTTTTGCTTTTTCTTAAGGCAAAAGCACTATTGTCTCAATGGGTACAAGAGGATACAAGGAGAGAAAGAGAGAAAGGAGAGTGTTTGTATTTCAAGTGGAAGAAGCCTTGTTCATCTCCTAGTACTGAGCATTACTATCAGTTTTGCAAGAATGATAGATATAACAGATTGGGAGCCAGAAAGAATAAATCTATGTCAGTGTTTAAATCTGAGTATCTGGCTTCGTTAAGTATCTCATGGAAATGGTTATCTTTACATGACATTACAGATATGGCAGGAGAGGAAAAATTGCAAAGGCTTTATATTCCTTACAGCAAGTCCAAGTGTCTCTTGAATGTTCATATTTATTCATTTATTAGCTAGACAATGATCAATCCATTCACTAGAATATCAAAATTTGCTTTTTGCATTCACACTGAAGTGTTTTGTGGTGATTGTGGTTCATTTTCCTGAGGCCCTGGGGGCTGTCTCCAAATTCTGTTCACCAGAGCACAAGGCTTTCAGTGTTGCAACGAGTATTTGCTCAATTAAAATATGTAGTTTCAGAGACACCCAAAAATGAGCAAATTTTTGGACACATGAAGCACTGTTTTGAAGTAAAATGCATGGATTTCTGAGGATTACAGTTGTTCAGTGGTACATTAGAAAACACTCACAATACAGATATATTGTGGAAAGAGACTACAGTACATTATTTTTTAAAAATCCCAGCTTTTCATCAAAACACTGCTGATTAAAAAAAGGACAACTTAACCTAGTATCACAGATTTTAAACCATTGTTTTCTCAAATATTTTTGAAAATAAAAAATACTGTTCTATCATAAACTGGTTAAAACTAATATGGGTTTTCTTTTTAGATTTTGTTTTTAGGGGTAAAAATATAGGCAGGACATCATTTGCTTCTAAACAGACAGAAAAAGAACCAATGATATTATCCTGTAGTCTGTATTCACAACTAAATTAAGATAAAAATCAAACTGATACTTTTGGGGGATTTTTTTTCTTTTCCACTTATAATGTCAGGCCATCTGTCAGACATATAAAATGGAATATTTTCATGAGCTGTTTACTTCTATAAAGGATAGTTTTCATAGCATTCAGAATTTTTTAAAGGTCAGAATGACATGGTTGCTGTGGTCAGAAAAGAAACAATGAAACTTCTGTGTGCAACAGATTGACTCTTCAGGTTAAATCTTCCTTTGGGGAAAATTTACATAGTTGATTTATACTGGGTTATATTGATTTACATCACTGTTAGACTCTTTCCATATTCAAGTTATATCCATTTCTTTTACTAATAAAATCAAATGTACCTTGTACACCACAAAATAAAACTAGACTTAAAATTACATGAGTGATGCTGAAAATCATTATAAATTTTATAATTAACCTACTTTTCTTAACAAGATAAGACTGAGAGACCTTGGATTTATTTTCTGAGCAGAGAAAAAGGAGAAAAGGGCCAGACTTTTCTGCAGCTGAAACAATAGTTGTTACATCAACATAATAGCACAGGGATTTCTGAATAGGGTTTAAACTACCTTGTTTATTGAACAATGTTGTGGTTATTTTCAAGCTGTGACAGGTCTAATTAGAATATTCCACTACAGAAGACAGTTCTTCACTAATTTGACTATGTGCATATACATACAGAGAAATATGTGAGTAAGCTACAGTACCACCTGTATTGCATCAAACACAGAGGGAAAATGTACAACTAGAAAAAAATCAAGTAAGATGCTAAGAAATATATATGGCATCAGTATTAATAACATTTTTTAAAATTCTATATCCATAAAATATTTGTGTATGACAAGTAGAAATGAAATATTATGTAAAAGCTTAAAAAGATAGTCTTTTTCTGGAATCAATATGCAATCATAACAGCTTTATCATGAAAACATATATTAATATATTCCTAACTTCATTTAATATTCAAAGTTTTTTTTCTTACTTTTGTATTAGGAAACTTCCTTCCATCATCTAAAAGAAAATACACCTATAGATAAACAAAGAAAACTTTTCACTGTGAAAATCAAATTAATCATCTATTCTTTAATTTAAAATCAATAACAACAATTCAGCAGACAGCAGAGTTGTGCCATGATAAAACAAATATTGTTGCACAGACTATTTTGCAATAATGAAAATTTAAATGCCAATGTAGAAGCAATTTGATAAGAGATGCATCTTAATGCAAGCAGAAGCTTGCACTTATCTCTCACATTGTTCATGATCTTTCTTAGGAAGAAATATAGTTTTATGTCTATTTATATTTATATTTTTACATCTATATTCATATTTTCAAGAATTTCCACCACAGTAGAATTGATCTCCTCAAGATATGAACCCCTCAAGATTTTAATCAGAATTATTTTTTTATCCTTGTTAACCAGTAGCTGTAGCTGGACAATTTTGATTAAGCAATTGCAGTGAGAGAGCTGTATTCTTGACTAACATTTTCTTCAAGGACAAGGAAAGACTTCCAAGATGAAGGGGCTGTCTGGATGAGAGCCACCAGGAGTGAAATCAGGACTGAGCAATGACTGGGGGAAAGGTAATTCCAGCAGTGGAAGATCACGACCACCAACTCATTGACCACCTTCTCCAGACAGATCCCACAGTCAGACTGGGAGGGAGGAAAGAACTATGCCTGAGGGCTAATTAGCATGGGAAGTGAGAGATATAATGGGCAGATAGGGAGTTGAGTACTAACTGATGAAAAAGCTGTGGAAACTGTGATCAGCGAGTGTTAATGCTTTTGTTTGTTAAAGTGTATAAATAGTGTAAAGTTTAGATGATCAGGGAGACAGCATTTTGTGTGCTACCACACAACTCCCTCCTTTGTGCACACTAGGATACAACACAGAAATTTCTCACATGGGTGTGTGAGTTGCTATTGCACCAGGTAATAGGCCTATATTCAGGACAAAGGGGTTTCTTTGAATTATGATAAAATGAATGTTCACACTTCCAAAGGAATTTGATTGATCCAAACTTGAAACAAGTTATGTTCTTGTGGCATATGTCTAGGTGACAAAAATAGTCTGAAAGATTTCCATGAATGCCACTTATATCATTTGCCTTCAAGAAAACTTAGAAGACTCATATTGCTAAGCTGCTCAACTATAGCTTTGGACAAAACACTTCTCTGTTCCATTGCAATTCTTCTTGCAATATTTTTAGTTAATTTCTTTTTTCCCCACCCAAGTCCTATTAAGGATGGTCATAAAAGCCTCCTTTTTCTACTGCTCATTTTGTAGAGATAGAAATATCTTGTGCATAGGAAATACATACTGACAAAGTTTTTCTTTAGAGAATACATAATATGATGAGGTATTTGCAATAGGCTCCAGTGATCTGGAAGCAGTATGACACAAGTATCCAAAATTACACTCTACTGAAATGTTTCATTCACTTATAGACATATAGAAGTGTCCTAGGGTGACGTTATGATGTTTGTATCCCCAATTGTCTGTTGGGTTTATGCTGGATATTACACTCTGTACCTTTAATATTGAGTCTGAAGGGGAGGGAGAGGCACGCAGTTTGTTTTCAGAAACTCTCCTCTGGCTGCTGGCCTTGAGAATGGAGAGGTTTTTTTGGGGTTTTTTTCCCTGTCTCTTTTTTTTCTTTTGCTTTCTTGCTAGTTAGTTAGTGTAGCCATCTGAGGCAGAGAAACTTCATTTTTTTTTCCTTTTTTTT
>VWYP01016788.1:0-40766 GCA_013400435.1 Pycnonotus jocosus | reverse complement strand
TGCTGACTTGGTATTTAAAAGTTAAATGAAAAACTAGGATGTCTTGTAAAATGAAGAACACCTCATCTAAAAAAGACTATCTACCAAAGTACTTTCATCCATTGAGACTTTGCAAAGACATTTTTACAAGTGAATCAATAGCCTTTTTCTTATTTGTAGACTGAAGTGATGGATTTAGTTGTAGATTGTCCTTGGGGAAAAGCATTGCTGGGTAGCCAGATTTGATAGTAACTACATTCTTGTCAGTATTTCTGTATTTGTTAGTGTCTAAGAAATTTCATTAAAAAGAACATTGCTTCATGATCCTGTCAACAGCACTTCTTTATATCAGAGAAGTTAGGATGGTAGTACTTTTGTAATTAGTTGTTGGATTATGGTGGGTAATCCTGGGATTTGTTTGGGATGGTTTTAGTGGCAGTTTATGTGTATTTCAGTATTTTTATTTGTCCTCCCCCCCACACACACAACAGGCAGCCAATTCCAAAGAAGGCAATGTTGGTATGATATAATTACAGATCTTTAAAAATTATTTTATTTATTTCAAACTTCATTAAATGAATGCATTTATGTTTTTTATTTAGGTTGGAATTCAGGTACAGCAGCTAGTTCCCATCAGAAAAACAACTTCAGCTCTCTCAACACCACAATCTGGACATTTACCTGGTGGATCACATTCAGTTATTGACCTTTTTCATGTTCAGAAAGCAAAAAAGCACTCAGAAGAAGAACGTAAGGAAGGTCAGTAAGCTTTGAACGTGGCATGTGTGATAATGATCAGTTCTGAAGGACCCCTAACATAGATCACCTTTTGGAATACTTATTCCATATTATACCAGTATAAATGATGCAGCATAAAATTTCTGACATTGGGTTTGCTGCTGCAAATGAAAATGCTACTAATAAAACTTTGTATAGGATTAGTCCTTTGTTTGTTTGTTTGTTTTAGGTAATAGTAACAGAGGACACTTTGAAATAACAAGTGCTATGATTGTGCTATATATTGCATAAACTCTTCAAATAATGCTAGAAATTACCTTTTACTGTGTCTTGAATCTTCAGAGTATTTTTAACTCTTAGTTGATCACTCTGTATTTTGTTTCCATATGTATAGTATTTGTGGCTGCTATGGACCTTGAAATATCTTCTAATTCAAGAACTTGCACTTTCCTTCCATCTCGTGGTACCAATGCCACATCTGGTCTCAATTCTAATGCCGACAACACTGAGTCTGCTGTCAAATGGAATGGTGTGCATTCTCCTATCAGTGTAAAATCCAGGCTCAATTTGAGTATTGAGGTTCCATCTGCTTCCCAGGTAAACCTGAGAATATGAAACATCTGCAGTATTTAATAACTTGGGATTGTCTGTCTTATCTGGATAGACCCAAAAGGAACTCTTCTTAAATAAAAAGAGTTCTAGTGAAGTACAGTGCACAGTACTTAACTGCTATGGATGCAAAATTATTTTGCCTTAATAAATAATGATGAAGTTAGGATGTACATTTAACATTTGTACAGGAGACCACTATTTAGATGAGAGGAAGACACATTTAAGTAAAATATTTCTATGGGATATGGGGATTTTTTTAGGTGTGTTTCAACAAAGGGACAGCCTTCATTATTTGCACCCCACGTGCCATTCAAGTAGACTCTGTTAGAAGGGTCTGCTGTGAAACAGCTGCACTGAATACTGCAGGTATTTTAGGTATAAGCAGATTTACTTGCTCTTCTGTAAAAGTCTGTCATTTAAGTGTCTGTAATTTAAATCTGTAAAAGCATTTCTGATTTTTTTAAACAGCTTTCTCAAATATTTATCCATTTTAAAAAGCAAATTTTGCTTTTGGCAAGAAACTTGTTCTTGTAATGCAATATCCAAGCCAGCTCAGGATCTAAAAGTAACTTGACTGAACAATGCAAAGCTCTGTACACTCAGATGCTGCCACAGGAGGAATGTGTATAAACAAGTGAAAAATGCACCAACTGTTCAGTAGAGTTCCTAAAACTTTGGTGGCCTTATGGCCTTTCTTTCTGCTTTTAACCATATTATGATATGGAATGTAATAAAAAAATTCAGGGCTGGGAAGGAGTGGTGAGAGTTAGTGCCACACTGCTGTTTGGATACTGTACTAGGAAAGTAACAGCAAGATATTTTACACCCAGGATTCCCAGGAAATTATTATAGTTATATATGCAGCAAATTTGGAATGAGTGAATACAAACAGAACATAGAAGAATAATTGAAGTGATTAACAATACAGACAGCTTTCATCAAAACCTCTCAGTTACTAAGCCAAGTAGATTGTCATAGATATTTGTGGTTCTCCTCTGTAAATCTGGTCATAAGCTCCAAATTTTCTTCTTAAAGGTAAAAGGTAAGCTATTCTAACACAGTTATGAAGTCTCAATCAGCAGAACTTAGAGGCAAATGTTGGCATTTCACTACAGTTTTATTCAAATTTTACTTGTGAGAAAAATGATGCTGTACATCTGCTTGTCAGTTGTATTAATTCAGTCACTTGTGCAGCTGTCATTGTACACAGCAACTTCTGGACACCGAGGGGTTATCTCAGTTGTTTCAAGTGAATAATTGATAGTAAGTAGAAGCTTATTTCATCATCCAGCTCTGGCAAGTCTGACACTTATGCAAACATATGTAATACCAGTAAAGTAAATCAGTAACATGCACCCTAGAACTGTATAAAGAAAGGAATTAATTGCTTACAGCTTTGTGCCAGACACCAATTTAGTATTCATATCAACCTGTTGCCTATATAATTTGAACTCAGAATTCACGTTTCTTTATCATTAGGTAGCTGTAGAGGAAACCCTGTCTATGGTTTTTGGTAAGAAGACTGATCATTGTAAAAAGATAAAACTGTGAGCATTCATATATACTGAGCTGCATAGTCTTAAATAATATTTTACTGCTGCAGAGTGTAACTCTCAGGTTCCTAAGGATGTTTGCATACACAGGGTAATATGTAGTGGGTTTTGTAAAATTCAGGAACTGTATAACTAATGTTTTGACTAAAATAACTCTGTTACCTCTTGCTTAGAAAAATCTAAAATCTTTTATATACTTGTAGCTAGATAAGTCTGTGCTAGAAGCTCTGCCACCTGATCTCCGGGAACAAGTAGAGCAAATATGCACCATTCAGCAAGGAGAGAGTTACGGAGAGAGCAAAAAAGAGCCAATAAATGGATGTAACACTGCACTTCTGTCACAACCAGTTGGAACAGTGCTTTTACAAATACCAGAGCTCCAAGAACCAAATACCAATATGGGAATCAATGTAATAGCCTTGCCAGCTTTCTCACAGGTAGGATGTTTGCATGGTATCAATAAACAATTACTTTTCATCTGTACCAAGTTAGAAGCATTTTCTTGAGACAGCATTAACTGGAACCTGTGACTTCCCACAATCATTCATGGTCCTTTAATGTCTTTTAAAATTCTCTTTATAAGTGTTGCATTATCTGTCAGAAACATAGTATGGTAATATTTATTGAAGATATAATAATCACTCTGCCTATGTTTTTGCTGTTGTTTAATGTAAAACTCCCTCATATACAGTTTGCTTTGCAATCCAGTCTGTAAATAGCTTTTTTTCTGCATTGCAGCTGAGTTACACTGAACCATAAGTCTGAAGCAGTCCTAAAATCTGCTTAGCTAAGTCACAGGAGACTCTAAGTGTGTGTTCTGATGGGGTAAAGCCAACCTTTGCTAGCTTCTTCTGTAGATCCCATTCCTGAGAGAAGGGAAGTCATCGCTAAAAGTTGTACATATCTCCATAATTTTAAATGGAATCATACATGGCATGTCGAGGATGAGAAAAGAACAAAGATGTTTGTCAAAATAGGGATGTGAAAGGGCAGCAGGGAACAGTAAGGATGCTTCTACTGTTATTCTGCTCTTCAGTCCAAGATGATGCTGAAAAAATGTAATGCAAAAATTAAAAGAAAAAAGAAGGAAAAAATCCAAGATTGGATTACCCCGGATACACTATCTTGCATTGCATCATTTAAAGTGGAGCAGTGTTTTTATTTTTCTGTTTCATTGCACCTTTGCTGTTCTCAAATGAAATAACTCCACTTAATCACATTTATAGAGATTTGTTGCTGTTTCTAAGGCATAATGTTGTTTAGCTGATAAACAATCCAGAGAAAATAATGTAGCAATTCCACTAAATAGTTAATGCATAATTGTTATTTTTAAAAATGTGTAGTCTATTCTTTCACTAAAATTTCCTCACCTTGATTGAAGTTCAGAACCAGTTGTGTCAGTTTTTATTCCTGAACTGCAAAGTTTGGTTTCCACTAGGGATTAGTGTGCAANNNNATAATTAGGTAGTCAAGAATTGATTGTTATTTTTTTGAAACAGCATTACTTTTTGAAGTTTTCTTAAAAGGACCTAGTTTGCAGTAGTTTTTTGCACTGTTTTTTCTGTCTCTATCTACTAATGTATTTTGTGACCCAGTTACTTGATCCAAAAATGCAACTTAGTAGAGCAGCCTCTTTGTTTGAAGATGTAGTTCAAGAAGAATTGAGTACTTCCTATTTATTTGTCAAGGATAGCCGTAATATCTATCTGAGAGTGCCTTATGCTCATACTCCAGACTTTCTCCTGAAAGCCATTCAGCTTTCTTGATTGATTTACGATTTTCATTTTCTGAGTTAAGTCCAAGTTTAATAGCTAGAATAGTATGGTTGAAANATAGCCTTGCCAGCTTTCTCACAGGTAGGATGTTTGCATGGTATCAATAAACAATTACTTTTCATCTGTACCAAGTTAGAAGCATTTTCTTGAGACAGCATTAACTGGAACCTGTGACTTCCCACAATCATTCATGGTCCTTTAATGTCTTTTAAAATTCTCTTTATAAGTGTTGCATTATCTGTCAGAAACATAGTATGGTAATATTTATTGAAGATATAATAATCACTCTGCCTATGTTTTTGCTGTTGTTTAATGTAAAACTCCCTCATATACAGTTTGCTTTGCAATCCAGTCTGTAAATAGCTTTTTTTCTGCATTGCAGCTGAGTTACACTGAACCATAAGTCTGAAGCAGTCCTAAAATCTGCTTAGCTAAGTCACAGGAGACTCTAAGTGTGTGTTCTGATGGGGTAAAGCCAACCTTTGCTAGCTTCTTCTGTAGATCCCATTCCTGAGAGAAGGGAAGTCATCGCTAAAAGTTGTACATATCTCCATAATTTTAAATGGAATCATACATGGCATGTCGAGGATGAGAAAAGAACAAAGATGTTTGTCAAAATAGGGATGTGAAAGGGCAGCAGGGAACAGTAAGGATGCTTCTACTGTTATTCTGCTCTTCAGTCCAAGATGATGCTGAAAAAATGTAATGCAAAAATTAAAAGAAAAAAGAAGGAAAAAATCCAAGATTGGATTACCCTGGATACACTATCTTGCATTGCATCATTTAAAGTGGAGCAGTGTTTTTATTTTTCTGTTTCATTGCACCTTTGCTGTTCTCAAATGAAATAACTCCACTTAATCACATTTATAGAGATTTGTTGCTGTTTCTAAGGCATAATGTTGTTTAGCTGATAAACAATCCAGAGAAAATAATGTAGCAATTCCACTAAATAGTTAATGCATAATTGTTATTTTTAAAAATGTGTAGTCTATTCTTTCACTAAAATTTCCTCACCTTGATTGAAGTTCAGAACCAGTTGTGTCAGTTTTTATTCCTGAACTGCAAAGTTTGGTTTCCACTAGGGATTAGTGTGCAACTAATATCTGAGTTCTCTCTGCCCCAGCTGTTTTAAATTTTGTAGTTACATCTGTCCATAAGCAAGATGTGTGTTAAATTAGGCTCTGCTCTGAACTGCACCCCTCCACACTTGGCTTGCCACTCAGTACTGGTTTTCAGGTAAATGGTAACTGCATATGGCTTACTATAAAAATTCCTTTTAGTTTGTTTGTGCTTTATCTGTCTAATAATTAGGTAGTCAAGAATTGATTGTTATTTTTTTGAAACAGCATTACTTTTTGAAGTTTTCTTAAAAGGACCTAGTTTGCAGTAGTTTTTTGCACTGTTTTTTCTGTCTCTATCTACTAATGTATTTTGTGACCCAGTTACTTGATCCAAAAATGCAACTTAGTAGAGCAGCCTCTTTGTTTGAAGATGTAGTTCAAGAAGAATTGAGTACTTCCTATTTATTTGTCAAGNAACCCTGTTCATTAATACAGGAGGATTTTTTTTCTGTGTTAAAATCAAAGATGAACTTAATTCAAAAATACTGTCTTACACTAAATATAGTTTGACGTATTTTTTTCTCTTAAAGTCTTTGTGGTAGTGTATATTCTATGACTGCCCACAAACATTTAAATCTACTTGTGGCCCATGAAGCAGTGAAATGAGTAGTAATAGGTTTCAGGTATAGAAATACTGCCAACCACTCCAAAATGAGTATTTTAGCTACATCAGATATAAATTATGCCCTACCATCTTTTTATAGCTTAATAAGGTTTGTTTTTCAGCTCTTCCTTTCTTTTGTCTGAGCTGAGTTTTTATGATCAGATGCAAAACTAATTGGCTGATAGTGATTTATTCATTAGAAAACGTGGAAAATTTCCTTTGTCAGGTAAAGTTCTCCTGTGAAAGGAATCCAGATGGGTTGCATCCTTTTCTATCAGTTTCTGAAGCAAGCTTTTAATTTAGAATAGCTGTATATCTCTGTAGCCTGGATCCTGGAGAAGTGTAGGATGCATAAAATAAAGATTACAGATGCCTAGAAATTAATGACATTTGTAATAATTAGTGGTGGTGAGTTTTCATCTCATCCTTACAGTGGCTTCACATGGTAGAGATTCCTCCTAAGGAAATTGATACAAGCACATCAGAAATACTGATAGCTGTATGCTGAGGTCATCCATGACTTTATAAAACCAAGGTTCTCCATAATGTGAAAACTTTCAGAAACTTGTATCACAGTGTTAGGACATTGTACAATCAGTTACCTGACACTCCAGTTATATTGGAGAATTCATGTGAATTCAATTGATGACTCCTCTAATTGAATTTTTCCATGTTACACTGTGAGAGAGCAGGGATGTGGGAATAACAAAAATGTGTCCAGTTCATGTACTGCATTATTTCTGCATGAGTTAAGTGGTGTACACAAAAAACAGTGTCAATTCAGAGCATTCCAAATCCTTGACTCTTGAACGCTTTACCAGAGAACACTAACCTTTTTTTAAAAGTTTTATTTAGTAAAATTTGTATTTCAAAAGATAACTTACACTTGTGATGTAATTGGCTGCATTCCACTATAGTGCTTTGTTCTGCACAAATGGTAATAGAGGTCAGAGCTGTTCCCCTTTCCTCCTTCCTCACACCATTCTTTGTGGTGAAAAATTTGTGTTGACTCATGGAATTCTGAGAAAGGAACAAACTTGTGCTAAATTGATGAATTTTAACCTGTAAGAGTATGTTCTGATGTTTATTATCTGTATTATTTAGACATCATGTGTGTGAATAGCATGGTGTACCTTCCTGTCATAGCATACATGTTCTGGTTTTAAAAAATGAAATCTCTATTGAAAATAATAGATACATTTTTAATTTATTTGCAGATTTACATGTAATAAATACAGTATTTCAGATAATGATAGAAATTGCACTGTGCTCTTAGAACAGCAATTCTAGTTTTGACTCATTTTTTGGTTTTTGTGCTCATCTCTGAATTTTACCCGTGAAATAAAGAGCACTCTCCCACTGGCAAATTTAATCCACTAAATGATAGGTTTGCTTTTTTGAATTAGATTTTGAAGATTATGAGGTGAAAACACTGTCTAGTTATAATGGGAAACTCCAAATACAAGATGAGTCTGTCACTGATGTGCTACTTCAGACACGCAAAGAGAAAAAATAACTAATAATAATAAGAAATTCTATTTTGTCCATATAAGTGTGTCTGGCAATTGGCATCAAATTATTTCCTGTCTAGAATCCAAGTCCCTGGGACAGTTGCAAGGGACTGTGCTTTTATCAGTCAAGCAAGTGGTGGACAACTGTGGGAGAAAACTCTTTTGCTAGTTCAAAATATGACATAGCTGGACTTGGCTCTTCCTGTCCTTAAAGAACTGACATAATTTCCAAGAGTATTCTGAGAAGTATCAAAAGAAAAGGAAGAAAAAAAGTCTGGTAGTCACAATGTTTGTTTTGAAATTTGAAGGGAGTCCTCTCTGGGGTAGGCTTAATCCTGCTCTTAATGCAGCTGTACTGGGTATCAGTGGGTAAGTAAAGGGTTATATGCTCATAACAGTGATTTTAATAAATAATTAGAGTAATAAGTAAGTGTATATTTTTGTTGTTCTTACAAACTAAAATATACAGAGAAAATGTACAATGTATTTTACAGTGTTTCAGTTATATCTCCTTTATTTTTGCCTGGCATAAATGTAAATGCCTTTCTCCTTTGAGTGACCTAGAAGGAAATGTTGCTGCTCACTGCTAAAATAATAAAATGAATCTTTTGTTACTGTTCAGGTGGACCCTGAGGTTTTTGCTGCACTACCTGCTGAGTTGCAAGCAGAGCTGAAAGATGCATATGATCAAAGGCAGAAGCAATCAGAGCAGCAGCCCGCTAACACTTTAGGTGAGAATGTGTAGTTGTGCAGTAGTCTTCTGGTACAGGAGTTGTTTGCTGTCCAAACAGCTCTGCAACCCTAAGTACCAGACTGGAAAATATAACCAGAGCTCTCTGAAGATGCTGTGTTCAATTGAATTTCTGTATTTATTTTTGACAGACTGTCAGTTAGAACCAGCTGTGGTTTCAGTTTGCAAACAGGTGCCCAGCTTTACTCAAATGGGTAATTAATTCAATTCATGGGGACTGTGGCACTAAACTTACTGACATCCATATGTTTGCTGAATGGAATCCAAACTTGATGTGCCTTGTGATTTAAAGTATTGTACCTTCTTAAGTTAGTTAAACTCTCTGTTCAGGGAGCATTCTCATGGTTCCCTGAAACCCATAGCACTGGCAGGGCTTTGGGGCAGATAGAGGATACTGTATCTCACGGTATGTCTCGTAGTCTGCTGGGTTTACTCTGAGCTGATCATCCGGGTCTCCTTTTTGTAATCAATAGAAAGAAATAAGACTAATTCTCTGTGAACTAGCTTTGTCATAAAAATAGGTTATAAATGCTGTTGGCTTGATTGCCACTTAAACATTGCATTGTAATTACAATCACACCCTGATTTCATAGCCAGTGCAGACATGTTAGACTGATGGAATGAGAGCGATTTCCTTCATAAACTGTGATAAAAGCATTGTGAGGGCTTTACCCTGCTGGCTTTGCTGATAACACTGGTGGGACAGTGCTCTGACTGAGGTCAGGCAATCTTTCCAGTGCATTCAGATTTCACCAGCTGCTTATATTCAAGTACTGAAATGCTCACATTGAAAAGCTTATGAATATCTGAGTATCCTCTGCATACACTGAAAGTCTAACAGTGCTTTTCAAATACTTAAAAACTTGCCAGGATCCGGAACGGAGTGTATATGTTAAAGTTGCTTTATCTAGGCTGTGTTTTTTCAGGTGATCATTAGATTTTTGTGGCAGATACAGAGGTCTCCCTTTCAATGAAAAAGTATTAAATTTCAAATGTGTCAGCCACTGACTTTTCCTATGTTTTTCAGTGTCAAAAAATCCTGTCCTACATCTGAAGCATACAACTCTGAAAAATAAGAAAAAAATACGGAAAAAAAATCCAGTCAGTCCTGTGAAAAAGATTCAGAGTCCTTTGAAAAACAAACTTATTGGTAGTCCTGCAAAAAAGATGCCAGCTACATCTGGAAGCCCACAGAAGCTAATAGATGGCTTCTTGAAACAAGAAGGAACAGCTGCTCAGGTACTTTTAACACCAACAGCTTTTGGTAAAGCTGTGTCTGCTTCTTTAGACTGAGTTCACATTGCTGTTATTCTTTACTGGATTCTTTATTCATCTTCTCTGTATGTATATGGTGTTCCCATGTGTGTCAGACTGAGCATTATCCACGTCTGTGTTGGTAACAGGCAGAAGCAGTTCCATCCACTTCGGATTCTTTGGGCCCATCAGCTCTGCAGACGGAGCAGCAGCCGGGCTCGTTCAGGCCGCAAGCCCCAAACCTGGCTGGAGCTGTGGAATTCAACGATGTGAAGACGTTGTTGAAAGAGTGGATCACAACTATCTCGGGTGAGGGATGTCACACTGGGGTGATCTTGCAGTGCATCACAAAGAAAACTGCTTTGAGTAGGCTTTTTGTATTTCCTTTCTCCTTCACTCTTCCTTTTGCTGCTTATTGATCACAGTACTCTTGAAGTCTGACTGCCTTGGCATTCTTGGAAGAACTTGATTCTTGCTACCAGCTGTTACTCTGTGGCTTTGCCAGTTCCTGTGTCTTGCTTAACATCATGAAAATTAACATGCTTCCTCTTCAAGCTATGTGTCTGGCCATTGTCCTATGCCTGGATGTTACTCGTGTCCGAGGTTTACTGTGGTTTTCCAACATATTGCAACCACTAAGATGAAAGCTCTTGAAAGAGAATTCATTTTCTTCTATGAACATCTCATCTTACGGGCAAAGGAATGCAGAGTCTGGGGTTTTGTCAAAATAAGTGCTGGAAAGAACCCTAGATTAAAAAAGCAAACAAACAGAAACTATGCAACTGTGACACTTTTGCTGAACTGTGATTTGAATTAGGTCAAACAAATAGCAACTCCTTAAAACCTTGGGAAATTTGACCTTCTGACCCTGGATATTACTATTCTCCTAAGAGTTTCAAAACAGTTGTTGCATTCTAAATCCCAATTCTTTTCCCTTTGGTTACTGCTAGCTTTGCTGTCAGTTGTTCTTACTGAAAAAAGAGAAGAGGTCTACAAGACAGGTATTTCAGGACCGTGCAGTGCTGTTATGTGCACAGCTTCTGATGTCAGGAAGATGTGTGAGAATACAGAAATTGTCAGGTTGGCCCCTGATACGTTGACACTGCAGAATTTCTATTGTATTCCCATTCTGTCATTATATTCTAAGTATACTTACAGAAAAGAACTAATTTTTTTTTTTAATTTTTATTACAGATCCTATGGAAGAAGATATTCTACAGGTTGTGAAATATTGTACTGAGCTAATAGAAGAAAAAGACTTGGAAAAGTTAGACCTGGTTGTTAAGTACATGAAAAGGTAATTTAATTGCTAGTATTTGTGAACTTTAAACTACTTTTGTTAGAATTTATACACTAGGTGCTGCACTGTGAGCCCATTAACTCATTAAACATTCCACTGATGAGTGTTTTTAAGCTTAAAAACTGGGGTTGAGGGAAGTAGTTGGAGTGTTAAAATAGGTAATTTGTGGAAAAATAATATTTAGTAGTATTTCATAGAACGACAGAATGGTTTGGCTTGAAAGGGACCCTAAAGATCACCCAGGCCCAACACCCCTGCCATGGGCAGCGACAGATGGGCTCCTGCCCCTGGAGCAGGTTGCTCAGAGCTCCTTCCAGCCTGGCCTTGAAACTTAGAGGGATGGGGAATCCACAGCTTCTCTAGGCAACAATTTCTAGGGAAAGATTGTAGTTTTCATCAGCATTGTCCCTTTTCTTCATACTGTTTTTTGGTTTTTTTTTTTTTTTTTTGTGGCATCTTAGAGCAAGTGAATTAAATCAGGTCTATCCATATCCTGTCTTACCTCCAGCCTTTAAATCCATTCCTGTTACTCTGTTATTGTGCTCCTAATACTCTTCCCATGAGTTTGAGATTTCAATCCATTTAGGACTTGCTTATTAACTAAAGCTTAACTGTGGGGCTCAGCTTTCTAGGTTTTAGATCTGCAAAATACGTTTCACAAAATGAATCAATACCAAAAAGACTACAGAAGCGTAGAGAGTTCACTGGGCTTTTGTATTATGGGATATCTTTAGGCCTTAGAATATGCAAAATGCACAATGCAGTGAACAGTTTTATGAAATCTTTATAGTAAATGCTTTATAAAACTCCTCAGAATTGTCAGAATGTTCCATTCCTGGTCCCTATGTGCTGGATATGCACTGATGGCAGCGTGTCTCTCCAAAGGGTTCACACTTACTCATGTGATACTGATATTCCACCCTCCAGGTCTGAGTGTAGGAACCCTCTGCTCTCCTGCAATTCAGGGATCTAGAGGGAGACTGAGAGTGCAGAGCTGCTTTGTTTTCCTTGGGCAGTTCCTTCATTCACTTCTTGTAGCTGCTGGATTATAAGAGTAACTCACCATCATAGGGAGAACTCGTAGTTCTCTGTGGATTTTGTTTTTTAGCAATATTTTTTTTAAAAAAAGAATATATAAAAATTAATATAGTGCCCCAAACACTATTATTTAAATGTGTTGATTGCACTTAGCATTTGTTGGAAATAGAGAAATAGGATCTCTGTCTTGGGATGAGGAAGTAAAGATCAGGATTCAGAGGCTTGCCATTTCTGGTCTTCAGTATGCAGTTGGTGGAAGGTCACCCATCACGTAATTCACAGAGTCACACACTGCCAGATGCCAGAATTCCCAAGCTGCTGTGACACTGCTCACACCAGGAATTCGTGCCATTAAGTGAGGCTTGGTGTATTTAAGTAGAGAGGGAGGGTTTTACCAGGACTGAATCAAAATTCCATTTGTGGGGAACTGCTGTGATCTTGTTTTCCAGTGTGAAGACCAAAAGTGATTGTAAAAAGGACTGGTTCTGTAATGGTGATTTTCTTCTTCCTTTTCCCCTTCAGGTTAATGCAGTCATCTGTGGAATCAGTTTGGAATATGGCATTTGACTTCATTCTTGACAATGTTCAGGTAGTTTTACAACAAACTTACGGAAGCACATTGAAAGTTATCTGAACTTGTAGTAAAGAGCTTGATGAGAGCCTGGAGCTCTCTGCTAGCTGTGCCATAAGTGCTTGTGAGGTATTTGCAAAGTGCATGATAGTAATGCCCTGAGTTTTTATAATTTCAAATTTCTTTTTAAACAACAAAGTGTTTTGTACATTTCTTTTCAGAAAGTGCCAAATTTGTCAGTATTGCATGTAAATAATTGTGTTAAAATTCTTTTATTGTAGTATAGAATCTATTTACAAAATGTTTGTTTATAAAGTTTTATGGATTTTTACAGTGAAGTGTTTACAGTTGTTTAATAAAGAACTGTATGTATATTTTTGTACTGATTCTATTTTGTGATGCTTCAGTTTGAATATAGTGACCCCCTTTTACTAAAGGCACAGCTTTGATTCATTTCACAAAGTTCTACACAGTGGCACTGCCTCAACACACAGAGGAGGCTGCTGTACAGACACCTTGGCCACTTTTTGTTTCTTCTCTGTTAACTTTATTACAGATTTTGAGCCGAGAGGAATATTAGTTCATTTTCAGTTTCATCTTTCAAAGATTCAAGACAGGGTGGCCCAGCCACTCCTGAAGCACACAGGATGGTAGCTGAAGGCTGGGTGCTGTCTGACCTTGGGTGTCCTGTCACCTCTCACATGCTTCTAAGTCACCTCAAAGTAGCACCATAAAGGAGCGGGGAGTAGCCAGCACAGAGCATTGGTCAAGCCTGCATCTGTCCTCTGCAATGCTCCTGCTCAAGACAGAGCCACCTGTAAAACACCACCGTTCTCCCCAGCCTGTGGCATGCATTTCCTTTGCAGCAAAACACTGGTTGTAGGGAGTAGCAGAGACAAAATAAACCCATCCCATTGCTGTGTCCCTGCTTGGGGGCTGTGCTTGCATCCCTGCAGTTCATGGTTCGGGCCAGTCTGCTTTCTGCAGGTGTGCACCAGCCTCACACAGTTGTACTCGGCCCAATACATTGAACCAGGCTGTGCAGGGACCTGGAGATAATGGAGAAGATTTGACAAAAACCAAGCTGGTAAGAAAAATCTCTTCTGAAGAAATGATGGGGAGGTGAGAAGTATCTTACATAATGCTGGGCATAGAATTGAGAGCAGGAAGGCAAGCTGGAGCTAACCCTGGAGCACTCTTTGCACCACTAGCTTAAATGGAAGCACCTTGCCTAGCACAGGGCAGGGAGAGCAGCTGCAGCTGCCGGTCCAGCTGGGGCAGAGAAAGCTGTGTGGTCACATCCCTGTCTGCAGTGCAGCTTACAGCAGTGGCAGCAGAGTTTTGGCTTTAGGCTGTGGCCATACCCTGGGAGAGGTACCCACCTCTACAGCCAGATGACAGGTGAGGGAAGGGCAGGAGCTGTCACTTCCCTTGACTTCAGTAAGGCTTTTTGTTAAATCTCCTGTCCCATCCTCAGGGACAAGCTGATGAAATACAGGCTGGAGCCAGAGAACTTTATTGAAAACTGGGGGCAGGCAGGCCCTGGGGACCGGTGGAACAAAGTCCTGTTGGGGGCCAGGCCCAAGCAGTATCCAGAGCCAGTACCAGGTCCAGTCCTATTCACCACCTTTGTAAAGGAGCTGGGCCATGGGGCTGTGCAGCCTCAGCACATTTGCTGATGACACAGAGTGAGCTGAGAGGGTGGGGGGTGCTGCTTTCAGGAGCAGGAGCTGGGTGAAGTTCAGCACAAAGAGTTGCCAGGTTCTGATCCCAGGGGTCAAGGCAGGAGCTTGTGCCCTCTGCTCAGCAGTGGTAGCTGAGCCCAGTGCTGGGCCCCTGAGTGCGAGAGAGA
The DNA here is from genome assembly GCA_013400435.1 of Pycnonotus jocosus. Lineage (NCBI taxonomy): Eukaryota > Metazoa > Chordata > Aves > Passeriformes > Pycnonotidae > Pycnonotus > Pycnonotus jocosus. Next base: position 26,107 of record VWYP01016788.1, on the reverse strand, counting down.
CACAGAGCAACTCAAACACGGGCCCCATTGGTGCCCAAGGGAATGGAGCTTCTCCCACAGCACAAGGAGGGCTGAGACAGCGGGACCTTGAGAAGCTGGGGGAGTCTGATCCCTGTGAATGAACACCTCGTGGTGCTCCTTTGCTTGCATCCAGTCAGCGATGCGTGTCTAGAGAGAGATGGACATTGTCTTACGTTTCCATTAGTTCCTAGTGTGGGTTTTTTGGAGCCCCTTCAGTTCCTACTTTTGAAGCTGCCTTTTTCTCTTTGCCTTGGTTCAGAAATACCAGCACATCAGCTGCTCAGGTATTGCTGAAACTCAAGCAGGTATTTTACCAGTCTGGTTTCAGGTACAGCCCTGGTTTTGGAACTGGTGTTCAGATGTAAAATCGGCATCGTTAAAAGGACTCAGCTGTCAGGTTATTTTAAATCCCACAAAGGGAGCCTGCCAAAGGAGCATATCTGTTTCCTGGAGTTTTTACCTATTGAAGAACACTCTTACACATTTGAGGAGCCAAAGAAGAATACATTGACCACACTCTTTGACATCTGTGTTCTTAAGAACTTTTATTAGTGTAGTTTTCATGATTGCATAGTTTGCAAAAGAAAATTTTAACAATTAAATGCAGTCTCCTCCCTCTGATCATTCTGTTCACCCACGGATGGGAAGTTGCACCACACACCATAGTGAAAAGGTCCTTATCAATGGCAAGTTTAACGTCTAACAAAAAAAAAGAAAAATCCAGAAAATTAAATTCCATTTGCAAAGGACATGAGTTATTAAATGTTCCTTTGTAATGGAGTCCACATAATCTCAATCATAACATTCAGATTTTTCCAACAAAAAAATAATCCAGGTGACAGAAGAAATCTGATCAAACTGTGTGTTGTTTCATGTTAAACTCTTGTAAGTATCTTAAATGCTAAAAATCTCAGCTGCATAAACAGTCCTCGAGTTTGTTTCAGCTTGTGCTTTTGAAGACTGTTTGTTTTGCTCCCGTCAGCATGAGCTGTGAGTTACCCAGAGACAGCCTCAGTAAGAATACATCAAGCTGTCATTCCAGACAGGGAGGCAGAGAGGAAGCGGGATAGGAAAATGCTGGGATTACAGACTGACTCCCAGTCATTGCAAACATCCACACTGGAGCTGACTCAGTCCCACGCTGTCAGGTGACTCCAGAGCTGTGATGCAGCATTCAAAGTCACAGCTGTTTGCAGGTGCTCACACCTCTGGGCAGCAGCTGGAGAAGAGATGCCAGCTCTGACCTCTTCCAGGCGTTGTGCGGTGTTGAACACCTGGCCTGCCCCTCCCGTGCCTCAGGAACGCTGACATCACCACCTTGAGCACACTGGAAGTGCATTCAGAGGAGGAAACGCCTTTGCTGGAACAGCCTCCACCTTTTTGCCAAGCAGAGGGAGGCAAGAGGGCCCCTGCCTGGCCTTTCCACATTTGCCACAGCCCATGAAGTGAAACTTTGATTACTGAAGCAAACTGTAAAACAAATGGGCTGCTATGTCCATCTTCTTTATTTGTGGCTCTGCATTATAATGATTACAGGTTGACTTCCATGAACTGTACAAGCAGTAAAAGGTGGGCAGCTATGCTTTACAACATTGTTTCACACAAAGCGAATACAGAGATATCCAATTGCCTAATTTTCTATTTAAAAAAACCTCTATAGGCACAAAGCAGAAGAATGTTGGAAAAGAAAGTCAAGGAAAGAGGTATGCATAAATAAAGAAGTATTTCTTACATCAAAAATGTCCCAAGAATCACAAAGTCTGCAGAAGCTGGGTTAATCAAATACTGCAGTACCGCTCTCATCAGTATAAAAGTGAAAGAGCTTTAGTTCTGTAATAAAAATTCAATTTATTTTATTTTGGAGAGAAAGTGGGAAAAAGGGTGGAAGGAAGGTGTAAGAGAGGAAAGGGCAAACTTTAAAACAGCAGCCAGTATTAGAAAGGGTAGTAGGAGAGGTGAACAGGCACATTGGAACCATGGGAACATGTAAATTGACCACTGTCAAACCAGTGTAAATTTCTTGGTTTCTCATGGAAAACATTTTATCCACATATTTTCCTCCCAAACATATATCTCCAACACAGGACTTTGTTGGTAACATTTTTAGAACAGGAAGAGTGCATTTATTCCTGCCTCCCCATTGCTGTAAAAGTTATCTAGATGATTTCAAACACTTTCTTCAGTTCTACTATAAGCTGCCAGTCAGACTTCTGCATCTCATCCCTGAACCAGTCCTTCAGAGCATCGATGGACTGACGGCTGATCTGTAACACATGAGACAAACCCATCAAACACAGAATTAAAGGCAGCTTTCAGCACACTGGAAACAGTTATTCTGGAGAAAGGGCAGTCTGCACACCAGCTAAACTCATTCTAAGGCCCTGTTTGCTGATCAGCTCTATGACCCATCCTATTTGTTTCCCTTCATTTCTCCTCACACTGTGGCCCTTATCTGGCCTAGAGGGGCTGCACCTGCACAGACCATCCCACACCTTATGCAGAACTGGAGAGGTCTCCTGCTTCCACCAGAGCCTACAGGACCAGCAACCCCACCCTGTCCCTATCCCAGGCCCTACTCACCCTTCACTTGTGGGCACACACAATGGGCACATGTGTGGCAGGAGGTGTCTTGTGACATGGTGACTAAAGCAGTTGGGAAGGTGGGGAGCTGTGGCTTTTCTTCCAACAGCAAAAGATGGAGCAAGGGATCATCTCCTCCTTCAAGACCAGTGCCCTCCAGTCAGAGCAACTGGAGGATTGCTATTTATTGTGCAATTTCAAGCACAGGCTGTGGTGCCCTTTGGGACTGCTGAGCTCTGTGTAAAGCAGCTGGATACACTGAGTGTGGCATTTTGCCCTCTCAGGTGCTCTGAGCTGCAAGGTCTTTGCAGCCACAGCACCTCCTTTCTCTGGGCCTCGGCAGGGGCACCACTGCAGACCTCAAACCACGGCTCCAGAGACCTCACCTGCACAATGCCACACAAGCACCCTCCCAAGTCAATGTCAGTTTGTGACAGAAGGCTTCTCCCCTGGTTTTGAGGCTCCATGCTACATTTCCACTGCAAGCAAGCTGCCACTCTGTCCTAAGCCCTCTCCACAAATGCAGATTGCTCTTACCTTGCTGACGAGGATATCTGTTGCTTCAAAATGTCGTCCATACATTTTAGGTGATTCCCCAGGAATAGGTTCTATTTTAACACACACTTCTTGGCCTTTCTTTGCAACATCCACTGGTTTGTGGTTTATTTCAATACTTGTAACTATTCCAATTTCAACAAACTGCAATACAATGAAGCAGCTGTAACACATCCAGCAAACCTCTGTGGAACACACTCTTCTCTAAACTCCTGTTTGTAGGCACAGACTTGCTGCAGGAGGTGTGGCACTGGCAGAGCTGCCGCCTCAGCACAGGCAAGCAAAATGTACAGCACAGCAAGTGCTCCACCCTGAAAAGCGCAGGGACATCAACCTTCCACAGCTCATCTGGCATATCAACTGGTTATGCCTTAAAATGTCAAGAGTTGGTTCTCCCTTTCTTAGCTACCAGGTGTGATAATTTTGCCTGTTACTCAATACCACAGCACAGAACTGCCAGATGCCCTCCAGCCACACTTCCTGTGCCCCGCTCCAGGGCTCAACTCTTCTGGTAGAGAGCAGTGAAATATTTCAGCACCAGAAGAAAGACTTGATCTACAAGTCTGACCCTCATCTCCTACCAGCAACCTGTGCACCGAGGAAAGGCATGCAATGGTGCATCATCCCAGGAACTACCAGCTGGATCAAACATGCAGTGGGAAGAGGCTCTTACTTACATTTTTACTAGGTACACACATGGGAGTCCCCTGCTTCACCTGGCCGGCTTCCACCACGACACCCATCACTATTGGGTCACGAGAGTTGAAAATGAACTGAGGGAGTATTTTCAACTTGCATGGAAACACTGCTATGTGCCTGGAAGGGGACAAGAAAAAGCACTTTGAAAGATACACTGAAACAGTGGATGTAACATTAACACTTCTGCCTTCTCCTACCCTTCTTGGGCATTCATTCTAGGACTGTTACTTGGAGAAAAATCAAGCAGGAAAAAACTTCTTTTCCATTCTTGCTAATTCTAGTCCATACCTGATCTTCAAGAACTACAGGGAGCAATAATCATGCATGCCTGGCATGGATTTTAATTTGACAGGCTTGAGTGCTCAACTTAGACCAAGACCAAAGGAGTAGTAATTTTACAGTGTAATTACAGCCTCGCAAGAACACAGGAATAGAAATATTGCTGCCTGAACTCCAGAATTTCAAGTTTTTGTTTTTCTGTTTTTGTGGGGTTTTTTGCCAAGTGAACAAATACATTTAAAAGCTGAGGTAAACAAACTCAAGTTGGGATCAATATGGAATGAAATACATTTTCATTTATTTTGACTGTCATTATTCTACTGAAGACCACCCAATGACACATGATTCCAAAAATTAATTTTGGGTCCCTTGAATCCTTAAATGATTACATATTCATGTTAATGCAGTCAGAATTAAGCCTTCTACACTGGAATCACATAATATGAAACAATAGACTCTAAATCTCTTTAGTTTTGTTTTTTTAACTCTGCAAGGCTAACCCATTTGTCATAATCTAGGAAGAGAAGCAAAGTATAGAAAGCAAACCTAAATAAAAACACTCCATATTACACAACAGCTCTAGCTGAATCTTGCATCTGCTGCACAGCTTTCACAGCTCTCACTGTACTAGGCCTAATCCAGATCTAAACAATTAGACTGGAGCACTGAGTTCTTGCAAACTATCAATTTGTTGTCCTACCATCTTTCTCCTCTTCTCCCTTTCCATCAAAAATATATGCTACATAATAAGAAAACAAGTAGTTAAATACGGCTTCATCTATACTAAAATAAAAGAGACACTTATTAGGGAAGCATCCAGCATACAACTGCTCATACTTACTTGAATTCATCTTGTTTCTGTTTTTTGTAGTCTTGTCTATATTTTGTGAAGGCATCGAATAAATGATAAATTATTTCAGCACTGAAAATCCGAACTCCTAAGCTATCCGCCATCTCCTGTGCGTCCCGTTCAATCCTCACATCGAATGCCAGAATGACGGCGTACCTGCAGGAACAGCGAGCACAAGGGTTCACACCACAAACCAGAGCTGCAGCCAGGGCTGCCTGCAGCACCTCTGCACATCCAGCAACACAGTAAAGCAAAGGGACTTACTGTGGGTCATGCTCCAACATAACTGATGCCTTCATTACATCTTTTTTATGGACAGGACCTATATTAATTCCTGAATACTGTTGGAGAAAGCCATAGAAATCAAGTCACTAATCTTTCTGAGTCAGAAGGAAACATTTACTGACTAAACACAGAATCAGTGACATCAGATAAAGCACAGCAGTACTTACTGGCACTTCTGACGTTTTAAGAAATTCAAGTAATGCCTCTAAAGAGCCTAAAGTAGAAGCCTGGACATAAACACCTTTCTCTTCTAATTTGATTGCATTCAGTGTTTGCTTCAGTTCATGTATTAGTTCATCCTTTAGGAAAAAAAAAAATAACAGGAGGAAAAAAAAGCAAGTTTTAGTTCTTTTGCTATTTATGCCTCAGGTTACAAATCTTCCTGTTCATGAGCTGCTGAAAACATGCGACAGCCATGGTGATGGGTCCCCAGTGACAGAGCTGCAGTGTAAATCATAGAGAGCCTGTGAGACACTGACTGTTCCTGGCATTAGAAAAACCTGAGCTGAACTAGGATTTTTCAGGAAGATGATCGTATAAAACTGAGCAGATGCCCACCTTCAGAGCTGGTAACATTTCTCTGCAGACTACACATGGCTTTCCCCAGCACTGCAAGTTTCTGCTGGCAAGGCTGAGCAAACACATGGCCCACACTGTGTGGCAATGCCTTTGGCTGCCTGAGGATCAGTGACAAAAGCTGACACCTAAACCATGAGCTGGAAAAGATCCTGAACACTCTTTAGGCCTGGGTACAAAACAAGCTGCAAGAGCAGCAAAGCCAATTTGTTGCTTTTTGAGATAGTCAAAAACCCACATTTTTTTCAGAGCCTGTGCCTTCTAACCTCAAACACTTGAGTCTCTTCCTCTGGCAGATGGCTTTTGGCATTGACTTGTAGCCATTGTGTATCTGCTACCAATAGCACACTAAGTAAATACTCATATGGACTCAGCAATAAGCTCTGTGTTTGGACATCCCAAAAGCTTAACCTCCCTTCAAAGGCATAAATAAGTAGACAGAAGACTAAAAGAAGATTGTGTAAATTTAAAAGTAAATTAGCAACATGTGAGTTTCCTTTCTAAACTCACTTCCTGCCTTTGGAGAACACGGAGCAGTTTTGAGTTCAGGATAGCTACATCCTTGCCTCTACCATTTTTAACACCTAAGTCACAACAGAAATTCACTGCAAAAGTCTTAAATTAGCTTTGCAATTAGGAGAGTTTGCAGAACTCCATTAGTAGATATCTACCTAATATAATTTGATTAGAATGTATCCATAAGTTACTACAAATACCAAATCAGTAATTAACAAACTATCCCACTATACTTGTTTTCAAACTTTATTCTAGCAGCAGAGACACCCCAGCAATATAGCAGGGAAAAACTAATGGTCAAGATACTAAAAACATCACAACACCAAAGCTTCACATGGGCACAAGGCTAAAATATGTTATTTGCAAACTGAGCTCTCAACATTTGAGTTTCATCACCAGAAAGCTCAAGTTACCCTCAATGTGTTGTACTTCAACATCAGCCATCTCACCTTGAGGACTGGGACTTCATCCTCTTTATGAGCTACAAGCAATGGCAAACCAGCCAAGGTTTTTTCCAGATCTTTCCCAAGAATCTTCACGCCTTGAGCAGCAACAACTTCTTTGTGCTTTTCATACTGGTTCTGAAAGAGAATATACACACTAGCAAGGAGTTCTGTGCTGGTGCACAGCAACACAACACAGTGCTGAGCAGCTTAAGAACACTGTGGGGAACAGTGAAGTGCAGCAGCTCCCAACTTTCATCAGTGATTGTCTCTGCTCGGCATTTGCACATTTCAGTCCTGCACCTTCAGATGGCCCCTGCACCCCTGCCAAGGTGGGCAGGGCACAGGGAAGTCTTCTAAAAGCAGAGAAGGGCACCAAAAAGGAACATATACTAGAAAAGAGCAAGCAGCAATAGGCAGCTACTCACTAATAGAATCCCAAAAAATCAGCCCCATAGGCAAGAGGTGGGAAAATGGCAACAGCTTAACAAAACCACTAAAGCTTAGCTGACACACAGCCCAAGCCTCTGTGCACGAAAGGGTGTCTCACTCTCCCACTGGAGGCCATCCAGCCTTTTCATATGCATAATTCCATGTTCAATTTCCCAGGTTCTCTCCCCATCCAGGGGAACCTCAAAGATCTCACACTCAGGGCATGGCTTTAAGACATAACAAACCAGTTATTTCTGAAGATCTTTAAACTGATGTTGGAAGGATTTTCTGGTTTGTTTCTTAATTCAATTTAGACGTCCCATCTTTTTCTTAAAGCTACAAGGCAGCTTCCTTTCTCAATAAGCACTTTGTTCCTGCAAACTTCTATCCTTTAGCCCTCCACTCCAAATATTTTGGTCATATTTCAAGGATGACAATTCCACATGAACAAGCTGAATCAAAATGCACCCTCACTGCCTGCCTTAAAAAAGCCCAACAGCTACCCTAGGTCCACTTCCACAGCTCAAGGTTCTCAAATCTGAAAGGCCTTTCCTATTACATTCACCTAGGTTATCTATATGATTTTCTTTGCCTTTAAAAAAAGTCTGTGCAGACATTTATTCCTTTCCTTTTAAACAACATCAAAGCACCTCTTTTCATCATCTTTGAATTGCATGCATTAATCTTAATATATATTAATTTATTTACAGCCTTTTGATTCTGTGTCTCCTCCTCATTTCATGGAAAGCCATGCAAGAAGGATGTCAAATTCAGGGCCTCTCTTCAGGCTAATGAGACTAGGGCAGCAAAACCTACAACAACTCTTTGAAAAGGCCAAGAGGCTGCAGATTCTGCAGAAGTCCTGGCCTCTGCCACTCACCAACCTGCCCTAGAAACTCATGTGTTCACTTTTCTCAAATATAAGTGCACATGATTTTTGTTACTAAAAAACCACTTCTACTAATATTATAACTTTAACTCAGAAGCTGCTGTACCGGTACACTCCAGTCTCCATTTAGGATGGGTATCTCCCTCTCACATGTAGCCACAAACCTGAATCCCTCATTAAAGCATACACATCCCAATTCACACTGCAAGGTAATTCCTTGATCATTCTCTTTGCCAGTGCTGTAATAACACACACCCCAATACAAACACACAAGTACATTTTCACAAAAGACACCAGATGTCCCCTGCATGCCCCTTGAAGTCCCCTTTAGATACCATGAATATAACCACATTCTACTACAGCCTCTTTTTATAAAGCTTGATGTATTTTTTCCTGGTTCTAAATGTTAGTACAGTAAACAGTTGCCATACCTTAACTCGTAGCTCCTTCATAGGAGGAGGCAGCAGCAGACCTCTAATCTGAGTTACGATGGGACCTTCTACCCCAGGAACAATAATGGTGTCTCCTTCTCTCAGACGTCCATTAATCAGAATAACGTCTATGGTAGTGCCCATGCCTGGCAGTGCTTTAACCTGAATAAAGCAGGGAAAAAAGTTACTTCCTATTTATGCACTTCAAGCACTCTTTTTTTTACCAGAACGAAGGGTGCAGGCAAGGGAGAAATTTCTGTATGAATTTCAAGAAAGAGTTGCTGTATTACCTCCATGACTTGAGCTCTCAGCTCCTGACACTCAGCCAGTCTCTTGGTCAGCATGGTTTGTGTGAGCTCAACGAGAAGAGCTATCAGACTGCCCATGCCATCCCCTGTGTGAGCAGAGGTAGGTACAAGAGAAACAAAAGTGCGGGGATCCTTATTCTCATAAAACAAGGCCGCGTTCAACCCCTGGAATCAGGATTAACAGTTACACAGGGAAAAGCACATATGCACATCAGTACTGACAGTAACATTCAACCCCAGTCAAATACCACTGCATTTTTTAAATCTCAATTTAAAAAGCCAGCACTGTTACTGACAGCATGCTGTGGAACACAAAGCCTCAATCCACACTTGGAAGCAGTGTGGGATAATTCTACAAAGTTAATTACCCCATCTAGCTTCCAGACAGCATTGTATGTCACCAACAGAGGAAGTTACCAGAACTGATGTGATTCATACCCTGCCAGCACCCAAGAGAAAAAGAGACAGATGGGATTCTCTCAGGCTTTTCCCAGAGAGAAAGAGAACAGTGACAGAAAACTTCATCTGCTATTCATGATTCCATTTACCAGGCACAGCAATTAGCTATTTTTCTCCAAACCAAGAGTAAAGATGGAGCAGTTAAAATTATGTAAAATGTAAAAACAATGAAGCTTGGTTGGTGAGAAGTTAACACCAATGTGTCAGAAGAGATGCAACAGTTTTCTTGATATTCCAAGTTGTTTTGAGGAAAGAGGGAAAAGCAAAACAAAACAAAAACCACCCACTAAGCCAAAACAAACCCCACCACTCACCCACCCACCTTTACTATCACTTTTAAGCCAAGAACCTTGAATGTTCCAACCTACCTGTTTTGCAAATTCCACTATGATAGCTTTTGCACGTTCTTCAAATTCATCTTTGGTATTTTTTTTCTGCTTCTTTAAGGTGACAGCTACATCCGTATCTGGACTTTTCTTCCAATCATATAACCTATCAATCTTGAAAATACAGCAGTATGTCATCTTATGCAGCTTACTAAAGGGTGTGTTTATGCTTATGGCACATCATCAGTGAGAAACACTATCAACCAACTTAGCTAGCCATCTATCTGCTCCAGTGATCAAATTAAAGCATTTTTATTTGCTTTAGGTACTACATTTAGCTCTGTTTATGTCAGGCAGTATTACAGAATAGCAATATTACTTCAGATTTCTAAAATTCAAGCTATGGTAATCTTTTTCATATGGAAAAAGTTTATATGCATAAATTACACTAAGGTTAAAATAAGACATTCAGAAGAGACCTTTTTATGGATTCACATACACACAAAAAAAACCCCAAAATCACACAAGTGTTTGTGGTTTTTCCTGAAAAGCGACTATACTAGTTTTACTAAGAACTTTTAAAATTTACTGGTAAATATGGACCCTTCCTCATGCTGCTACAGAGAAGGGACCAGAGTGGGGTTCAAAAGACAACTGTAGTTCAGAAACACTTCCCCAAGATAGCTGCCAAAAGAGGACAGACTAAGCCCAAAAATCTACTTGCTGTACAAATCAAAACTACATCTTAAGAAAATGGATTATAACCTGGTCAAATAATACAACTATAACTTAAATTGCAAGGGCTCTTAGCTATTTAATTTCAGGCTTATTGTAGGCCTTTGATGGCAAGGAATGACAGTCAGGTCTTTGGGTCTGACCGAGAGAGAACTCTCTACTACTCAGCCATAAGGCCTGGACACCTCTCCATCAAAGGGATTGTTTTGCACTCTTTCAAAAAGTAGCTGGTTTTGGCAATGAGATAATGGCCTCCTCAGTTCCAGCCACCTTCAATCTTAACGCTCCTTTCCTTTTTTGAAGTATATTGCAGTTTTTACACTGCACACGAACATCCTTCTGACAGCTCTCTGTCAGCATGTCAGATGGCTTCCAAAGTCATTGGACATGAGTAATTTCCATATATATATTTAATTCATAGAGTCATCACAAACAGGTAGCATAGCTTCTCATGCACAGGATTTCTAAAAACAGGGCTGAAAATAACTGGCTAATTTTCCATCTAATATTGCAAACCCCAAAATACTTCCCACCAGTGATCAACATTACTGCTCCATGGCCTAAAGTCAGCTTGTCTTCAAGTCAACTTGACCAGTATCAGTGGCTAAAATAAATTATGGCTTGTCAACATGAAGCTTCTGTTGGAATTTTATCACACAAATCTATAAAAGTAGGCACAAGGGGAAAAAAAGCCCCACAATTGAAGTACAACTTCCAGAATGATACACAGAGGTTACATAAAGCAACAAAATTTACCAGTCAGGACTCAAAGAAGAACTGATTGTTCTGCAAAGCTCCTTTAGAGCCATTGTGGTATCAAGGACACAAAAATTGCAACACACAGGACCCAAGAACCACCCCTTCAGATTTTACACAAAACTATTTCAGTTCAAGGAAGAAAACAGACAACTGTCAAATGCCAAATGCGCTATCAGAGTGGAGAAATACACTATTAGGATAAAAAACTATCCTACCTTGTTGAGAGCTACTATAAAGGGGCATTTCTTTGATTTCAACAGATTTATTGATTCAATTGTCTGTGGTTCCAAACCATGCATGATGTCAACTACAAGTATAGCAATATCACAAAGTGAACTTCCTCTATTTCTTAGATTGCTGTGACATTAAAAGACAAAAAAAAAAAAAAATCAGTCATTTAGCAACAAAACCTTTATAGAAACACCAAGTACAATGTCAAACTTACACTGACAAACAAAAAGCTAAAGCTCATTAGTTATTTCCCCTCAAAAATGTAAACCATCCAAACAACAATTTGTAATTTTCATTTAACAAAATACATTAAAGAATGTGTAAGAAAAACTAAGAAACTATTATTCTCCTGAAAGTTTCCATATTATATATTTTTACAATGTAAGATATCTTCTGATCATTTTCTGAGCAACAATTGAGACAGTTAAAGTGAAATGCAGGAGTATAAAATCTGAACAAGACTTTTTTTTATATATTGCATAAATGCTAAGACTATTGCAATTTTATACAATCCAGTGTAAAGAGACTATCACATCTTTGTTACCAAACAAAACCTGGCTAGAAGAGGGACAGCTGTAAGAGGTACCATGCCAAGGTACTGATCTGAACATTACCAAGTGCCCCACAACACAGCATTTCAATGCTTACAAAGGCTTTTACTGAAAAATGTTATATCCTTGTCTTAATCCTTCTGTTTCTAGATTTCATCCAAGATCTCACCTCAGTGAGTTCAGTCATGTTTTACCCTTAAAAGCTGATTTAGTGGCTTGCCTGCATGCCACTAATGTTCCTAGAATGCATTTGATCTCTGCTAAGACTCAGATGACTTGTGCAAGTAGCAACTTCCAGTCTTACAAACTCAGTTACCTTAACTGAGACACTATGAATGAGAGATTAAGACAAAAGTTTTAATTTTTCACAGCAGAGTACTTAGGTCACCTGAAATCCTCACCTTTTCTCCTCCAGCTAGCTTCCTGCTTCCATCTTTCCTCTTACACTAACTATTTATTTACATGCTTTTTCAGATATTCATGGCTCAATTGGCACGAAGACAGAAAATTAATCAGCTATAAAAGGCCAGCAATTAACCAGATATAAAAAGCACCTGCAAATGAAGCAAATCCACTTAATTCCTCTACTTTAAGTTGGTTTTGTTGGACTTTTTTTCAAGTGAGAACTAAAACAATGAATTAAGCAGAGACCTCACACTTTGCTAAAAATATCTCCAGATGCTCTTGCCATCAGTTTTGAGAAGTACAACATTGTCAGGAAATATTACCTGAAAGACTCATGTCCTGGAGTGTCGATTATCAGCATGCCTGGAATTTTTATGTTCTCTCTGTCAAACTAACATTTCAAAATATTAGCCATCTTGTAGAGATTACAAGAGTAGAAAAAAAAAAAAAACAACAAATAAGAGCTGGCAACATCTCTGACAGTCTGTGCTTCAAAAATCCAGATATGTATTTTAAGGCCAGTACCCTCTATACACAAAATCAGTCAATAGTCATTTCAACATTAAAAAAATTATGCAGCACATTCCTTCAGGTATCAACTGGCCATAAACTAAGCTAAAATCTGTAAGATAAGGCAGCCTACAGAAGAAAAAACATTTCAAGGTAGCGAGATGTACCATCCTTGTCTTCATGATTTTCTCCTCTTCCCTAAGTTTATATGTTTACTAAGCTGAGTAAAATCTTGGAAAAAGCCATTACTGCATCAAGGCTTTCCAGCTAGCTGCTTCTGCAAATGAAATAGGATATAGTATCTGAAACAAATGATACAGAACAGTTACTGTTTCTGTAAGACCATAAAATTCATTATGCAGGAACTGGCCAAATTTCAGCACATACAGCAAAGGGTAAGTTTTTAACAGAAAATATACGCAAGAGGTTTGAAGAGTCTCAACTTACAATCAAAATACTGACAAGTAAGCAGTCTGTGTACATATGTGCACTGTCCAGAACAGAGTAAACAGTATTTGACTATTTTTCTGAATAAACAGCAATGCATTAACTGAAATCAGATGTATGAAAAATGAGACAGTCTCCCCTTTGCTAGGGGAATGATAGGAATTAAAAAACAATCGACCCCAAAATCAGAGAGCAGGGAAAGTACATCTGGCCATGTCAGGAAATCTCACAAGGCCTTTATTAGTCTACATTTCATATTTTTTAAGATGCAACTGTTGAAGTGTTGTAACTTACATTTTTCACCATCTTGGTTTGTTCATTAATCGCTTCCAGAGGAACATTAGTTGCACCAATCTGCTGAGTGATACCACCAGCTTCACTGTCCTGCACGTGAGTGTGGCGGAGCTAGAGACAAAAAAAGACCAGAAATACTCAGATGTAAGAGACTAAAGTTATGTCTGAGCACACTCTAATTCTTTCTGTCTTCTACCAAAAAAATAAATGCATAAACAAGAGGCACAGGCAGTGCTTTCACACTTCACACCTTACCTTATCTAAAATTTTGGTCTTGCCTGTGTCTACATGCCCCAGGACACAGATAACTGGTGCTCTGAGCTTTTCGGTGTTCATATTTTTGCTGTTTTCAGCTCGTCGCTTCTGTGTAAAAGACACATAAAAATTGATGAGTATAAACCAAAAACCATAGCTCACCTTTTGACTTGATTACACACATACAAACACAGAGTTAGCTGTGGGACTTACATTTTCAAGGCAATTTAAGGTCTGTCATCCCTCTTTTGGTAAATCAAAAATTTTTGACTAACAGCTACATTTTTGTTTGGCTGGTTCTTGTTACAGTCTAGTAGGCTAAACTGTTACATCCACTAACAGCAGCTTTGCTGATGGTGCATTCTGAGCAAGCACCTTGGGTGAGGAAACTAAGAACATTAGCAGCTATGAACGCACTGAACAGTTTAGACACATCTTTTAAAACTTGAAATATCTATTTGTAAAGAATAAAAGCCTCTTTTTCCAGGAGGGATATAGAGGTGGAGGGGAACAGCACTGAACTTGCCATCTTTGTGGTCAAGTTACCTAAAAGCAAATAACTTGATCTTCAGACAAAACCAGGGGTTTTTTTCTCAGTTAACACAATTTCTAAACCTGCTTAAATATTAGCCCTGACACAACCACCATTTTGACAAATTAGACAAAATTAACTGAAAATTAACTGTTTGTTATACAATACAAGAATTCAAGTGTATCTTAATACCTCAATTCTCCGTTTAGCTTTGTCATAAGCACGCTCCTCCTTTGTGCGGTCATCATCAGAGTCATACTCAGAATCAGAGCTAATTTCCTTGCTAGGCTTCTTTTCCATAGATTGTTTTCCAATAGCTTGGGAGTCTGGCTCTCTCTCATCTGAAGTCTTTTCATCCTCATCTTCACTGCCTTCGCTATCTTCAGATTCTTCACTCTCTTCTTCCTCTTCCTCCTCTTCATCTTCCTCCTCCTCTTCCTCATCCACTTCAGTTTGTTCTTTGACTTCAATATGGACAGGTTTGCTCTCTGTTAAAGTAAAAATTCTCTATTAAGTTCATACTTCTGGGGGATACGACACCAAAACGCAAATGAGACTACTAGAGAAGAATGAAGACTGAGAGTAGGGCCTACAATAAGTGTTTGTCAAGATAATTTTTCAACTTCCAGTGTAAAAAAAAAAAAAAAAGAAAAAAGAAAAAGTGTTTTATGTTCAGAGTGTCTGGTTTGTGTTTCAAATCCAAAAGCAAAAGAAGTTTGGGGTGGGGTAAAGAACAATATTATCAGCACACTTATGTTTAACATTATTTGTAAACATTCAGACATTCTTTAAAGTCATGTGCACTTCATAAAGGCATAATGCATCAACATCTTTTAAATAAAGCCAAAATACTCCAAATCATTACTATATGGATTCTGTACACTACTGACCAGGAAGGCACATTTAAGTAGACATAACGATCAGAACAAATGGTCTCTTTTATGCCCATTAAAAAAAACACCTCCTCTTCAGGTTTTCTTAGATGGTTCAGAGAAGATTAATATTTTTCACAGGAATTCTTCAATAAACAAACAAAAAGAATTATCAGAAAGCAATTTTCTTTCATTGAAAGCTTCCCATTTAGAATTACCTCTAAAATTTTAAGAGGCAAGCTGATGATCACTTTAAAACCATGGATTCTCCTCTTTACAACACTGCTGGCAGGCTCACTGCCCTTAGTTACATTTCCTTGCTACACTCACAGTCTCTCAGCTTAGTAATACATTAAATTTAATTCCCAGGAAGGCTCTTTTTCTGGATCCCATTGGCAGACCCTTCAAATCCAAGCAAGCACTCAAGAAGGCGAAGAGCCCTTAGAACTCATAAGGGCCAGAGGAACACACCTGTGCTGGAATGAAATCCATTCTGCTCTATGTATCTGTATTTCAAGCATTACACTTGAAAGCACAGGTGTCAGAAATACAGGCATGTAAAAAGTCCTTGATGAGTAAATAGTCTTTAAGCATAAGAAACAATGAAGACATTATGGAAGCACTAAGTATTGTAACCAATTCCTGTTCAGGATGGCTCACAGAAATACACTTTTCCCCACCACTGGAAGAAAATAATCTGAGAAGTTATCCCTGCACTGTTGCACAGCCCCAAGTTCCCCATAAACACTGCTGTTGAGTACAGACAAAAGATGGCCTTTGGCATACATGCACAGGAACAGATGTTCTGGCAATTCTTTCCTTTCTTCCGCACCTGCCCCTCAAAGAAGCATATCACAGAATGGTTTTGGCTGAATGGGACTTCCAAGACCATCGAGTTACAGCCCCCTTGCCATGGGCAGGGACACCTTCCACTACAGCAGGTTGCTCAAAGCCCCATCCAACCTGGCCTTGAACAGTTCCAGGGATGGGGATCTACAGCTTCTCTGGGTTCCAATGTCTCACCACCCTCACAGTAAAGAAGCTCTTCCTAATCTCGAAATGAAATCTACTCTCCGTTTGAATCAACTTCTCCTTGTCCTGTCACTCCATGCTCTTGTAAAGTTTCTCTCCACCTTGCCTGTAGGCTCCCTGTAGATACTGGAAAGCTGCAATTAGGTCATCCCAAAGCATTCTCTATTCCAAGCTGAACAATCCCAATTCTTTCAGTCTCTCCTTGTAGAATAGAATTTACTATAACACATGCACACAACCTTCATACCGTCTTATTCCCCCACTTCTTTGAAAACTTCTTGCAGGGGTACTCTCCTAGATGATGCCAGATTCATGTAATAAAAACACTACAGCTTTGAAAATACTACAGCTTTCTCTTTACTAGAGAAATAAAATACCAGGAAAAACGTTTCCCTAAACTCACAGAGATGGTTTAAGCACATACTAGAGAAGAGGATTTTTATTCCCATTAAAAAGGACAAAAAAATTATAACTCATTTATTTTAGATGGTAACTGCACATAAGAGTATTTCCAAAGGGTTAAGCAGTATTTGTGTGGCTTCTGAAAGCTCTGCTTGTAGGTATTTATCATCATACTTATCTCACAATTTATATAACAAAGCAGAGGAAAAATTAAAGTAAAATATTGTTTTCTACAGAAAGAGAAAATTTAGCCCAAAGCCTCTTAACCAGAAAAAACATACATTTGGTATTTACATGCCCACCTTTCTCTCCATCTTCATCACTAACCATAGCTTCCCAGTCATCCAGACCTGCATCTTCTGTTTCATCTTCTTCCTCCTTTTCTTCTGAAACCAAGAAACCCAACATTGAAGTAAAAAAAAAGTCAGCCCAGCAATATATAACACTTTAAGATGCCCTTTCTTTTGACATACTGACAACTGCAATTTACAAGTTTGCTGTTACCATAATTCTACTGAATTATCTCCATGTTCCATAAAAACAAGATGCTGCATACTTAAAAAAATCTCCAATTCTCTCCCCAAAAACCATGTAGTGATTTGCCTAGGCAAACTTTTGTGGAGGACACAGAAAACCTACTCATCCAGTTCCTGTCTGTTTATCATGCCAGTGCCTGCACAATGCCTGATCCACGAACGTGTAGGACAATCATGATCTTTGCAAGGAGTTGCCCAATTAACAGTCACCATGTTTAACAAAGTGGCAGAGAAACAAGAATACAAATTACAGCAGAATTTTAACTAGTGAGAATATACAAATTGTCTATAAAAAGGACACCAGGAGCCTTAACATAATTATACCATGGATTCCAGAAGCACTAAACATACTCATTCAGCAGAGATTCATTAAGATTTATGAAAAGACTGCAGCTCTTAGTAAGAGACAAATGGAAAAGTTGCTAAGTACAACCCTTCTCCAAAAGAGGCATCCAAAAATATATATATTTGCTGCAGCACATGTGTCATAAGTTTCAGCTCTCAGAAATGAAGACTAAGTTCCACACTGCTAGAATATTAGGAATCAACGTTCTGCCAGTGAGCCCTTCCCTTAAGGCAATGGAATGGCAACCATGAGATAAGTTAAGCTAGAATCACAGGACACATTCAGCCTTGTTTACAAAAGCTGCACATTTTGTCAGTATTTGTCTGACTTAAGAATAAGGGTAAAAATTGAAACAATCTCCTTGCTGAGGAAGAAGTTCAGTACAATGTGATTTTGACAAAACAAGTACTGTGTGTAGGCAAAGATGAGGGCAACAATCTGATCAGTAAACTTGCTGATAATGCAGTTTCACAAGTTAACATATATCCTCTGCATTCAGCACTTGTGAAAGCAAAACATCTGGAATACAGCAAACAATCACTGTGAATATTGCACTATCAATTCTAGAAGCAGCATCTTCCTTCCCTACCTCCTGCTAACTGTGGACAAAAAAAACCTTTTAAAAGCAATTGAAAAGTCAAGGGAGCAAGTAAGGCACTGAATGTGCTCATTTGAGATAAGTGACTAAGCCAATTGAACACTGGAGTTCACCCGGAATAAGGGACCTTTACACACACATTTTGAAGCTTCATGCCTTTTGCTCCATAAAATGTTATCAGTTCCTCCTTTAAGAAAGGGGGGAAAAAAACCCCAAAACACAGGCAACTACCTCAAGACAGGATGGCCATTCAGCCCCATCCAGCAAGGTATGATAAGTATCATGCAGCACTGACACACAAGGTTAAGTGTTTGAAACTTATTAGCATTACTACCAACCTGGATCTGCAGGAAGAGGAGCCTCTTCTTTGACTGGCGTTTCCAGTTCTACAGCATCTTCAGCTGGAGAAGTTACCTCCACACTTTCTGAAATTGCAAGACAGGAAGTTGGTTGCTACATACTTTCAAAGTGCAAATTGACTGACCTACAGCTCCACTCTAGCTTATTTGGAAAACATTTGGCTTTCTAAGCAGTTGAATAGGTTTATAACTCAGTTATTGACATTAAAAACTTGCTTTAGAAGACAAGAGAAAATGAAGCAATACTAGTGAACTACCCACATTTCCCCTACTTCTCCATGAAAACCAAAAAAAAATAAAAAAAATTACTGATACAATTCAGATAAGCACCATTTTCAATTCTTTACACACACTCCATAAATGATAAGCAGGCATATAACCAATGTCAAATAAAAAAAAGCTAAGTAAGAAATACATCTGAAAATTTTAAACTAAGGGTTAGTCCTTGAGACGAGCCACAGTAACCCCTCTGGAGGAAAATAATAAACCACAGAAGACACGTTCAACCTACATCTAACCAGTGCAATAAATTTTAAGGTTTCAAAACTGCAAGCTCTTTGAACTGCTCTGAACAACCTGCACCCAGGAGCTGAAAACTGGCTTTATATACAAGAAAACAGATGAACAAGCTGTATCCAATTTAAAAGTACTAAAACTAGGATCAATGTCTTTTCATCCTGGAACCAACTCAGACTTAATTATAAGTCATTATTACTTAAACTACTTTGTATTTGACCTACATATGCACACGAAGCATTCAACATCACATTTTTAAAAGGCCTTTACACCCCATACATCTCCAACATTTAGAAAATCTAAGCCCTGAAATGCAATTAGCTTTATTAGATTATTATTATTATTAATTTCAGAAATACTTCCAGAAATGTGACTGATCAATTACATATTCCTATATGCAAACTACACCTTCTTTATTTTCTGGCTGCTGTGGCTTCTTTCTCTTTTTGTCTTCATATATTGGCCTCTTCTTTGGCACAGAGTCTTTGGATGGCACTTCAACACCTGCAAAACAAACAAAAATTTGTTAAAAAGAAAAAACAGGTAATTAATAAACATAAACTTTGGTTTAAATGAGAACATGTTTTCCACAATTGGAAGATGGAGGAAGAAAGAGTAGAAAGTAGGTTAAATGAGTATTTTAATTTTTTTAAAAGTCTGAATTCAAAAGCTAGAAAACTTGAGTGAAGTATAGATCTTCCGATACTCCTGGCTGCTCTCAAAAAGAAGTCAGAAAACTGGAGGAAGGGGATGGCAATGAAACAAACAAACAAAATAAATCAATCAGATTCTATGACAGCAGGTTTAAAGTTATCACAAACCTGCATAAAACATGAAAACATATGTCAGGATTAACACTTTAAGGTCTGCTATGCAAAAACTCACTTAAAACCTCTCTGTCAATGGTCCTAGTTTCAGACAACTTGGGAGTAGTTCACAGACAGAACTCTTCTTAAATGCTTAAGGTTGTTCAGCAGATAACATTTTCCCTTTTGCTCTGTGTGGGGAGGTTTGTGGGTTTTGATTTGTTTTGTTTGGATTTTGGTTTGTTGTTAAGTTTTTTTAACTTTACAACACTGATGGTTTCAGGTATTAAAATAATGCCAGGTTCAATTCACCAGCTTCATCTTTGTCTCACTAGGAAGTGGGTGCTGTAATATATGAAGGGATTCTATCAAAACCAGAAGAGATTCTGTCAAAACCAGACAAATTAAAAACTGAATTACTGCTGCACATTGGAATTTTTTTTGAGGTACTGAGTGATTTATATTACAGATTTGACAAAAATCCAGTTGTAGGAGCACATAATTAGATTCTAATAGCTACAGCAACAAGCAAGGACAAAGAGCCTTTGCGTGTGTAAGAGCTCCAAACATTTTAGTAGCTACAAAGATTCCTACATTTACACATCCACCTACCAGTAAAGTGTCAGACAGTGAACTCTACAAATACACTCAGCACTCACAAATGACTCTTTTTTTAATCACAAACCACTCACCAAGAACACTTTAGGACATTTTACTTACAGTATATTGGACAATTTTACTTCATTCCAATGGAGATTATATTTCAGAGAAAAGCAGGAAAGCTCCTGCATACTCCTGGTAAATCCCAGAGTAAAGTATATCTTCTCCATGGACTTCCCCCATTGTTTTTGAAGCAAAACAGTGCACTTGCCTAACTGAGCATCAAGATCCAGACCACTGGTCTTACAAGACCTTCAGCACAGCCCATGTGCTTGTCCTGCCTTTAGATTACACCACTCCTTTAAGTGCTTTTTCCCAAGTTCCACAAGTAACATCTTTAAACTGCAAGTAGAACGTATTAAAAAGTTGGATATTCAAAGTGTAAGATATAAATACAGGCACTTAAAACTACTTAAAAAATAATGGGGGAGGGAGAGCACACACTGCCCTCCTTGACAACAGAGCAGCTTTACATGGAATCACTCAGTACTCTTCCTCTTAGCTCCAGTAGCTCCAGATAGAAAAAAGAACAAACAAACAAACAACCCCACAGAACAATAACAGATGTAAAGTTTGGTTGGATTTTTTTTGTTTTAATTATTACTAAACTTCACTGCTTACCCTGAGCTTGGAGTAGTTTAAGAGTAGCCTCTGCTCTGGCTCTGGCTTCTCGCTGAGCTTTTGTTAAAAGCTTTCCCTCCTTTTTCAAACGCTCCTTTCTCTCTTTTTCCTTCTGTTTCTTTCTTTCTTTCCTCTCTTGCTCTAATCGTTCCTTGAAAAAGATAAATAAACATGAAGAAACTCTAAAGTATGCTTTACACAAAAGCTGCCCAAGTATATTCTGTTTACAAGAAACATATTAAGGATTAATTCACCAACTGCACCAGCAAGCAGACAAATTAAGGTTCCTCTCTCCCTTATTCTACCCTCAGAGTGAGATATACGGTACCTCCTCTTTGCGTTTTGCTTCAAGTTCCTCCAGTCGTCTTATGCGTTCTTCCTCCTCTTTTTTTGCCCTTTCCTCCTCCTCTTTCATTTTAGCCAAGGCCTCTTGCATGGCTTTAACTGTGGCTTTACTGGGACCCTTCTTCTTCTCTTTCTCTTTTTCTTCTTTCTCACCTTTCTTTTTTTTCTTGTCTTTTTTCTTCTTGTCCCCCTCATTGTCATCAGCTGCAGAAAGAAGAGGCATACTTTCAAAGACCCCAGAAATTTCAAAGATACTTTAAGTACAATTTATGTTTCAAATACGATAAATAACATCAAATGAGGAACATTTTCACTGCCTTCTACATAAACATTTCATAAAAAAACAATAAAACTCTCTAAAGTCATGGCCTGAAGTCTTAAAGTAGCAGAATAACAGGGAAGTGAAAAAGTACTCTTGCAACACAGAACTGTAATCACATACTGTAATAAGAATTCACCATCTGGCTTGTTTTCCCAGGTACCTGAACAAACTACAGGCCAGAAAGCACAGCCACCTGTAAGCCAACACTGAGAGGCAGACAAGGCTACCAAACTTCTGGTATTCACAACTGAAAAGAAACCAAGAAACTATCCTCACCGCCTGGCACCTCTCTGGTCTCATAAAAACTACAGTATTTAAATTACAGTTTTAGAAACCATGTTACAAACCTTCTGCTCCTGCAGCAGTCTCTCCTTTCTCACCAGGGATTGCTGTAACTTCAGGAGAAGCCTTCTCTTCACCTTTTTTTAGAGAGTCTTTTGGCTTTGCTGGTTCTTTACCACCTTCTAATTCTTCCTTCTCTTTCTGCTTCCTCAATTTGGCTTTTTCTTCTTCACGTTTTTTTCTTTCACGTTCTTTCT
Source organism: Pycnonotus jocosus (assembly GCA_013400435.1). NCBI lineage: Eukaryota > Metazoa > Chordata > Aves > Passeriformes > Pycnonotidae > Pycnonotus > Pycnonotus jocosus. Next base: position 3,785 of record VWYP01016788.1, on the reverse strand, counting down.
TTTCTGCCTTCTTCTGAGCCACTGTTTTTACTTTGAATGAAGGCTCTTCTTCATCATCCCCACTCTCTGCAGCAGGAGCAGACTTTGGCTTTTGGTTTTTCTTTTGTCCTTTTCTAGACTGGGAAACCTCATCTGATTCATCACCACTCTCGCCTGTAGACACTCCTCCTCCACGCTCTTTGCTTTTCTTAATGTTAGTTTCATCTTCTGACAAATCGTGTTTTTTATTTGACTTCTGAGTTTTCCCTTTGCTTTTCTTAAGTTGTGTCTCACGATCATCATCATCACTGCCAGAAAGCATGTCTTGTTTTGCTTTCTGAGTTTTTTTGGATTTTTTATCTTTATCTTCCACTTCCTCACTGTCATAGTCATTTTCCAGATTGGCTTTTTTAGTCTTTCCTTTTCTTTTTTTATCTTGTTTTGATAAGCTTTCTTCATTGTCATTTTCAACCTGGTAATTAAACAATTCAATAATCAGGCATGAAAAATGACTTGCCATCCTGAGTTAAGAAGTAACATTGAGATACATCAAGAAAAACCTCTCTTATTGAACACAAAATTTGAAAGCAATAACAATTCCTGCTCATTGTACCATACTTCAGCCCACAATTAAGATTTATTCTGATTGGCTTTAAACAATTATCAGCATAAAGACGTGGCTTCTTTTGTGATTGACTATGAAAATATGATCCAATATAATTAAAAGAACACGCTGGCTGCACATTTCACATAGGATCTCCAACTACACTGCAACACTAGAAGTTCTCCGGGACAGAAGTGTCTCATATTTCCTAAATAAAGCCCACGCCCCTCTCAGTGTTCACCTTTCCTGTAGAAGGCTGTTCCCTGTCAACTTTCCCTCCTTGCGCCTCTATTGACAGCTCCTCCAGCTCCTTCAGGATATCATCTTCACTAAAATAAGAAAAAAGTTAGGGCACTTAAGTAACTGAGTTTTTGGATAATGGAATAAGATCAGGCAGGTGGAAAAAAACCCCAAACTTACTCAAAATCTTGTTTCTTCTTTTCCTTTTTCTTTTTGCCTTTGGATTTCTGAGGCTCTTGATCCTTTGCAGCCCCTGCACCTTCTATCTCAGCAGCAAGAGCATCAATATCAATATCATCTTTTGCACTAAAATGAAGAAGGAAAGCAGGGCTCTCAGTAGTTCAAATGTTAAGTTTACATAAATAAAAGCCATCTAAATAAAAAACAAAAGCTTCAAAATGCAAAATCAACCACAAAATGTGCAATGCAGGAAAAAATGTTCCATGTTTAACAAACGATTTTGCACTGTTACTTTATTCCACTCAGTAGGAAGAGAAGGGAAAAAACCTTCACACATGTGGTCTGCTTGAGGGGAGGTGGAACAATAAAACACATTCAGTTCTTGTAACCCCAGCTTGAAAAGTTTAGCTGTGCAATTGGATGTAACTTCTTGGAGGAATGTAACCAGACTGTGTGACTTTGGTCCTCCAAAAGTTAAGTTGTTTGGCCCTTCAAATCACAGCTGTCATTGATAGAAAAGCAGTCACCACAATCAAAGTGTAAAAATTAAGCACAAATTCACAACCAGGGGATTCTGCTAAGATATATTTATCTGCTGCTTCAAACACCCTTCAGCAAACAAAAAAACTTTGTATTTTTTATTTAGCAAATAAGTGAAAGTTCTTTACAGCTTCCAACTCACAATAACAGCTTCCTATGCTTTGCCATCAGACTAAAAATTTTATTATCTTTCAAGAAAAGAAGGCACATAGATCAACACAATTCACCCCCAGGTCAGACTTTAAAGCAAATAATAAAAAATATTAATGTAGTTGGCAAGCAATCATTTGTACCACTTGCCTTAGTGTTACCTCTCTGAGGTGCAAAGAAAGCCAAAAGTTTTTGTCCAGCCATTCTGCCACCTAATCACACTCACAGTACAATTGTAAGAAAGGAGACTGACTTACTCCCATGCTTCACACAGAGCTTCAGTACCCACATCAAAACTGGTCTGATGCTACTTTTATCACAACCTACAGTTTCAAAACCCATTTAATCAACAAGCTGTTAATATTTCATTTAACTACTTCTTAGATAACTGGGCAGAAAACTGTTGTTTTACAATTTCACTGTCTCATTTATCAGTACCCACTCAGGATAAATCAGCCAAAGGCTGACTCACCAAATACCAAAAACTAAATCTAGAAAATAACAGAAAAAAATTTTTCCAGATTCAGTACTTCCAAGATATCAGAAGACATCAGCAAATTCTAAACTACCAGAGCTTCAGTCATGCCAATTTATAAATCCAGAAGTTGAATCTTAATAAGGAAAAGTATTCAATTATTCAGCTACAGATTCTAAAATTGAGTAAGTCTAAGTTGCAGTACTCTGCAAAAAGGAAAGGGCTGGATTCTTTTGCAAGTGAATGCTGACATTAACAAACATTTTATCCGACACATTGGGAATACGCAAGTCACCAAAAACTGTCTACATGTGACAACAGCACAACTAAGTAACAAACTATGTCATTTCTTTAAAGGCTAAAATTGATTATTTGTATTTTTAAGATCTTATATTTTCTGCTGGGTAGACTGAACAAATGAAATAAAAAGCAGCACAACTCACAGTACAGCACCTGTACTGCCAGAGGTATTTTTCATCAAAAGAAAAAACACACCTAAAATATACCTAGTAACACTCCCTCATGTGCTGACTTGATTTGTAATACACTTGTCAAAAGAAAAGTATCTCTCAAATAGTTAATGCAAGATCTCTAAAGTAAACCTCACCTCCCTCAAGAGGAAACACACATTTTGGCCATTCTCACCCTAAGATGATTTGATGTTTCAGCAATTAAGGTGCCGTTTTTATAAGCAGTTTAACTGGCTGTGTATCAGGGGTAACAGCTGAAATAAAAATGCCACTCACTTCTATACCTAGAATTAAACCCCTAATGTCAGGCTGACATTATACCCAGGCCTACACATAGGCCCTCAAACTTGTTTTTGCATTAATTGCTGAATATCAAGTTTGTTAAGCACATTTGCTTACCTCCTTTTCCTCTAGGAGTTAATGGAGGAAACTGCGTCATGTCCAAGCTTGAAGGAGTTTGAAAGCACCAAAATAAATGCTCTACTGCTACATCTGCCAAGGCTGTAATGCTCCCCTTACTACAGAATCTTCACCATGTGGTTGTTCAGATACCAAAGCACCAGGCCTTTAAACAGCTCGTATTTTACACAGATATTACCACGGCTGATTTTCACAATGCAGTTTAGCAGAAAGTTAGGTCCAAACATAAAACACGTGGGTTTTTGCTGCAAGCAAAGAAGATGTCTGTGGTACATCATGTTTTCCAGGGTACAGGCTTTAAGAAGATAAGGTCTTATTTACTGTTAAATCAACTTGCTTCAACTGAACTTCGAAAAAGAAAACATCTTTAGGGAAAAAAAAATCTCAAACACTAAAAAAACTATTTGACACATATTAAGCTTTAACACCCACTAGCAAGAACAGTTTAGGAATAATAATAATAACAATAGATTGTCCAGCTGTCACAATAGTGGCACCAATACAAAAGCCTTTCCAAACCTGGCTTTCGCCATTCAGTTGCTGAAAAAAAATGGTCAATGGTTTCTGACAAAAAAAAAACCAAACAACCAAACCCCCCCCCCAAACAAATGCAAACAAACAATTTACTAAGAAGTGAGAGAGCAAGCTTCAAATGTTTGAGCCTCAATGATGTAAGAAGTAAAATTAAGGCTGCACGCAATTACATATACATTACATATATATATAT
>VWYP01016787.1:18909-40804 GCA_013400435.1 Pycnonotus jocosus | reverse complement strand
ACATTGGGAGTTTCAGGACTCCTGCTGGATTCCTTCTTTCCCCGCTCAGAGCCAGACATCCCACTGTCCCTCCTGCTTGCAGGATGTCAAATAATTCTGGGGATGACTGTTTCTCTCTGAAGGAAATGGTCTCTGGTTGTTGCCAGGGGAGATTTCGACTGAATATTGGGGAAAATTCCTTCACTGAAAGGGTTGTCCAGTCCTGGCACAGCTGCTGAGGGCAGCAGTGGAGTCCGTATCCCTGGAGAGACTTAAAAGCCATGTGGATGTGGCTCTTGGAGACATGGGATAGTGATGGCCTTGGGCAATGCTGGAGAACATTCGATAATCTGATAATCTCAGAGGGCTTTCCCAGCCGGAACAATTCCCTGATTCTCTCTTCCTTCCCAAGGATGCTGCTGCCACCAAGGTTCCCCTGTGGGTTTTGCAGGGGGGAGCTCCCCAGGAGCCAGGGCTGTCCTTATCCGTGCTAACTCCTCCTGGGAGGTGCTGTGAGCTGAGAGGGAGGGGGCAAACACAGCAGCACCGTTTCTAAAGGATTCCCACTCCCTCTGTCCTTGAAAAAGCCATTTTCACCTTGCTGTGTCTCAGCCAGCATTGCTGCTCTCTCTGCCTGTGCTGTGTTAGGGGGGATGTGACTGTGCCATGGGGAGACGGGGGAAGTTTCTTGTTTTTACAGTTTTTCCTTGGCTTCCCTTTCCCCTACCTCAGTTAAAAAAAAACAAAACAAAACAAAAAAAAACCATTCAGAATTTAAATATAAAGTGATTTCTGGTCAGAGGTGTGTGAGAGCATCACATGGGGCTGTTTATCTCCTGAGGCAGTGGCAGAGTGTGTGAACATAAGGAAACCATTGTGGGAACCCCTGGCCTCAGCTCATCCAGGCTCTGGGGACAAGACCCGGTGATTCCCACTTGCAGGAGGCTCCCTCCCTCCTCCTGCCACCTTGAGGATATTCCTGCCTGATACAGAAGTAGGAAAGGGATTTTGCTAGGGCAGCAGCGGTTTTGGGGGTGTCAGGTGCAGTAAACTGTGGATTTTCAGCAGTTTTGCTGGAATTCAGCCCCTCTGCTGCGTTCAGAAGATCAGCAGATTTGGGAGGTGTTAGGAAAGGGAAGCAGCTGTTTGGTGCCATGGAAAGGTCCTGGCTTTGCCTGGCACAAATCTCTGAAAGAGCAGAGAATGCTGGCAGTGCTGGGTGCAGGACCAGACAGGGAACAGAGGGAACATCAGCATCAGCCACAGCTAATCCTGTCCGTGCCAGCCTGTCTGAGCCGAGCCAGCTCCTGGAGCCAAGGACTACAGAAGGAATAACCTTGCTCATCCCTGCACCCAAATGGGTGTGGGGAGCTGCATCCCAAAGCAGTCCCTGGAAGCACAGTCTGTCCTGGGAGATTTGGGTTTTTTCATCCAGCCCCTTATTCTGCAGCTGTCTTCAAATACTGGCAGGATTTTTCTGTGCAATGGGATTTAAGCAACCTGAGTATTTTTTAGACAGGACGTGCACCTGGCTGGGCACTGGTGGGTCCCAAGTAACTGATGGAGGCAGAAGGGCCAGTAGCACACAGCATGATTTGTTCTGAAATAAGAGCTAAAAGAGATCCAGACAGTCCCAGAGCCTGCTGAGGTTTGGGATACAAGCAGGAAGTTACACAGGGATGGGAATTTGAGCCCTGTACCTGGTTGGAGGGGTGAGGCTGTAACAGAGAGGGCTCTTTGCTTTTAGCTGGTGAGGATGATGAGGAGGAAGATGATGAAGAGGAGGTGGCTGTGTCTGGCAGTGCTTTGTTGGCTGACAGCACTCTGCAGTGGGACTGGGCTGCATGCCCGGCTCTGGTCTGGGAAGTGGTGTCAAACACCTTGTCCTCGGACAAGGAGCAGTCTGGGGAGAGGGGAAGGAGAGCTGGCACAGAACTACCCCAAAGTGCAGCACTTCAGTGTCCTCCCTGCACTGTGCAGAGCTTCTCCTTGGCAAGTCAGTTTGACATTCCTTAACTCACTGCCAGGGATCATCTCAGCTGGAAATCCCTTATCCTGGTGGGAGGAGGCTCATACTCTTTTTGCCTGTGGTCTACACAGAGGCCTCCCAATTTATCAGGCTGGCCTGCTCCCAGGTATGTTTCACAGTGTGTCCCACCCCCACTTTGTTGCTATGTTTCATGTAATTGCTGCAGATCCAGGCAGGATTTGGAGGAGAAACAAATGGAGCAGCAGAGGGGTCGGTGCCGCAGGGACAGCCCTGAACTGCTGAGCCAGCTCAGCCCCAAATGACAGAGGATGTGCAGATGCAGCTGGGCTGCCTTTTCCACCCTGTGCCCCCCCCTTGGCGTCCTGCCCCTCCAAATCCCAGCCCTTTCCTCTGGATTGGAGCGCCCTCTCCCCGCCTCCCTGCTCTCCATCTTCATGCGGTCTACAGAGGTGCATTGTGGGAAACTCCCAAGTTTTCCCCCCACCCTNGGGGTGGGAGGGCCGGGGCTCCCGGCTCCCGGGACGTGTGGATGTCCTGCGCAGGGTGACAAAGCGAAATGGAGACGTGCAGCTACCTGCCCAAGGTGAGTGTCCATTTCCCCGCAGCCGCCTGGGGTGGAGGCCGGGGGGGTTGCCGTGCCGGCTGCCTGTTTCCACAGCTTTCCCCGTAAGAGGCAGAAGAAGTGCTTTTTTGACCCCAAACAAGGAGTGCAGTGAGGATGGCCGGCCCCGAGTGGCTCCCTTCCCGTCCCAGCTCCCACGTTTTGCTCCCTGAAGGTCAGGCAGCCACAGAAAGCTGTTTCTACAAAACGCACGGGTGCCTCCTGCCCGCTGCTTCCTGCTGCCTCCACGTACCTGCAGCCGCCGCCGCCGCCTTTGCGGGCTGTGCCCGTGCAGCCCCAGCGGAGCCTTTTCCGCCTGATCCCAGCTGTGCCCGAGGCAAGGAGAGGCCCGGGATGCCGCAGCAGCGCTCCGGAGGCAGGAGGGCGCCTGGGCCGGGGAAGAGGAGCCGGCCATGTGCCGGAAACAGGGCTGCTGGGAGGGAGGAGGGGAAGCAGCATCCCCAGATAAGCCGCTCCAGCCTTGGCAGGAGAGAGAGCTGGTGCACCTCCCTGAACGTTTCAGAGCAGTTTTCCAGCTATTTCCCCCCTCCCATCTCCATGGACAGTGGGATTTGTTTGCTTTCTGCTCTGCCTGGATGGGTTTAATGACTCTGTTTTAATTCTGTCGGTCCTGAGGCAGGAGGGAAGCAGGAACATCTGGCTGCTTGGTTCAGCCTTCACCTTTTCCGAGGAAAGGGGCTTGTTTTGTTGGGCAGGGAGAATTTGATATCAATTAGGGGGTGTATCCTTTGATTTGACCCTGGGCTTGCGCTGGAGAGGAGCTCACAAAGGGACATCTGCCCCAAAAAGCCCCAAAGGGAGAAAGATGTCAGAGGCAGTAGTGCCTGTTTTAAGGGAGAATATTGCACTGAAGGAGGGGGAGAGGGGTGGACACCAAACCAGGCCTCCTGAGTCACGGTGGGTTCTTCCAGGGAGGGAATGCTTTGGGAACGCCTCAGGCTCTCCAGTGCGCTGTCCCTGCTCTCTGCGCATCCATGTGCATCCCGGTGATGTGTGCTTGCACGGACCTGTTGATTTGCTCCTGTTCACTTCTCTGTCCCTCTGGTGGCTTCTGGGGAGGTGCAAAGGGGGAATGAAGAGGGTTTTAAAAATCGAATCGAGGTCAGGCTAGCAAAACTTGGGCATTGGGACAAGAGCAGGAAACCTCCCCGCCGCAGCCCCGTTTTCCTGGGTGGGGCTTGGGCAGGATGCCGTCAGGAGAGGGAGGATGGACTATGCTGGATTAAGCTCCCTGCTCCATCTCAGGACTGACCTCCAAAAGTCTGACCTTCACAGGTTTGACCTTCAGTGTTTTCCATCAGTCGTTTCTCAGCCACGGTGCACCAACATCTAACCCTGTGATATTGTGGTAGGGTGGAGGAAGAAATCCCAATTCTCCCCTAAAAGTGCATTTTCATCTCACTGCATCTGTCCCTTCCCCTGGCAGGCTGCTGGGATGCGGGGCTGGAGAACACCCTGGCACATTGTCTCCATCCTGGATCAGGTGTCAGGGTTGGCAGATGGGGCAGAGGGAGGGATGGAGCTCCCTGAGCAGGAATTTCCATGCTGGAGGAGCTTTGGCCATCCTTCCCCAGATGCTTTCCAGCTTTCTGCCAGGAAGGAGAGTGCCCTGGTGTTGCTGCACAAGGTAAGGGATGGGTTTTACCCCAGAGAGTGTGGAGAGGCTGCCTGGAAGGTCACTGCCTCGTGTGGAATTGGCCCCTTGTCTGGCTGCAGTGCCTTCTTAGATTTCAGCTGCAGAGCAACAGTTTTCAGGCTGATATCTGCAGATCCAGGGGCTGCCAGATTCCAAACCCAGCTCTACATAGGAGGAATTGCTTCCAGAATATTTTTGCTGACCCCAGCTGAGCCACAGAGGGGATGATGCTGCATCAGGCAGAAGGGATGGATTTAGGATGGCCATAAACTGGGGAGGGATGTTGAATTTGCTGCTGCTCTCTGCAGTGGCTGGGGCTATTTCACTGTGTCACATTTATCCCTCATCCTTTTTTGCATGTGGATGTTGAATTTGGGATACAGGACTGGGAGAAAGATGCTTTAAAAGCAAGATCTGTCAGAAAGGGACTCAGCCTTCTGAAGCTGGGGACTGGCTCATGGCTGCTTGGGGAGCAGCACCCCAATTTGGAAGCATCTGCCCACTTCCCAAAGGCTTTTCCAAAGTGCTGGCGGGCCCAGGGTAAGGAGCAGGGCTTTGTGGTGGGAAGGAATGAGTGTTCATTTTCCAAGAGGCAGGGAATGTTTGCTGACCCTGTCACCTTATCCCTGAGCTGGCACCACAGACCCAGAGCTGAGCAGAGAACCAAGACAAGACCCATGGCCGCAGCCAGGGTGTTGCTGGAATTGAATTTTTGGCTCTGGGAGGGCTGGGAAAACATTGTAAAGAAATGAACTGAGTGTGTCTGCAAAAGCCAAAGCATGAGGATTTGCCCAGGGTAGGGTTCAGGATGTACCCAGATCCCTTTGAGGTGTCACACTCATGGGTTAAGGCTCCAGGATTCCTTTTGCTGCGGTGTTTCCCAAAGTGTTCTCCATTATTGCTCCAGTGCTTCGATCCAGTGTCCTGACAAATAGCAGCCATGGCAAAAAAAAAGTCATCCTGGCTGAGAAAGCCTTTCCTTTGTGCCCTTAATTTATGTCTTGGGGTGAGGGATGCTCAGCTCTGCCAGGCAGAGGCTCAAGAGCTAACACCTCATGATTTTTGAAGGGTAAAAGCTGCAATTTTGCATTGCTTTAAAGAAATGGAACTATACAGGGGAAAAGAGAATTTGATTTTGTGTCTGATGGGGGTTCAAACCCAAGATTAAAGCGGGGTTAGCACAGCACATTGAGGTGCTCTGAACTCTCTTTTGGAGGCTTGGAGACTGTGTTGGGACCCTGAGGAGAGCCAGGCTTTGCAGCAGGGTATTTCCAACCCAGCCTCTGCAAAGTGCTTCCAGATTCTGTTGAATTCTAGAAATTATTTTGCTGTAAGATGTGTCTGAGAGTGCAGCTGTATGAGGGGGGCTGGTGGCACTTGAGGGGCCGTGCCAGGTGTGACTTCTCTTGCTGACAGCAGGCCAGGGCCGTGCCAGGTGTGACTCAGTGCCCACCCCTGGGGAGTCAGTCAGAGCACGTGGCTGGAGACAAAATCTTCTCTCTCCCACGGCTGCTTGGCAGTGCCTGCTTTGTGCTGTGCACGTGGCTGTGTACAGACAGGGTGTCTTACCAGGGTAAGGTGGAGCTGTGTTTGGGGTCAAACCTCTCCTAAAAAGAACACAGGCTGAGGCCCTGGCAGGAGTGTGGTGTGTCTGCAATGCCGCCTCCACCTCTCAGAGAATAAAATGTCTGCCACATCCATCCCAGCAGCTCTTTGGGGACAGGATGTGTGTGGCTTGCAGAGGTGACTTGTGGCTTGCAGAGATGACAGCTCGGAGCTTGTCATCTGCAGAGGTTGTGGTGCAGAAAAAGACCATATATGTCCTGTTCCTGGGCTCTTGCTGGTGGGGAGACTGAAGTGCTGTGTCACCTGTGTGGGCAGCATGGCTGGGCAGCCTCCAGAGAGGACACTGGCAATGGTGTCAAACCTCTGTGCACCTGGTGGCTCAGGGTCTGCATCCCCTTTGCAAATGGAGGGCAAATCCACCTTTGCTGAGCTACAGGAACCCGTCGTGTTCCCACACCTCACCTTGGTGCCAGGTACAACCCAGTCTCTGAGTGGGGATGCATTGCCCAGCCTGGAGAGAGGGGATGTGGCTCGGTGGCACTGGGAGTGAGAAGGAGGGTCCTGGCCACGCTCTGGGGGTGATGGGTGAAGGTTTTTGGTCACTGCCAGCACCAGCTGGACCGGTGAGGAGCATGCTGGGACTCAGAGTAGCTGCAGGAATTGCCGCAGCCATGGAGCAGAGGCTCGGCTGGCAGATCTCCCCCTGTGGCAGCGATCTGAGGCTGCTGCCACTGCTAAAATACTTCCAGCATCTGACAGTCTCCACAACAAGATTCAAAGGGCTGTTTGAGAGGGAAATGTTTAATCCAGGGACAGGGTGGGGGGGAGGGATGTGGGGAGTAACAAACAACAGATTGGGAAAAGGATTCATAAATATCTCATCAGAGTGAAGTGGGTCACCAGTGTTTGCTGCAACTTGGTGCTGCTGTCTCTGAGGGTTGGATTTGGGAGGGCTGGGAAGCACAGCAAGGCTCCTGTACAGTCTGTCCCTGGCTGTGCAGCACTGAGGCCGTTTAGAAGCGTCTGTCACAAGTGACTCTGCTGGCGTGGGGCTTGCGTTGTGTTGTGTCACGTTTGCCGTGCGTTGCGTCAGGGGCTGGGGGCTGAAATAGCCTGGAAGGGAGTGAAAATCCTCCTTGGGGAGCTGCTCACGGCAGCTGAGAGAACACAAGCTCCTTATGTAAAGCTGCTTCAATATTTATGGTAATATCAGAGGCGGTGCATTACCTCATCCATCTTCGCTGCACTTCTTGGACATGGGGAAAGGCTTAGTCACTACTCTGCCATCCTTCTCCTGGGTGCTTGCTTGGCATCTCCCTGCCTTTAACACCTTTGTTTCCGCAGCAGCTCAGAAAAAGGGAGAAATGCTGGGTTTCCCAATTGGGAATGGGGAGTTGAAGCACCGAGAGTGCTGCTCAGTTGCAGGAGGGGACTGGACACAAATCCTTCCGGCCCTGACAGATCACTCCACATGTGGCAGAGGAGACAGGCACAGACCCCTGAGGACACTTCCAAAAGGACAGGGTGGTCCAAGCTGCATTCCTTAGGGGTTAGATGAGAAGGTGGAGGAGAGTGGGATGGTGAGAGTGCTGGGAAAGGAGCTCCCTCTGCTGCGCCAGAGCCACCTTTGGTGCCAGCTACTGTTTCCTTAGGGAGAGCAAGTGCCTGTCTGCCCTGTGCACAAGGGGATGAGTGCATTTCTTCCAGACAGGCAGGAGTGACAAAGAAAGGAAGAGGAGATTAGGGAATAAAGAGGAGGATTTGAAGATAGTGTGTTTCCTCCCATCTCTGGCTCTTTCTGCACAGCATTGCTCCAGGTCAGATGTGGTCAGTAGCTATTTCCAAGATGGATGTTTCCAACTGGAGGACACCTGGAGTGTAGGGATGGACTTTTGTTGCAGGATAAATCCTGGTACATAACCCCACTGTGTTGTTAAATCCTTCCTTACTGTCAGTCTCACTGTGGCAGCCAAGGACCTGATGGAAATGCGCTGCTTTTCATAACAGATGGAAAAACCCTATGGATGAGCTTCCAACTGCACCCCAGACCCACACCCTGGAGCAGCTCCTCGGTCTTGCAAAGTGACTGACTTTTCCTTCCAAATGGAAGCAGTAGGGGACGATGAGAGGGTTTGGAAGTGGGATGGGGCTGGTCCCTGCAGAGGGAAGGGGCCATCCTGATGGAGCTGTGCCGTGGCACAGCTTGGCAATGACTCATCCGCTGCGTTCGGTGCAGGATTGATGCAGCTTTCATCTCTGCACGCAGGAGACAGATGAATAGATGTGTTTGGTGATTTGCCGGGACTTGAGGCAGGAAAGGTGCCCTTCAGGGAACCAGGGGAAGCTGTTCCTCCTGTTGCTCCAGTGGAGAGCAGCTTGTTGCTCTGGGTGAGTCTGACTGCACTGACCTTGAGAGCATCCCAGGGGAGCTGTGGCATTTGTGTGCCAGTCTTTGCAGCAGCAGCAATTTGGAAGGCTTTCCTTTGCTTTTTCCTCCTTTATCATCCCTGATTTTATTACTCCAGCTCCCTCTTCCCAGCCTGGTTAGCAGCTGGCAATGAGAATCTTCCTGAAAGGTTTAACTGATTGTTGAACAAAAATAGCATGGAGCAGGGAAAAGGGAGGGAATGAAGCCTGTCTCCCACAAAATCTTATTCCCAAGTGCTGCTGCTTGTGTAGGAGGCACAGAGGGAACTGGAAGGGGGAGGAATGGGTAGACAGGCAGAGACAGCAGCTGACAAGAGAGAAAGGAGGAATAAAAAAGATGTGAGGAGCTATAAAGAAGAAAGCAAAGGTAGGAAAATGTGTCATTAGAGAAAAACTTGGTGTGATGGAATGAGGGAAGAGGAGGAGACAAAGGAATGGGGGGAACCCTCATGTGCAGGCTTAGTTTTTGGAAATGAGAAAAGCACCTCTTTCTTCAGTCCAAGGGAGACTGAGGTGCTTAAAGATGAGCCCATGGTCATGCCCTTGGAAGTATAGGATGGAGAGATGATTCCCAAGATAGGGAGCTAAGAGCACATACAAGAGGGTTAAGTACTGGGATAGAAGAGGATGTGCTCCTAAGGGTATCCAGGAGCTGGAGGAGGAGGTGGAGCCAGGCCAGAGGGTCAGGAGAGGTGCTGGATGATTCCATGGCTACTTGCAGTGATGGAAAACCACAGACAAAAGCCCTTTTATGCGGGCACTTAAGAACTGCCGATATTGATTTTTGGCTTAGTTTGGTTTCTACATCTTTTGAAATCTTTTCTAAGCTGCATGAGGGGTTTGTGTTGCTTTTAGTGGAAATGCACTTAGAATCAGGAAATTCTGTTTGTGGCAGTGCAGGGCATGGTGGCAGGACAAAGCTCCATGGCCCAGCATGGGCTCCAAGCAAAACCAGCTTTCCTGCCCCCAGGAATCTGTATCATTGATGGGTGTGGATAAACCTTGAGGTGCCTGGGCTGTGCAGGGTCCCCATTTCTCGGCAAAAAGGTGAGTTTGCCCTTTCTGATTTACCTTATGATCTCCACAGGCTGCACATGATTTTCCTAGGGAAAGAGCAGAAGTTTAATGCTTGGGCTATATGCTGTAAACACAGGAATATCAGAGCGTGTGAGTGGCCCAGTTAATCGATATCAAAATGACAAAGAAGATAAATTAATATTTATGCTACAATTAATCTGACTCTCCCTGCTTTAAACTCTGAACCCAGTTCAGTTGTGGGCTTTGCTTACTATTTCTTTATGTCTCATTGTACCAGATTTAAAAAAAAAAAAAAAAAAAAAAAAAAAAAAAAAAAAAAAATTGGCCCANAAAAAAAAAAAAAAAAAAGGATAAATTGGTCCCAAACCAGAGGTACAGAGTCCTGGGAGTGACTGTGTGCAGTCTCAGTCTTGGATTTATGTAGGGCTTGTGCTGAAAGAGCAGTATGGATGCTCTCTGGAAGCACAGGAAAAGGTGAGGCAGAAATATTACAGAATGAGCACTGAGAGGAAAATATTCTTGCACTTGGCCAGGCCCTTGTTTCCCTCCCAAGCCCCAAGCCACAGCGAGGTCTGAAGCTGGGTGAGCATCCAGGGTGGTGTTTGTGTGGTACAGGATGCCCAAGTGTCTGGCACACACTTAGCAAACTGTGAGACAGGCACAGTTTGGGCTTTCCAAAAGGGTTTAGTATCCCAAACTAGGGAATGCAAGCACGGTCCAGCTGCAGTCAATGAGAAATGCGGGGTTTTGTGGTCACCAAGCCTAGTGCAGTGTGAGGAGCTGAACTGGAAGATCCTTGTGGGTCCCTTCCAGCGTAGGATATTCTGTGCCAGCTGTGGAATTCCATGATTTTGGTGCTGCAGTTCCCTCAGTCTGCTCCAGCTGACTGGCGCTGGAGCAGCTGGTGGCCACCAAGCAATGGCTGGCAAGGGAGAGCAGGAGAGGGAGGTGTTTCCATCTTCTACTTAGGAGCCATAAGGTGTTGCTCAGCTTTGCTCTAGTCCCAAACCTGTAATTTCTGTGAGACTTCCTCCACTCCTGCCTAAGTGGAGATGAAAGCTCCACGTTTGTCAACCTCTTTTCCAGAAGAGTCAGCAGCACAGATCATTGCTGCAGTCCTGGGACTTTGCTCCTGTCATTAGAGGAATGATCTGCCCTCTGAGCCGCTGTGGAAGGAACCTTTGCTGGCTGAGGGTTTTGAGGAGCCTCTTCAGCTCTCGATCCAGACAATGAGCTCTGATTTCACTTAGCAGGCAGAAAGCTTCTGGCAGGCTCCTGGCAGCCCTGAAGGTCAGCAGGGAGCCAGCAAAGCTGGCGGCTCAGATCCGACGCTGCCTCCTGGTTACTCCTCATTTCCCGAGCTCAGAGCTGATGTGGTGCTGAACTGCCGGAGCCTGCTGAACTGCTGGAGCCTGCTGGCAAAATGCCCAGTGCATTGTCCTCTCCTCCCATCACATGGAAGTGTAGCCACAGGAGCTCCATCCTCAGCTCACCCTGTCCTGCCAGGTTTGTGGGGTGAGGTTGTTGTGGTAGTTTTACATCCCCTCAAAGCCCACTTTGTCCCTTTGCTGAATTCCCATGGTGCAGCTGTGCTGTTCATCACTTCCACCAGTTCCCTGGGGAAGATAGCCCCAGCTGATCACCAGCATCCTGCTTGGCTCCATGGGCAAGTCCAGCAAATCCTGAAAGGAGAGGACAGGAGGGAGATGTCTCTATCACCAAGAGATCCAGCTCTGCAGTAAATTCATGCAGTCAATTCTCTGTTTTGCACCAGCTGAGGATCTGGCACTTTGTTTTGCTGTTGTTCCACCAAAATTCTGGCAGGAATAATCCTTTTATCCATGCTATCTGTGAGGAACTAATCCTGGTTTTCCTGCAGTACCCATCTGGAGAGAGAGTATCACACAAGATCACATATTAAACTTCCTAAATGGATCTTGGGATAATGCTGCAAAAGGCAGGGTGGAGGGTAAGACAGGGAGGATCTAGCCATCTGCTTTCCCATGGAACAAAGTGTTCTCTCCTTACCCAGAAGGAATTGAAAGGGTGGGCAAAGGCAAAGTAAGGTTTATTTGGTTGGATGTGAGTTTGTCATCACTGACAAATGACCTCACACACACATCCAGGATGGACTTGGACTATGGATGTCCAGATGTGGCAGCCATAGATGACAGTCAGTCCAAATTGTTTGATGTTCCTGTTCAATATTAGGAAAAAAATCCTTCCCTGTGAGTTTGCTGAGGCCCTGGCACACATTGACCAGAGAAGCTGTGGCTGCCCCATCCTTGGAAGTGTCCAAGGCCAAGCTGTACAGGGCTGGAGCCCTCTGATCTAGTGGAAGGTGTTCCTGCCTGTGGCATGATCAAGGTGAGCTTCAAGGTCCATTCCAACCCAGGCCATTCTCTGGTTCTGTGATTGTTACAGGCACAGACCCTGCAGTAAACGCTTTGAATGGACTTCACAGTTCTGAAAGGAGGAGCCAACAGTTTTCCAGTTTTCCTTTCTGTCCTCCTCCATCACCTTCAGGCAGAGCAACACTGGCTTGCTCTGCCCTGTCACTCACCTCTCCTCGCTCTGCTTTCCCCTCCAGGTGCTGTACCATGTCCAGGTAGGACACTGCCAGCGTAACAAGCATCCCAAGACATCCGCTCCCAGGCCTTGAGCTCGGCTGGCTCCTCTGCTTCCTGCAGCAGCCGGGAGAGGGAGAAGAGCTGGGATAGCCCCGTGTATCCAGTCTGCCCACAGCGCCCCTAGGATGGATTCCAAAGGCAACGTCCGAAGCGGAAACAAACCCGACGCCAAGGCCGCCGGCTCCGGGAAGCCGGAGAAACCCAACCCTGGGCCTGCCACGAATGCAGACAAGAAGGAGGTCCCCAAGGAGCAGCCCGCTCCTGCCACGGCCACCAAGAAGGCAGGTGGTGACGCTGCCATCGCCAACAACCACAGCAACCTGAAACCCAGCCCCGCCGGCACGGAGACGCAGGAGGCCAGCGGGCAGTGCCCTGACTCTGACCACAAGGGAAACAGCTCCGAGGAGTCACCGGGCAGCTTCTTCGACAACATGAAGCCCTTGATCATCGTCGGAGGAGTGGCGGTGGCTGCGCTGGCTGTGATTGTGGGAGTGGCATTCCTAGCCCGGAAAAAATGAAGACCGAGACGGGGTGGGGATGAGAAACCCAGCCCAGCTGTACAGCTCCTTTTGAGACAAATGCATGCAGAGAAATTCTATACATAGCTATATATAGAGAGAGCGAGCTAGATAGGTCAACAACAAACACCAACTGCAACTCCAGGGTCTTGTTCAAGACAACTGTGCCAGTCTGACCCGCTGTGGGTAACTCCATGCACTCAGTGTGTTCTTTCATGTAATATATCTTGGCTTATACCACTGTGTATAGATTACAGCTTCTCCTGATCGGTGTAAATGACGGTGTCCCCTCCCCTCCCCTGCTGTCCTCCCTGGGAGACACCCCACCCCACCCTCCTTGCAGTCCCGTTTTCAAGTCCAAAGTGTTCTACGTCCCATTCGGAGTCCCAATTTGTGTTTTGGTTTCTGTTTGGTTCTCTTTTGACTTGGGCTGTGGTAAAGAAGGTGGAAGGGGAGTGCTAAGGCCCGGCTCGCCTGTGATGCTGGGCTGGGGGTGTTTTTCCAGCCCCCCCAGGACAAGGGAAGTGCAAGGGCAGTGGCAGGGAAGAGGCAGCTCCCTGACCCAACAGCCACGATCGGTGTCTGTGTATCTGCCGCTCGTCATCCCACCTTGGGACACCTGCCTGGGAAGTGCTCCGGAGGAACCAGGGTGGCTGCAGGTGGAGGCTGCAGCATGGCAGAGCCCAGTGTGAGCCTGGGATGTCACATCAGGTCACTCTTCTGGCTGAGCTGCCAGCGGGACAGTGACCAGAGGGGCTGTGCTGTGGCCCAGGGAAGTCCCATTGCAGCCTTCAGGATCCCAGGGCTCGCCAGGGTCACGTGGGCAGCGTTTGGGATAGAGAGACTTTGTTTTGGATCTAGTATTTCCTAAAGTTAGGCTGGGCTTTGCAGGGTGCTGTGGCCTCAGTCCAAGCTCCCTCGAGGTTGGCTGGACTATTTGTGTTCATTTCTTTGGCTTTGGATAAGGCCTTTCACTGGATTTTTCCCCCCACTGAAGGCTGTGGTCTCTTAGCACAGGGAATACAGGAGAAGGGGGAGACATGAGCTGGTGTTAGGGGCAGAGAGGACTTGGGACCCCATGAGAGTAACACTGACCTACCTGCTTTATACTAGGGAAACCCCTTTCAAGGGCACTGGAGTCTGTCCTGGGTGGATTTCTTACCTCCCTCTTGTGACAGTAGTAGCAGGGATTTGTAACTCGTCCACACTTTGGAAATGGAAACAAATTCCCAGCCCTCGGGAGCTGCCTGATTTCATGGGTGAGTACCTTGGCTCTAATTCCAGACCTTGTGAGGGAAAGGAGAAAGAGTGTTTAGTGCTTTGGCTGCTGCTCAGCACTAAACAGCAAGAGGTGAGGAGATCTGCCTCTGAAAGCTTCCATTAGGCTCATCTTTGCTGCTGCAAAACAGAGTGTTCTAA
Source organism: Pycnonotus jocosus (assembly GCA_013400435.1). Classification (NCBI taxonomy): domain Eukaryota; kingdom Metazoa; phylum Chordata; class Aves; order Passeriformes; family Pycnonotidae; genus Pycnonotus; species Pycnonotus jocosus. The sequence continues at coordinate 26,979 of VWYP01016787.1, read as the reverse complement.
AACCCCTTACATTTTGGGTTTAAGCTGGGTCAGAGATTAGATGAGGTCCAGTGGGAGCTTGGCAGTGCCCACAGCCATGGGCAGGGGCAGGAGTGATGATTAGAAAGAGGCAGTGACACAGTGGGGTGAGTTCTGTCACAGAGCCTGTTGTGCACCTTTAACTGAGATGGATGGATGGATGGATGGATGGATGGATGGATGAATTCAGGGGCTGCAGGGATAGAGGGAGGTGTGCATTCCTCAGGTGCTGCCTATGCAGTGTCTGCCTCTGGCACATGGGACGGTGTGGGGTTATAACTTGACCTAGCAATTCTTCTCTTGGCTCATGTCTGTCTTAACTCCAAATCTGACCTGCTGAAAGCACGTGGTCTTGGAATGCATGGCTACTCCTATGGTGAGCTCAGAAAATATTCCCAAAGGTGTTTGTCCTCTGGGAATATCAGACACCATGTTCTGGTGCAGTTGGAGGTTGATGCCTCCACCTTTGCTAGCACAGAGACAGGCGCAGGAGTGTTGGGCTTACAGGAGTTTTGGAAAGCAGGGCTACAGCTCCAGGTAAGATCCTGGTAGCCTAAAGCACCTGGCATGAGCTGTGGATGTGTCTCCCAGCAGCAGTGTGTCACTTACAGCCTGGGGAAGGGTTAGAAGCAGAAGGGTCCCCTCAGATTTCTGAAGCATAACTTTGCAGGAAAATTTTCACAGGGAGTTTTGCTTGCATTGCTCAGAAGGAAGGGAAATCACCCCCTCCTGCTCTGGTTCATGTTTTGCCAAGTAGGGTAGTGATTTTCACACAGTGAGTTCAGCTTTCAGGAGGTGTTTCTACCTTTCCTGTGCACTCCCTCCTTCTCAGCTCTGGCCTAGGATTGTTTTTAACAGTGTGTGGCATTAGACATAGCATCTATCTATTCTGCCCTGGCCAGCATAGATAGATTGGGGGAGGAAAGTGAAGCACCTGCTTCACTTGAGTCTCCAGTTTTACTTTCTAAAATGTTTTTATTTCCTTGTCTTCACCTTTGGCAACAGAGGAGGGGGAAAACAGTTCTCAGCCAATGGCCTTAACCTTTTCTCCATCTCCAAACCCTGCCTGCCCTTAGAGCACTCGGATGCGAGGCCACCAATTTCATCCAGAAACACCACAGAGGTGGTGATGGGGCTGCAGCTCCTCATTGGGGCACATCGCTCATTCAAGCCCTCCCTACACAGCAGACTCGGTATGTCCTGTTTGTAAGGGATTTTTGAACGTGGTCTGTCCTGTTCCCAAGGGATTTTCCACTTCCTGTGATCACTTGACAGTCTGCTGTCCATGTTCAGCACCTGGAACCCAACTCTTTGGCAGTTTGGTTTGGAAAACACCTGTCTGTGTCTGTGTGTGTGTGTGCCTTGAAGCACATCCTGCGTGTGGGTGTGTACAAACCTCTGTGTTGTGTTGCTGCAGTCTGGGAGAGGGAGAGAATCCAAGCTGGAGATGCCCCTTCCTTTGTTCCCTGCATTCAAACCAAGTGTCCGTGATGTCTTTTCTGTGCCATTCCCACCACGCCATGCAGCTCCTGACTTCCTTCCCAGTCCTGGTTTCTCCTCAGTGCAAGGAATGTTTGGCTGGTGAAGTGCTGAGTGTGTGGTGTGCTCGGGGAGCCCTGAGCCCCTGCTTTTCCCCCCCGGGTAGTCGTGTGGGCTCTTTGCATTAAAATGAGGCACTTTTAGACTATCCTGGACTGTGCTGTAGCGCTTTTCCAAGTGTGGGTCTAGTGTTGAGCCGGGCAGATCCCGTGTAGATGCCACAGCGCCGCAGCCCTGACTTGCAAACACCTCCTGTCCTGCCTTACTGTGCCAGGCTGTGCAGTGCTTTCGTACTGAGCCAAAAATATCCAGTGAGCTCCAGGCCGAGGGAGCAAATCCCCCCTCTCTCAGCCCCAAATCTGTCGAAGCAGAAGGCTTAAATGACTGACCTCGCTGTGCTAAATAAATAGTTGTCTTTTCTCGTACTGAGCACACGCCGTTATTTGCTTGATGTCCTTCTTTGTGTGGTTTTTGTGGTATGAAGTCCTTTCCAGTGACATCTCCGTGGGGAGAGTGAATTAACACTTTAATCAGTCTGTACTTGGGGTTTGAAGAGATCTAGATTGCTAGTTTACTCTTTTGATCAAGTTGATAAATTAAATATTGGCAAAACTGGTTCCAGACTTTTCAGCTTATCACAAAAATTCTCTATAGAATCACTGCACCTGATCTCAATCTCTCTTTAGGGAATCATAAATTTTAGTTGAATATAGAAGATGTCATTTTGCTGTCTTGGACAACTCAGTAGAAGGTTTTTGCTGCTTCTATTTTAAGAGAGATGAAATGGATTATGCTTCTGCTTCCTCTTCCTACTGATTTAATACCCTGTAGATAAGTCCTATTATTCCTAGCAGTGCTGCAGCAGGATGAAAACAAATCTGGCAACCAGGGTATAATGCAGCAGCATTTTTGGGAGGGTAAGAATGCATTCTTGCAGGTGCTGTTTGCCTGAGGCTCACTTAAAGCACTCAACAGTCACTTGCCCTGAAGCATTTCTTACTTCCCTCAGGCTGGGTGAAAAATTAAACATCCATTTGTGTCTGATGGACTGAAGTTTGAAGGTTGATCCATAGAATACTGAAAACAAGGGGAATTTTTCCATTGGCTTCTCCATGCTCTGGCCTTTGAGTTCTTGTTGGCACCAGGGATATGATCACAGGTCATCATAAAGCCATTTCAATTACACATTTATTTTTCAATTGACACAAACATTTCTTAGGCTGAGCGTAAGGGAAGTCTCTTCTCTGAGGCAGCTCTGCTTATACTGGCATCAGGATTTGTGTATGAACAACAGCAGTGCAACCAAAAAAAACCCTGGAGCTGGTGAGAGATGATTTATGCCTTGAAAATATTCCCTACTTTTCCTGGAAACGCTACTGGGGTTTAGAATTCAGCAGCCTTCTAACTATTCTTAGAATTGGTTGAAAATAGCAGTGCTGAAGATCGGACAGGAAAATGATTCTTTGAGAAATAAACCAAAAAAGGAAGGCAATGAAAAAATATGTTTGAAAGGTGAAATTCTTGGAATTTCAATCATCTCCATGGAAAGCTTCAAGTCGGTGAAGATTCTGAGAGGGTGCATGGAACAGAGCAGAGAAGTGGAGAGAAAAAGCACTATTTAATTATCCTAATAGCTTTGGTAAGGACATGCTAACTTTTATATCTTTCTTCCCCCTTTTTTTTTTCCTCGGAAAAAGGCAAAAATGACAAGCTCTGGTGCCATGCAAATTAACCTCTGCTAATTGCCTTTTTCCAGATGAATTCTTGCTGGCCCTGTGCAATGTCAAAGGGTTAGAAAAATACCTGAAGTTTTCTACAACCAACTTTGCATGATTAAGGGGAATTGCCAGGACATGAGGAGGGGCTGTGCTCTCTTTTCCTTGCTATGACAAGGACTGCAAACGCAGCCTGCTCGCACTTCCATCCTCCTGCTCCATCCTTCATGCTGGAGCAGGAATGCTGATTCCCTTCCCAGGCCTTGCTGTGGTGTCATTCCCTTCACCACGAAGCTGGGAGAGGTCCACAGGGGCAGGATGGAGCATCACATCACATTCATGAGCTGGCTGCAGTTCTGCTGCACAGGTTGGGCACTTCCCGCCATGAAGAGGAGTTGGCTTTGATCTGGAGCATAACAGTTGTGTATTCCAGTAAATTCTCACTGCAGGACATTGGAATTGGGAATCTTTCCTGCTGTTTACACTGGAGGTATTTGGTCCTTTACTCTTCTGGGGAGAAATCTGCTGATGCTGAGGATCTATTGGCACATATTGGATCTTAGGAGTGACACTCGACTGACAGCCCCAAAAAGCCTTGGAGCCTATGCCACCATCCAGCAACTCTTGGGGGGTTTAATCCACTGAATAAAGTGGGTTTATGATGACTTTTTCCCCTTCTTTTTGAGACCATCAGTCCAGCTCTGTAACCTGCTTTCCTTTTAAATTCCCTAAATCCTGGGATGTCTGCTCACAACAGATCTTCAGCTGCTACAAATTATGGCATTCCATTGGTTTCTGATCTGATTCATTGCTTGTTCATTCCTCTTTCTTTGGGCACTGCACTGAATTCCCTTTCCTACTTTCCTCCCAGGCAGTTCTGCAGATGTGATCTCTCCAAAGCCCAAGGCTGGGGCAGATTTTGGGTTGGCTAAGGCAGGTTTTGGGTGGTCCCCCAAAAATACAGACAGTGCTGGGCCCCCAGACTGTGTGTCACATCAGGGAATGTATGAAGCTTTGATCTGCCCTCACCTTTGAGGATCTAAGTCTGCAAGAGGCTGAGTGCTCATCTGCCACAGAATTTGTAATGGATGACAGGTCCTGTTCTTGTCCTTCCCTGTCAGTCAGGTGTGAGGTGTTCTGGCTGCTAGAGAGGGGCTGACACACCCTCAGCCCTCTGGAGCACCAAAAACAGAGGGAAAAAGAGAAGTTTTGAAGTCAAGGACATGTACTTCTGCTGGCCTGGAAGGATCAGCTGTTGTGCCAGGGGTGAGGATGTGCGAAGTGCAAGGATTGTCTCATCTGAATGAGCTGATCAGGTGTCACTGGGTCATAGAGAACTGTGGGACTTCTGGGCCTCTGAAATTCACATTTCATTCAATTGCCCATAGTAGGCCTCAAAATCCTGTGAGAGATCAGAGTCTTTGGCTTTTCAAATTCATGAGTTTGGATCTACCTCGTGCTACAGCTCTGCTGCCTCCTCTGGACAGTGTGTGCTCGAAATATGCAGTACTCTGGGACTGCAGTGCCCTCTGGTCTTTGATGCTCTTCAAATTAAATAGAAATTTTTTTTTCTGCTGAAGAGCATAACTTGGGTTAAATAGGCTTTGGACTGGCTGTTTCCATTTCTCTTCTGGTTGTTCCTAGCTTGCAATTCTCGAACAGTTCCATCACTTTTCCATTTCTCAGCCCCAGCGCAGCATCTCAAGCATGAACATACAGGTTCTTTCTGTCTGTGTGATGATGCTGCAGCACCACAGCTCCCACCAGGACAAGAGGAATCTTTAATCACCTTTCCAACAGTCAAGTCCTGCATTGTATCCCTGGTTTTGCCACGGCTGCTTCAAGCCGCCTAGCTTCTGGGGCAAGCTGATGAGAACAAGGGTGCCACAAAATTTTGTTTGGTTAATAAACAACCAAGCAGCCAACAAGGGAATAATTTGGCTTTACTGAGTTTTGAGCAGCCCTTCATAACCCTGGTGCCTTTTCCCAGGACTGTTTCAACTGAAGCCTTTAAAAGTTGCAGTTTCACCTCCCCGGGAAACCAACTTTCTTCCAGTGGTAGGTGCAGGTTGGCTATAAGTTTGTGGAGGAACTAAAATTGTAGGAAGGGAGCTTGAAGGTCAGATTACAGCAGATTTTTTTTTTTTTTTGGTCTGTTTGGATTCTGTTACTTCTCCAGGGGCTGATCCAAAGCCCTTGGAAGTCAGACTGAAATGCCTGCTGTTCCTTTGGAAGCTTCAGGCACCTTTCCAACGACGTCAGTGGGTTTTGAGTCAGCTCCTGAGCGTGTTTTCCAAATGATAGGAATTTTCCAAGTGACACCTTGATTTCTTCCCTGTACAACCAGACCTGCTTGTCACTTACACATATTTACCTGTGTTCAACATGCAGGTTTGGGGTTGGTTTTTTTTTTTTTGCTCTCAGAAATAATATGCTGCTAGACACATTTCCTGGAGGGAAATGGACACCTACCTACACACAAAGCTATCCAGCTAATTTATACCTTGTTGAATTTATAATCTTGTCTATGCTTCTATGGACACTTTGTATGGGCTGCAGCTCAAATCCTAAAATAGTCAAGAATTTTTTCCTTTCCCATATAGTATTCTATTTACTTTGACTTTGAAAACAAAAAAAGCGTATAAATGCAATAATGCAGGTAGACTAGAAATACTAGATTGAAAATTTAAAGTAGTTTAGCTTGTCCCATTGTGACTGACAGTGTTGTACGACACCCAACGCTGTACCCTGACATTTTCCAGGCTTTCTCCGTAGCTGAATCTAGTATTAGCTTTGGAAACCCATTGTGTGAGTGGTGGGTGGATGGGTCGGAATCGTGTGCTCTCTACACACTGTATGTTACTCACATCACAAGCTGTATGGCCACTCCATATGCTGTGAAACTGTAAATGATTCCCAAATACACCTGTAACTCTTTACCAGGATTGTGAGAAATAAACTATATGTAGATATATATACACACACATAGAGAGATTGTATAATTCCTCCCGTGAGCATCTTCGTGTACCTGGGGGTGCGAGTGGAACTTGCTGTGCTCCCTTTGGAGTTTTTCTGGAGAAAGCTGTGGCTGACCCATCCCTGGATACATCTAAGGCCAGGGTGGACGAGGCTTGGAGCAGCCTGGGATAGTGGAAGGTGTCCATGCCCATGGCAGGGTGTGGAATGAGGTGAGCTTTAAGTCCCCTTCCAACCCAAACAATTCTATGATTCCTGGATTTTATGTCTGTGTTTCCTGAAGGCTCAATGTTCTCTAGGATTAGTGATCCCACTGAGAACTGTGAGAAAAGGCAGTTCCTGCCCCAAATAAACTCCAGCCTGCCCAGGGAAAGCAGGCAGAGGACGATTATTGTTACTCCCAGATAGGAACTAAATTGAATTGTAAATTTACCCAGAGACACAGGAGAAACATTTCCAATCCAAGGGATTCCCTGTCTTGCAAGCTGCTCTCCAGCCTTCACCCCCAGTACTTTGCTGCAACCTTTCTCCTGCCAAATTCCTCCTGCTGATTTTCTGGTTTTGTTTCTAAGATGGCCTGGAAATACCTCCCAAACAAACCATCCCCTGAGCACTGGGTAATGTCTGTGGGGTCCCTGTGCACAGATTCCCTCCAGGCTCCCCGAGGGGAAGAGTGTTTTGGCAGCACGTGTCACACCACAGGGTTGATGTCGTATTACACCAACTCCAGTCAAGGTCCTGACAGAAGCCTGCAGGCTTTTGAAAATTAATTTCTTAAGAACTGGGAAGAAAAATCCAGTAAATTCCACAGGGTCAGGTAAAAGGGCAACCTTCAGCTGCAAAAGTGTAATCAACTGAGGGCTTTGCTGCAGAAACACAGCTGGGGACTCAAGGTTTAGTTTGTCTTGACGGGAGCAGATCAAATAAGTTCGTATTTGCTGAGTGGGACTGCTGGAGCTGAGAGCCTGGGATGGATGGGGACATGACTCTCCCACTAGCCTCAGTCAGGGTGTGTGGAATTACACATACCTGGGGCAGTGTAGGGAGGATGGGAAGAGCTGATGGAGCAGGGATTGGGACAGCACTGTCCTCTGTGTTTGTTTAAAAAGCACTGGAGTCACAAGCAGACAATAAGGACCATAAATGTGATGCTCTATGATATGAAGGCTTAGCCTGCTGGAGTGGCACTAAGTCCCGAAGTACCCCACAAAACAGCAAAGCTGGATAGTGAATGAGATGCTTTTTTCCCTTTGTAAAAACAATTTTCTGGTATCTAAGCTGAAGCAGTGAGGAACATCCAGATTAACCACTCGGCAGATTCAGAACACAGCTCTGGAGAGAAAAGAAGACAGACAGATGGCTGAAGAGACAGACAAGGTGGCATGAGATACATTTCCTTTAGGAAAACAGGCTAGAAATCAAGCCCTTTCAAATAAACAAATAAAGCCAACAGCAGAATTGCACTGTCTTTATTTTATATCTTTCATTTTATAACAGCATCGTGTCTGTAACACGCCAGCAGCCAGCAAGGGATAAACCTATTAAATTCGCACAGGGATGACAGACCCAAATCCAGAAATTGAACACTGAGGTTTGCCAAGAGCGGGGAAATAAGGAAACGATGACAGCTGTCGGCGGCACTACGGGATTCTCGGCACACCCGAGGGCTCGTACCGGGCCCGGCAGCGGCAGCAGCGCCCCCTCAGCGCTTCCCGCGCTTTTTTCGCCTCCCCTCAGGACGTCGCGCGCTTCCCTCCCGCCCCTCAGCACCGCGCACGCGCGGCCGCACGAGGCAGCAGCGCCGCCGCTCCCGTCGCGCCCC
>VWYP01016787.1:0-18755 GCA_013400435.1 Pycnonotus jocosus | reverse complement strand
GGTGTCCCCGGTGCTGCTGTCGCGGTGTGTCCCCAGTGTGGCCGCCCCACAGCCCTTGCCGTGTAGGTGTTCGTGTTCACCCTGCAGCCGAGCTGTGCGGCCCCAGGGGTGCCCTCCCTGCACAGCTGTGCTGGTTTCCCCTACGCGCACATCCGCGCTGCAGGTGCGGGCTCCGTGCGCAGCTGTGTTTGTTGGCTCCTCTGCCTGTGGCTTCGGTGGTTTTGAGGGGAAGGAGGGTCGGCTCAGATTGGGTGTTAGGGGAAATAATCTTTGCCTTTGAGGGTGCTGAGGCCCTCGAACAGGTTGCCCAGAGAAGCTGTGGCTGCCCCATCTCTGAAAGTGTTCAAGGGCATTTTGGGCAGGGCTTGGAGCAACCTGGGGTAGTGGAAGGTGTCCCTGCCCATGGCAAGGAGTTGGTATGAGATTTAAAGTCCCTCCTGTTAGGAAAATTAACGCACAAACGCCAGAAGTTTATGGCCAAAAAGGAGACAGAGGAGTCCTTTTATTGTATTCGAATAAAGGGAGAGGCCATGGGCCATTACCCCTGGGGTCTCTCAGATGTTTGGAGGATGCAGCCTCCTATTTATCCCAATTTCTTGGCTGCATTTCCCTCTCTCTTCCCCCACTGGCTGAGGTACTTGAGAGGTACAGACTTCTCAAAGTGCCTAATACCTAAAATTCTCCTTTCATGTATAACTCCCCCTTTAATTTTCAATTCTTATGGACTTTATTGGTTTTCCCCATTGTTGCTTTCGTCTTTCAATATCCAGTTTCATTTATTAGCAAACCTTACAGTTTGTTTGTAAAGGCAAATATCTTCTTTTCCATTCATCAGTCAGTGGAATCCTTCCCATTGTTTCTTTTATCTCTCAGTGCTAGTTTTATCTACCAGCAGACCCACTGCTTGTTTGTAAAGACAAGTCTGTCATTCCTCTCACTCCCAATGCAAATTATTCCAGGATTCTGTTCCTCAGCACACAGCTTGCCTGTAATGAAGGCTGTACATTTCTGATGTCTTAAAAATCATTAAATCATAACAAAATATAATCCTCTGAAATTATCTAGAGCTTTCAAGATGAGCAAACACCCAAGGTTGTCTGTTTTGCTGGATAAAGTGTGGCCTGCATTAAGCTATCACTGTTGTTTCCCTAAAGTGTTGGAATCTGTTTTCCAGGTGTTTCAGCCCAGTCGTTCCTTCACTGCTTTACTCTGGCCAGCTCTGCCTTTAACCTGCAAGTGGCGACTCCTGGGGTGAGTGAAAATGGACAAATGCTGTGATTTCAGCCTGAAACCAATTGATTCTTCAGTTGTCATGAGATAATTGTATTATAAATATATTGAGAGGTGTTTTATTGGCCATAGACATTAAGGGACCTGTTTAATTCTGGTTTTTTAATACCAAAGTGACTGCAGTGTTTCTGTAGAGTGGATTTGGGCTTCTGTGTCCAGCATCTGTTCCCATAAAGAGCAGAGGGAAAACTACTACCTCTAATTCAGTGGGAAAAATGGAAAACTTTGGTTTTTTGAGAGCTGAAAGCCTCTCAAAATCCCACATGGCCACTCTTCAGGAGGTGTCATGGAGCTTGTGCAGAGATCCTGACCACGGTGTGTGAACCATGTTTTCCCCAGGGGAAGCCCATTGATTTCGTGGATGTCAACGAGGGCAACGCGCGCTGGATCCAGGATTTCCGCATGAAATCCTACGCCAACCCCGCCAAGCTGGAGTCCATTGATGGTAAGGATGTCACCACAGGCCACTGTCAGGGAAACAGGGCCTGCTGAGGGCCAGGATTTTAGGGAAGAACAACACAGGAAAGGCAGGAAAGTTGTGTTTGAAGAGAAAACTGTGGCAGCTGCAGTGGTTGGTTCACTTTTTATTTAAGAAGAAGTCCTGGCAACTGCTTTGTGATTTTGTTACTTGTCTTGGAAAGGTTATTCTCTTTTAATGTATATGCAATATATACATATAATGTCTGTGTTGTAGATAAGCAACAATGTATATTGTGAGGCTTTTTTGGGGTTTTTTTACCTGTCCTACAATCAGTTCCTGCTTTCCTCTCCACCAGGGGCTCGGTACCACGCCCTGCTGATCCCAAACTGCCCTGGGGCCGTGACTGACCTGGCCAACAGCGGGTACCTGGCCAAGATCCTGCAGCACTTCAGCACTGAGAGCAGTAGGTGAACATCCTCAGGGGCTGGGTAAATGCAGCAGGGCTCCTGTGCTGCCTTCCAGAGGCTCCAGAGTGTTTGCATGGCTAAAGAGCATTCAGAACTGGGGAGGAAAAAGGTGTCTTCAAGTAGGGGGAAACAAGTCCCTTAATGGGGCTTTAAAAAAGGAAAGGGAGACTCAGAAGGAGAAAAAAGCATCCTAAAATGTCTTAAAAGGGAAGAAAAAGGTGCCTGAATGTGTCTTAAATAGGAAAAAAGGGAGCCTTAAAAAGGAAAAAGAGGTCTCAGAGTATCTTAAAGAGCAATGACAGTAGCTTTTCAGAGCTTGTCTCAGAAGGATTTGCTGCCTTACAGTGGTGCAGAAACAGCTCTGTCCAAACTAGCAGCATTCAAGGCTCAGAGCCAAGTGTGGAATCACCCAGGATGGTCATTAAGGCTGCAGTTAATCAAGACTTGGGGTGTGCTTCACATTTGAGCATTTGTGGAGCTATCTCTGGACTTGGAGTTAAAAGCTGCAATTCTTATTCTTCCTCTTGCTGAAATAATAATAAAATGATTGTAGTAATTTTTATTATAACTGCTGCTGCAGTGTGCAGGAAAGCCCCTACAGCCTAAAAGAACATTTTCAGTGCAGTATAACTTCACTGCAGGAGGGCAGCATGAGGCTCACCAGTGTTTTAAGGAGTTGGAGGTGCTCACAAATGTGCTTTTGATTCTTTTCTAGAGCCTATCTGTGCTGTGGGACAGGGAGTGGCAGCTCTGTGTTGTGCCACTAATGAGGATAAATCCTGGGTTTTCCAGGGATACAGCCTGACAGGGGTAAGTCAAGCTTTCCCTCTGATTGTTCAGTAAACTTTAAACTGAATTAAAAAAAAAAAAGCTGGAAATTCCTGCTGCAGCTCTTTGCATTTGGTGCTGAGAACTTAGGAAAATGTTTGTTTGTTTGTTTTTTTGATGAATGCTGGGTTTCAGTTACATTTCTCAAGATGCTGTTTCTTTTTAAAAGGTAGAGGGAGTCTAAGGAAAAAAAAGTTGGAAGAAATTTTAGGAAAAAAGGCTCCCTGTACAAACTGGCTTGCAATTAAAGCAGCCAGTTACTGCTGAGACAATATTTTGTATGCTCTGACTTCACAGCCCATTTTATAGTGTCAGAGTGATGCAAATTGCCCTAGTACAGCTTTCTAGTGTAGAAAATTTACATGGAAAGTTTAGAAATTAAGATTTTGTGACTCACAAAAGCTATTAGTGTTCTCATGTGCTTCTGTTAGAGTTAAGGATTATTTATGGCTCTATGGATTGTTATAGTCCATGATGAAATGTTTTAAATCATGTTGTGGCCTAGCTGTGGTTGCTGTGGAAGCTATAAAATTAAATTCCTTCCTTTTGCATGTAAAACTCTTAAGTGCTCATGAATTTTCTGTCTGTAAGCTGTCATTCCAACATGGATTACTGTTTTTGGACTCTGCAGGTGGCACAGCATCTGTGTCCAAATATTTGTGTACCATGGGCAGACAGGTCTGTGCCTTCCTGAAGTTAATCACACCTGCAGAAATTGTTTGGTGGTGTTTTTCCTCTTGACTTAACTCACTTGAGAGTTTCCACTTTACTCCCTACACAAAATCCATCAAAGCTGCCTGTAGTAATTTGGTTGGGAGAATATAGAGGGAACAGGAATGTAAATTTCAGGGAAATACGTGCTGGTTTTGCTTGGCTTTTTTTTTTTTTTTTTTTTTTTTTTTTTTTAAAAAACATCCAAAACAAATTTTTTTTTTTTTTTTTTTCTGTAAAAAGCCAGCCAAACTAATTTCCTTTTGATCTATTTCAGCCCTCTGTGTACGAGCTGGTGAGGCAGCCAAATTTTGCCAGTTTGTCCATTATTGTGGAGGATTTTGTGAAGGATTCTGGAGCTACATTCAGTGGTGGGTCATGCCTGGTGCCTGGAGTGGGCACTTTTTGTCTCCTTTGGGAAATGAGTGTTTGTGTCCAGCTGAGCAGGACTCTGGCTGGATCTCTCATCTGGCATTCCCATTCCCTCATTTACCAGTGCATCACTGGTCATTTGCAAGGCCAGCTTGGACAGGGCTTGGAGCAGCCTGGGATAGTGGGAGGTATCCTTGCCTTTGGCAAGGAGGTGGGACTGGATGAGCTTTAGGATCCCTTCCAACCCAAATCAGTCTGAGAGTCTGTCTGGAATGAGGTAACTTAAAAATTCTGTTTGGGGTGCTGAGCAATTGCTGGTAGACCTGAGCATGCTGGAGGTGTTGTAATTGGCCAGAAAATGGGGATCTAATTTTTGTAGCATGGTGATCACAGCTCATGTCTGCCATAAGAAGAGTTTATGTTATATTGTGAGGTAATTGTAACTTTCAAATACATACTTTGAGGTTTTTTATTATGAAAATCTCTTCATATGTGTGCTTTACCCACCAGTGGTAATTGAATCAAGGACCCAGTCCTGTCCTTTCAGAAAAGGATTTCCTAGGGAAAGTGTTTCAGGATGAGGGGCTTGAGACTGCTCCTCTCTGCTAGGATAATAGATCAGCACCCAGCAAATCTGTCTGGCCAAAATAGTTGTGTGTTGTGTTGGGCTTATCAGTGGTGTGATTCTGGCACTGAACTTGTGTCCTCTGATGCAATCCCTGTGTTTTTCCTCTTGTGTTCAGCCAGCAGCCCAGATGCTGTCCATGTGGTGCTGGACAGGCATCTGGTGACAGGACAGAATGAGAATTCCACCCTTCCTGCTGTCCAGAACCTTCTGATTCTTTGCAATGTCAGGTGAGGCAAGATGGGGCTTAAGAACTGGGAACAGCCAGTGGTGAGCATCTTTTGGTTTCAGGAATAATTGTCCCTCAGAAGGGGATTTTCCCCTTGGTTTTCTGCTGAAGTGTGTGTCACTTGTGTTTGATCAAGCCAGCCAGGCAGTTGTGCTTTTGGCAAAGAACATCTGATTATTTAAAAGAAGAAGATGAAAGTGTGTGGGGGAATGCACAGCTGTAGTGGAGCTGCAAAGTAAAATGCTGAATAGTCTTCACTAAACATTTCTGTTCAGGGAAACATTTCTTGTTTCTTGAGCTTTGGCAGGCTGGCTTTGAGTCAGCTCTGATTTAGGATTCTGGCTATGAATGAATGTAATTTCTTTGGAAATGGCTTGGCTTGTTTGAGTGTCATCTTGTCAGGTAGAAGAGCACATATGAATAACCACAAACCCCTTGTTTTGTTCAGATGAGTGTGTGGTACCAGTCCTGTCCTGGCTGAGCACTAACAGGTCCTGTCATGTCTGGGTGTGTTTCCTTCAGCAGGAAATGAAGGAGAAGGTCTGTTTGCAAAGAGGATGGATGAAGAGCCAGCAGGCTGAGGATTTCCGTGGCTGTGACCTGGATAAAACATCCCTCTGAACTCCTGTCCTGGACTCTGAAGTGACTGTGGCAGTGTCAGGTTCTGTGTGGATGGAATGGATGAAGGTTGTCAGAAGCAGCTGGGACACTCCCCTTACATTTTTGCTGCTCCATTTGCTCACTGCTTCTCTAGACCCTCAATTTACAGATGTGGGGGAACTGTCTTCTCAAAACACCCCAGAAGTTGGTGCTGTGAATACAAATTGCTGAAGCCCTTGCTCTGGGTTGGCATTGTACTGGTGCACAGTGTGCCCTTGTTTTCTTCCTGTTCACATTGCTGGAATTGTGTTTAAAAAGTTTGCTCAGCTTTTTTTTTTTTTTTATTTTTTTTTTAGACATGGTCCTACAATTGTTTATTTGTTCTCCTTTGTGCTGCTTATGTTGTGGGTTTTGTTCTCTTGGAAATACTCCTGTCTGGAAGCACACTGCTGCTATCTCTTGCTGGAATTTCGTGGACTAGGGCACTGAAAAATGCAGGTGGCTGATGTGGCTCCCATCTGAGGAACCAGCTGTGGGGTCTGGACTCCTCCTTCCTTCTCAGCTGCAGGTGTGGTTTAAAGCTGAGCACAGAAAGGAATAATCAGACTGAGATTTTTTTTTTTTTTCCTAATTGTTGCAGGCTCAAACATACCAAATATATTGGGAAGTAGATGAATTAACTTTCAGATAATTGATTTTCCTTCCCTCTTGGAATTGTGGGCAACATTTCTCCAGTGCCCTGAAAAAATGGGATTGTTTTTTTTTGTTTTCTTACCAGGATGTTACAATATTTTGGTTCTAACAAGTCATCAAGTAGGGAAATTTTGTCTCTTCTGTGGAAATCCATTTTTTAGCTCTGTCTGAAAAATTCAGTGTGATTTTAAAAGACAGACTTTTGTGGGTTTTTCTGGGTTTTATGCTGTTGCATTCTGGAGTCCAACTTACAGATCTTTGGCATCGATGGAAATTAAAACCAGGATTTGAAATGAAAGTTGGGCTTTGATAGAAATTAAATTATCAATTAGCTTTGATAATTTAAATCTTCATTCCTGACAAGCCGTCTTGGGGATTTGATGTTGACACCATCAGGGAATACTTCCAGTCTGGAAAGCCACATCTTGTTTGTGAAGTGGGAGACTGCATTTCCTTAAGGACTGTGTTTCCATGGGATATTTCCAAAATTGCTACATCTTTCACTGCTTACCTGTAAAAATAGAATATTGGTGTCTACCCTGTGTCCTGTTTTCATTCCTTAAGTGAGGTTCTGTCCAGGCTCATTCATCTGCTGTCAGGTGAGCAAACACCGTTCAGACCACTACAGGCTTTGATCAGTCCCCTGCTGTACAATTTTTCCTTATTTTGAGGCATCCAGGACCTGCTGGAATTGCTCTGCCTGTGCCTCTGTCAGGCAGCAAACAGTTGGGCAAATCACATTGCCTTGGGACTTGGTTGTGCTTTCTTTTTCCTCTCATATGAGAGCAGAAAAAAGGATGAGATCCTGTGTGTATTTTCACTGTTTCCCATCACACATCTACTTTTATCTCCTCAGCCATGAAGTTGCTCTTGGGAAAATTGGGGGAGAAAGGTGTGGAGCAGCAGGTGGCTGGAGAGGTGAAGTGTGCTGGTGTGGGCTGACAGCTTTGTGGGGTGGCTCTGGATGTGGTGGGCTGGATTGTGTCACCTCCACAAGCCCTGCTGACAAACTGGGAGCCATCTGAGCCATAGAATCATGGAATTTAGGCTGGGGAAGAGCTTTTGAGTCCAAGCATCAGTGCAGCACCACCACCATATTCACCACTCAACCTCAGTTGTCACAGCCACGTGTTTTCTGAACCCTTCCGGGAATGGTGACTCCACCACTGCCCCGTTCCAGTGCTTGTCCCTTTCCATGAAGAAATTTTCCCTGATATCCAACCTAAACTTCCCCTGGCACAACTTGAGGCCATTAGTGATGATAGCTCTTAAGTTCTTGTACATCTTGTATGACCAATTTTAGCCAGGGAGTGGGAAAAGATCAAATGAATGTAGAAAACAAAGTTGTTGAATGTCATCCAGGTATGTTCAGGAAAGTTTTATTCTGTTTATTTTCTATGTTAAGTTTGTTCTACAAATGTAGAAGGATCTTTTTTTGCTATTTTGTTTTCTTTTACCTGAGAAGTATTTACATCAACTAAAATCATGAAGTGGCATTACACAAAAAGCAAGGAGTTCTGAATAATTCTTGCATTTAAACTTCCTGTGGGAAGAATTGAGATACCTCAGTTTGTATCTTCTGTACCTTGTGCCTGGTCCAGCTGAGGAGCCCTGTGAACAATCCCATCCCAGGCATGCAAGCAGTGGTGTTTACACTGAGGGGTTTTTGTCTCTGGGGCAGAAGCTGCTTCCCAAAGGATTGAAAACCTTTGAATTTCGGAGATTTTCATCCCACACAAACCTTTGTTTTTTCAGCACTGTGCTGTGCAATGCTTGGTGCTTTGGTCCTAGGAATGTTACCAGCCAGGCTTGTTTCCTTGGAAATCTGTTCCTGATAACATCCAGCTGGTGGGTTTTATTGTTTTATTTATTTGGGTGGGGGGTTGGTTTTATTTTCTAAGGTTTTACTGATTTACTTTTTTGGGACTCACAGTGTTACGTCTTCTTTGGGCTTAATAGCTGGAACCATATCCTCTGTTTTCCGCTGATACTTTTACAGGCAGATATGGAGGTACCTGCTAGAAGCATCAGAGTGCCTCTGCAGCACGTGGAGCAGGATGAATCCAGAGGGATGAGGAGTTTTTTTGGATGTTGGCTCACAGCTGTAAAGCAGCACTGCTCTCCTGCACCCCACAAAGGATTTCTTCACCAAAGAGAGGACAGCCCACCGTCCCTAAGGTATGGGAGCCTTTCCTGGCAGGTTTACACCCACGTTGGGAAGAGGGGGCTGGTGCAGTAGTTGGGAAACTGCTTAACTCTGGGAAAGAGAGCCCCAAGATCTGCCTGTGGGTATGATCTCAATTTTCATGGTTTTGGGGATCCTGACAAGATGTTTGAACTCTGGCCCCATCTGCAGCTGATGGTTCTTGGTCATGCCAGCATTCTATTTGTTATTAACATATTTAATTAAAATTCTTTCCTTGGAGCTTCCACAGTATAATCTTGTCAAAAAACAAAACAAAAAACACCCTAATTTTTGCTTTTTAAAAATTGAACCTGCTGCTTTATTCTTCTTGTGTGCATTCAAACAAGGGCCAGAAGAGATGGAAGTGGCTCTTTGGTCCTGATTTACTTTAAAATTTCAAATTGAACTGTCTGGGTTTGGTGCCATCCATACTGGTCTGTGATGGCTGTATTAGATAGACATAACCCAGTGAATCTAAAGACTAATTTTAAATTAAATTCCATGTTGGGAAGATGAATATAAATGGATGTGCTTACTCTGTCTGTTCTTCCAACAGCTCTGCTTTCCTGTAGCCCATTTCAGGAATGGAGGAGGTGCTGGGAGCAGCAGTGTGTCTCCCTTAGCACAGTGTGTGTGTGATGGGATGCAGGGCATAGCTGGAGGAGGAAGGAAAAGCTTTTCCAACCCCCCTCCAAGCTTTGTGTTATTGCACAGGGCTGGATGTTGGAATCAGAGAGCAGCTACCACAAGGAAAGGCTGGGAAAGGTGCTCTCATTTCTAAATCAATGCTTAAAAGTTTATGTCTTGATTCTTTGGGGATTTCTCCTAACATGCACGTTGTATCTGCCCCTAATTCCTGAGTCCTGTCCTTGTGACTGTGAGAGCCACAGATCTTTCTGGGAGACATCTGATTTCTTAATCTGAGGAGGTATGGAGATCTGGGAAATCCTAGAAGGAGTCTGCGAGTGGGGCACAGACAGGGCCCTGGGGAGATCCCTCCATCTGCTGAAGAGAGGGGAAGTTGAGGAAGAGTTAAGGGGTAAACACACTTTGTGTGACTGACTGAAGAGCTGCACAGGCTGAAGGTTTATGTGGTGCTTGGTTTTCTTTTTCACCATTTCAGAAAGGATGTGGACTTTGTGGCTTAGCCACGGATGTCAGGCACCTCAGAACATCCAGCTGTGCTGCACAGAAAGAACCGCAGTGCTGAGGAGGAAACACCACCTGCCACCACAGCAGGAAAGGGACCCCATGACTGAACATTTTAAGCATAACTTGTTCTCCTCTTGCCTCCTCAGCTCTTGAGAGACCCCTGTTGGTAAGTGGAGTAAGGTTTACATGTTACTCAGGCACCTTCTCCTACCTCTTTATGCCCTTTCACTGCAGTATTTCACTCTCTCTTGAGCACCTTCTGCAGTGCTTCAGTTTCCTTTGACCTCCACGGTGTTACTGACCCAGCTGTGTCTCAGCAATGGGAGGGGACAGATTCCATGCATGTGAAGGTTCCTGCCTCACTCAGAGGGAAAAGGGGGACCAAGCCTTTGACCAGCCAGTTGGATAGCAGCAATTCCCCAAATTCTGTGTGCCTGAATCCCCACCCTGCCCCAGTGGGTGCAATGTGGGGTATTAGAGCACAGCAACGTGCTCATGGCAGGGGGGTGGAATGAGATGGTCTTCAAGGTCCCCTTCCAACCCAAACCATTCTAGGAATCTCTGTTGAATTCTCAGTTTAGTGAGAGTGAAAAATGCAGAATAGGTTAAATTGAGAAGGGATGTGCAGTGGAGGGTCTGATGGCTGGAGGGAGGGGCAGGGTCAAACTTTTAGTGCTGGCTTGACTTTGACAGGGAAAAAGGTCACCTCCCTTTGGGCAGCCTGCTTTGTGCCTGGTCTGCTTCCCTCCCTCACCAACAGCTGTAGGACAGAGGATGAGTCCCCTGGGGCCTTCACCTCCCTCTGGTAGACTGGCACCATTCCCAGGGCAGGCAGGAGTGCAGCACCAGCTGTCCCTGATTGTAGCTGGCTGTCCCTTTGGCTGGAACAGCAGCTCCCAGTTTGTTCTGGATGTGCTGACAGCAGAGCTGCTGTGTCACACTGGGGTGAGGGATCAGTGGCTCCCTTGCTCTGCACAGAGCACGTGTCTGTCAGCACTGGAACCACACTGCTGCCTTTTCTCCCTTTTTAAATTCAGTCAACTTTGTCAGGAAACAGCAAATTGCATCCACATAAAAGCAGGGATCTCTTAGAACCATGGAATGAATCCCTGAGGTTGGAAAGGACTGCTGAGACCATCAAGTCCAGCCATTCCCCCAGCACTGCCAGGGCCACCACTACCCCTGTCCTCAGGTGCCATATCCACCTTTTAAATCTCTCCAGGGATGGGACTCAACCACTGGCTTGGGCACCTGTGCCAGCTTTGGACAGGGTTCAGTGAAGAAATGTTCCCTAATATCCAATCTAAACCTTCCCTGGCACAACTTGAGGCCATTTCCTTCTTGTCCTATCACTTGTTCTTGTCTACCCTTCACAGAACAAGATCTATATAAACTAGTAAGATACACATACATATTTTGACATATATATGTCTCACAGGAGTATTTGTGGGTTTTGTACCAAGATGGGCTTGTGAAACCTGCATTTGCTCTTTAAAACAACCTGAAACTAAAAACTGTTTTCTTCAATGTGTTAGGACTGGAAACTTAATTAGGAGCTTCAAATTAGGAATTTAAAATGAAAATCCTATCAGATGTCTCCTGCAGCAGTGAATTGAACACGTTACAAGGCAAGTCAGATTTAATTTGCATGTATTGACAAAAGTGCCACAAAAATTTGAAATTCCATTTGTCCCTTTGCAAATTGATTAAAAAAAAAAAAAAAAAGCATGATACAGGAATCTATCCATACACAGCATGATACTTGTACAGGTAAGACATTTGTACATCCACTGAACCTCAGGTGATCCACCTCAGCTTGAAGCACTCAGGGAAATGCTGATTATTATTTTTTCTTTATTTTATTTTCCATTTTCAGCGCTGAACATTCGCTCCTAGAAAAAGAATAAGCAAAGCACGGCTGAGTAGTAGTTTGGGAATGCTGCAAGGAGTTGCCAGTCACCAAGTGCCTAGATCAGGTATACTGAGTATTTCTTTCCCAAAAAACACAGTTGGATGAATCCCGTGACAAAGCCTCTCCACAATCTGACACAAAACTTTGACAGCAGCTCTGCTCTTTCTTAGTGCCTCCAAGTACAAACATGATTTATTTCCAGCTCACTACCTGCAGATTATTTGTGTCCTGCTGACAGCTCAGGATCAGATTTAAGGGACTTCTCACTTTGACAGTTATCCTGATGAGCTGCCAGTCCCGTGGCCTCCAACTGCAGGTGTGGCCCACACCTGGCACGAATTCCTGGCGAGCAGTGAAGCTTACCAAGTTCACTGAATTTAGGTGGCCTGTCCTACATAACCTGTCCAAAGACCTGACCAGACTTGTTTAATCCTCAGCTGGCTGCAGTACACAAGAGCAGTGTGATATGTACCTTTAACATCCTCTCCAGCTTAACTGCATCTGCAGCAAATCTCCTGATCCCATCGGAGAGCTTTTCCACAGCCATTTGGTCTTCGTTGTGGTGCCAGCGGAATGCCTTCTCATCCAGGTGGATCTTCTCAAGATCACATGCCTGAGCTGTGCAGAAGTAGAAAAAGAAATAGACCAGGTGATCAGATTCTTATAAAATTCAGACTTCCTAAAATTTGTCTTGAGTTCTGACCATTTCTAGGTATTGGAAAAAATTTAAATACTTTCAGTATGACTCGCTGCAGGAGCACAATCTGGGATGTGAGATTGAAAATGCTCCTGATCTGGCTGGAGGAGAACAAAGAGGAAAAAGAAAAAGGTAGCCTAATAAATCAGTTTATCTCAACACAGTGTTTGTGTGTGTCATTATCTTGTACCTGCTGCTGAATGGCACAGCACTGCCAGGCCTATTCTGAGGAACTGTGCAGCTGCCCTGCAGCAGTGAGACATTCTGAACAAATACTGTGAACAATCAGGGCTTTGATTATTTGGCAAGAACTAACAAAAGCTCGCTTGATAGCAGGCTCCCAGGCCAGCAGCAGCCTGTGGGCAGCAGCCCATGGTTACAGCTGTGCACAGAGCTGCTTTCTGAGATGTAAACCAGCATTTTAATGAGGCTGCAGAAAAGGGAGAGTATCATAGAATCCTGGAATAATTTGGGTGGACAGGAACCTTAAAGTCCATTCAGTTCCACTCCCTGGCCACAAGCAGGGTGCCCTTCCACTATCGCAGACTGCTCCAAGCCCTGTCCAACCTGGGATTGAAGCAGTGTAATGGGAACAAGGATTCCAAGCCACCGTGGCAGAGTATCACCAGATCAAATCACTCAGTCTTGTCTATGATTTGTTTCTAAGTTCTGGAGGGAAACACCTCTTGGCATGTCTAGAGATTAGGATGAAACCAAGTTTGGCATCTTTGCTACTGTTTGGTAAAATTTTATCCTGAGCACGTGCAAATTAACTTTCCTCTTCTCTCCCTGTCCCAGGGAGGTGCAGAGTATGGAAGCACACTCCAAACCCACTGTAATCCAATTAGTGCTCAGCATGTCAGCAATTGTAGCAGTGATATTATAATGAGGCTATAGTATTTCCTTCTGAGGCTACAATATTTTCCTCTAGGAAATTTGATTTATCCCTAAAGCAGGATGGCCACAAGAACCACAGCACTGACTGGAACCCCAGCCTCTCAACATTGCAGAAGAAAGCAAGACAGAAAAAGCCCCCAGGAGGGGACTCACCCTCTTTGACACTGAGTGTGGGAGTTAACTTGATGTGCTCTTTGCTGAGCTCTGCCAGGAGCTTGGGTGAAATGGTGAGATAGTCACAGCCCGTAAGCGCTTTGATCTGACCCGTGTTGCGAAACGAGGCGCCCATCACGATGGTTTTGTAGCCAAACTTTTTGTAGTAGTTATAGATCTTTGT
This sequence comes from Pycnonotus jocosus, assembly GCA_013400435.1. Classification (NCBI taxonomy): domain Eukaryota; kingdom Metazoa; phylum Chordata; class Aves; order Passeriformes; family Pycnonotidae; genus Pycnonotus; species Pycnonotus jocosus. The sequence continues at coordinate 5,339 of VWYP01016787.1, read as the reverse complement.
GACACTCTTCACTCCTGCAAGTAGAAACCAGCAGCTTTTATTGTAAGTGATTATTTAGAACATGCTCAAACCCGGCATTTTGCTGTAAGAGGATTTTTATTAGTAAACTGAATGAGCAGTTGTTTTTTCAGCAGTGTTAAACCTGTGCTCACCTGGATCCTCCGAAGGCTCATAGGTTTTCTTGTCTCCATTTGCAACATACCAGTCCAGGATCCGTCCCACGAACGGGGAAATCAGAGTAACTCCAGCTTCAGCACAGGCAACAGCCTGAGCAAAGGAGAACAGCAAGGTCATGTTGCAGTGAATCCCATACTCAGCCTCCAGAACCCTGCAGACACAGGTTGGCTTAGAACAGCACTTTGCTCACCTATGGAATTTATATTCAGGAATGAGCTGCTAAGTTCAAACTACTGAACTCCTTGAGTTCATTTAGGAATGGGGCGCGCTCGGTAAGCTTTAAATTTGTCAGCTACCAGCAAATGTTTTGTGCTGCCAAACTCTGCTTTATTAATGCTGTTCCTCTAGCCAAATGCAGCCAGCTCAGCAGGGTATTTCAGGAAACTGTGGCCTGGCCCTTGTATGAAGAAACTTTCCCTATTTCAACAGCAAGCTGTGGCAGAGCACCCTCTGTGCTCATGACAGACTTCCTCATGCCGTTTGTTCAGCACTGCTGTTTATTCAAGTGCAGGAGGGATGTCAGTGCCTGTGGGCAGGCAGGATCATGCCATGAATCAGCACACCAGGCACACACAGCCTTACCTGCCGGCCTGGATTCCTTCCCACGTTGAAGAGAGCTTGATGAGAATCCGATCTTTACCAACTCCTACTTCCTTGTAGAGGTCGATGAGGCGCCTGGCCCTTTGAATCATTCCTTCCTTATCAAAGGACAACCTTAAAGGCAAGAGCAGCACTGTTTAAAACTGAAATTTTTGTTTGTTTGTTTTTTAAATTTTCTCCCCCAGGGCCAAAAAGCTCTGTTTTATCAGCATTTACATGCCAACAGCAGGTTTGTGTTCTCAGATCCCTCCTAGACTGTCAGCCCTTTGAGAAGGAAGTTCCTCATAATGAATTCAGAAGCTGAGCATTAACAAAAATTGGCACTGAGCAAATTAACAGCCAAGTCCTGTGCAAGTCTTGAAAAAACCTGTTCAAACAGATCTCTCGCTAAATTGAGCATCCATTATCACATAGAAGAAAATGAGCAAAACTTCGACTGAAGTGTGAGGTTTCCCTTGCTTCAGCAGCAACAGGAAGATTATGAAAATCCAAGGTCAGTGCTACTTTTGTTACAGAGTTCTAGTCAAACTAAAGGAAATTCACACTCTTAAATATTAATAATGTAAGTCCTGCTGTTCTCCTAGGAAAAAAAAAATCTTTTTCCAACTCATATCAGGTCACTTTGTGTATTTACAAATATCCAGGGTAATCCAGAGGGAAAAAGGCCAACCTTGCATCTACTTCTGTGGACACACGGCCAGGTATCCTCTTCAGGATTTCAGCTCCAAATAATACAAAAAGTTTGTCAGAAGCATTTTTGATCTGCTCCTCTTCTGACCTGAAAACCATAAAAAGCAAAAGCATTTATGGGGATAAAAAAAAAAAAAAAAGGTGAGTTTACACTTTGCTGTAGATTTGAAGATCAAATTTCACAGCTTGTTTAACGTTAAATTCCAGAGTTCAAATGAGCCACTTCTGTCCTGCCAGCAGGATTAGCCTTTGGACACTTTCCTGTAGTGCTGTTTTTCTGAGCAAAGAAGGCCAGGGGTGAGCTGGGAAATGGGGATACACTTCTTAAAAACACATTTGGAATGGGCATAAGGAATTTTTCTCCAAGTGTTGAGGCCTTTTGGGGCAGGAGGCAAACCCACAAGTACACGAGGGGGAAATCCCAGTACATTGCTTGTATATAAATAAGGCATTTTAAATATAGGTCTGCTGAGATTAAACCCCTCTTTACTTACCCACCAAGCTTCTTCCCGTAGGCAACAGCATCATCCACAAGCTTCTGGTATGCCGGCATCTGAGCCGCAGCAAGGATCAGGGAGGGGTTTGTGGTGGCATCCAGGGGCTTGTACTCATCTATGGCTAAAAAAGAAAACCAGCCTGGTTTGAAACAGCGAGCCAGCCTGAGAAATCAGAAGGATTTTGCTCAACGAGGTGAGAATGTAAGCATTTGTTAATGACAGGGCACATCAGCACCTGAGTGGTGTTTAAACACTGCCTGAAGGCTGGTTTGTGCTGGGCTGCAGTCACAAGATACAGCAAACTTTAAAGTTTATGAACTATAGAAATTACCACAAAGTATAAACCTGTAGAAATGATGGATGGAGAGAAGTAATACTAATTTCCAAACTTCATCCCAACCAGCATAGCTGAGCTCCAGGAATCACTGAGGGGAATAAAGAACATGGGACCTTCCCTTCAAGCAGTCAGAAATTCGGGCTTTTGTTTGTGTCCAACTGATGGGGCCAGGACAGGTGAATTCACCTGTGAGGCTCCAGCAGCTTTTCTTACTGTTTTTCAAACTTTTTCCAAACAGTTGCAGTTTCTCAGTACCTGCTCTCCTCATTTCCTTTTCCTACCAGGAAGACACTTTTGACCCTTAGTCTTACCCGAAGCCCTGGACTACCAGTGCCTGTTCCAGGTGATGCCAGGTTTTGCTCCAGCAGGCTGTTGCACACATTGTCCAGCTGTAATCATAGCCTGGCACCAGGGCAAACAGGGCAGAGCCTCTGCAGGCCACTCAGCGGTTCCAACAATGCAGTTCAAATGTCAAAAAAATAACAAAATCTGTATTAGCAGCCCCTTCTCCTCAGCATTTCTGCACAGGGATGAGAATGCAACTGTACTAAAAATAAGCCTTATTTTCCTATAGATCCGTCCCAAGCAAAGATCAGGATCTTGGAGAGAGGTCCACTTCATACAAACAAATCCTTCAGAACTTCAGTTCATGTGGGTACTGCTTAAAGCAGAGCAGCACATCAGTGAAACTCCATTCTGTACTGACACCTTCTACACACACCACGGGGAACCAGCAGCAGCAACAACCACCTTCACCTCCACCAGTGTTTAACCTGCCAGGAGCAAGCCAGGTAAGGCTCTTGCCTTGTTAAGACCCTAAGAATAACCCCCAGGTGATAAAAGCAGCCCAGAGAACAACTTGGGGATGTCCTGAGCAGGGCCAGGAGCTGGACTCGATGATTCCTGAGGGATATTCTACAGTCCTTACTGCTGCTTGCACACAAACATGCCCTTGGCTATCCTGGGAGTTTGTTCTTTTCCTGTGTCTGAGCTGTTGCCATACCTGTGCTCTCTTCACCTTAAGTTTAGGACTCTTTAAGACATTTGGCAGTGGCCATTTAGGATTGTTTACTGTTACACCAACAGGATTAGGCAAGCAGTGGAGGGATTACTGCAGGCCTGGGTGAGGACAGGACAGGATTCAAGAGCTGCTCTGCACAACCCAGAGATACCCAGGGAGGGAATTCTTGGCTCTGATGGGCTGAGCAGGCTCCGTGTCCCTGCTGGGCCATGCAGTGACAGCTCGGGAACAAGTGGCTTTTTAATCGAAAGCCACCTTCCTTTCTCAGAAAGGACTGTGCTGGCTCATTCTCAGCAGATAAGCGGAACAAAAGCACTCTGGCATTATTTTTACAGAATCCTGTAACGATTAGGTTGGAAGCGACCTTAAAGATTGTCCAGTTCCATTCCCTGCCACGAGCAGCGACACCCTCCACTGTCTTGCCTTGAGTTTGGAAAAACCCCAAACAAGTCCCAGATCCAGACAGGTCACTGGAAGAAACCCCGAATTCATTAGCACAGCAGAGCCTGGCACTTCCTCCTGACAGCACGCAGAGTTGAACGTGGTGGTCAGGGGACACTCGAGGGCAAACTGGGAGAAGATCACGGTGTCCTGGCTGGGCGGGATCTGCCCTGGGATGGGGACCAAAGCGCCGCCACCGAGCGCCTTCCCCCGGTCCCCCCTCCGGCCGCAGGGTGGTTCGCTCCCCCCAGTGCGCGCCCCTTCGGCCGGGCGCGCCCACTCTCTGTGATGGGGGGCGGGAGAGGGGGCTAAGGAGAAGGCGCCGTGACAGAATCCCCTCGCGCCGCCTCTCACCGTTGAAATCTCCGGTGTCGGCCACCACCGTAGTGTGGTGCTTGAGCTGGTCCAGCGCCGACTCCATCTTCTGTCGCTTCACGGGGGACACCGACATGTCCGCGGCTGTGGGGGTTCGCGCTCCTATAAGGGACAGTGCGTGCCCGGAGGGGACAGGGCTGCGCGCGCACCCGCGGCACGAGCGCTCCCGCCGCCCGCCGCCAATCCCAGCCCGGCTGGGCGGCTGCGACCAATCAGGAGCGCGGACACAAGACGGACGCGGCCGGGAGGAGCTGAGACGGGGCAGTGGGAGGGAGAAGGATTTTGATTGGCTGGCTCGNGTCCAGGGCTCTCCCGGCCCCGCGATCTCCCGGTCCCCAGAACCCCCCGGGGGCCTCCCCCACGGGCGGCACGGCGCCCGACCCGCCCCCAAGGCACCCGTCCCTCATGGCCGCGGGGGGCCCGGGCGCCGCCGGTGCCGCAAGATGGCGGCGGGCAGGCCCTGAGGGGAGGCGGCCGTGAGGGAAGGCTCGGAGCCGCGCCGGTGCTGCCCCGCTACAGGAGCTCCGCGCTCTGAGCTCCCTCCCCTGCCATCGTGGCAAGGTGCGAAATGGCTCGTCGGGTACAGTGCCCGCCGCTGAGAGAGACCCCGACCCAGCAGGGCTGGTGCTTTGGGCTCTTGGTTTGGCTAAACTTTATTTAGGCTGTAGAGGAGGTGATCTTGTTAGTGTGGTTGTTCACCTGAGACAGAGGATGGCCGGCCCTTGGCTGGAAATGTCAGAGAATCTGTTGCTTGGCTGTGTCACAGGGTTATGCTGTTCCCTCTTTCTGTGTTGTTCCACTTGAGACAGCTGCTACAGAAATTCCCCTTCCTGATAGGCAAGAATGTGCTTTTGCACAACCTTTTCATGTTTAGCGCAACCCAAGAAAGGATGATGTAAAGAAGCTTTAGGTTTAAGTCCTGTTTGATTCTGTGACTGTGTAGGAAACAGGTTCGTACTGTCTCTGGTTTCTTTGCCAAGGAATAGGAGAGGCTCCCTTGTGAGTCATGGAGTCACAGATTCCCAGACTGGTTTGTGTTGGAAGGGACTTTAAGGACCATCCAGTTCCACCCCCTGCCCTGGGCAGGGACACTTTCCACTAGACCATACAAGAGTTCAGCTCGCAGCTGGTACTTTTCTGATGTGAGATTTTCATCTCTGTTTTTAAAACACAGCTATCCAGGCCATAACACCCTTCCTGT
>VWYP01016755.1:79804-111538 GCA_013400435.1 Pycnonotus jocosus | reverse complement strand
TGACAAAAAAAAAAAAAAAAAAAAGAAAAAAAAACCCCACAAAACCCACAAAAACATCAAAAAAAAAAACTCACAAAAAAAATTACAAATGCTTAAATGCTTTTAAAATGGCAAGATAATAGCTCTTTGATACTTTGGGAGGTTCTTTGGTTATACATTAATTAGAGTCTATGAAGCTTTCATATGGTTTTCTGTATAATACGCAAGGATTGCGTTGTTAAAAGCAGGTAAGATGGATATCTATGAAAAGCAAAAAAAAAAGGTAAATAAATAAATACATAACTAAGTACATAAAAAGGCATAGAAAAGAGAAAGGAAAGATGGTTGATATTAAATGGAAAACAAAAAGGTTTGTAAATGCTTCTAACTCTCCCCATTTAAAATCCTAATAGTTGTACAGAATTTAAAAAAAGAAAGTTTAAAATACCTATATAATAGAAAAAATTAGACAACATAAAAATAAAAAAAAACAAAAAAGCAAAAAAAAAACTACATAGAAGTTAGCGTTAATGCTAAAAACAAAGATGTTGTAGAACTGTAATTTTTGTAGAGTTTAGATTGAGCATAAATTCCTACTCTCTGCCAATTGCTGTTGGATGCTGTTATTTATCAAGGAGAAAAAGGAGAAAAATGGCTATTTTGGCAGCTTTTTTAACTGCAAGCATTCCAGCGATTAAAAAATAAACAAGACTCAATTCTGTAGACAATGCAAATGGGAAAAAAAAAAACAAAACAGCTGTCTTTTTATCAGACGTTAGTTCTAACTTGAACAACAAAACACAGCTAAACGCTTCATGTCTTCATGATCTGCTGTCTGCAAAATTCCCATCATCCTATGCTTCAGTAGCTTCCATATTTGCTCTAGAAACCTTCAGGGCAAGGGATTAGCCTAGTACCTTAATCTTAAAAAAAAAAAAAAAAAAAACACAAACACATTTTGGGGGAAATGCCCAATTTTCTTCATGTTTTGGACTTTCATTAGCTGTTTTTGCCCAGCTGATAAGTACAAGTACTTGGTCATAGACACAGTGATAACAGTAAAACAGCAGGTTNAAAAACCTTAAAAAAAAACCATAAAAGTAAACTAAAGAAACAATCTCTTTGAAGAATTTCTGAAACTGTTTACAAGGAATTTTGAAAAACAGGGGGATGTTTAAAAAATAAAAAAGATGCTGGCTCTGTTTTCTGTAAATAAATTTGCATATTTTGTAGGACTTTTAATTGTAATGATAGAGAAAAAACAAGGAAAACTATTTAATGAAAGCACGATATTTATCTTTGGTAAATGACTTTAGAGCAGTTAAAAATAAGACATTGCTTTAAAAAATCTGACTCAGAAAAAACAATGAATTATTTAAGAACACATATATTTTAAAGTATATCATATTTATTATAATTTATTTTCACAGTCTTAAAACTTGATTTACATAATTCTCACACTTGTTTGCATTGATTGAGCAGTGTGATAATTGTTTTCAATTATTTATTTGGTTATACAATTGGTTTTGGTTTATGCTCTTGTTTGTTTTTCTCAATATTTTTATCTCGATCTCAGACTTTCTTTTTTGTTGTTGTTTTTCCCAACCCGGTAACTCCTTTGTTGTCGCTTCAGTTTGTCAGTTTGGGTAGGGGGATTTTTTTCTTGTTTTGGGAGGGTTTTTTTGTTCTTTTTTTTTTTTTTTTTAGTGTTGATTTTGATTACATATTGGGCCTGACCATGCAGTCCTTACTCTTCCAAAACTCTCATGGGGATATAACGAGCATTTTGCCAGAGTAAGGACTGAAGCAAACTGAGCCCACAGCTAGGAAGTACAGATGTGTAACGCAGCTGCAGTTCCATACAACTGCTCTTTCACTCTCAATTCCCTAAAACTCCTTGTAATCTTCTGTAATTATTGAATGACGCTTTCCAGCTTAGCCCTAAATAAAGCACAGTTTAAAAAAAAAAAAAGCCGTGTTCTTTACTTCTCGATGGCTTTTCTTAATGTGTTTGCTTTGAGAACAAAATGAATCTATTTCGACTCTTTCATTAATATACATTGTTTGAGTATCAGAACAAATCCCTTTGTTATATAAAACGTATCTCATTGGGTTGAATTAATGACACTGTTTCATTTAATGTCTGCTTGATATTCCAATGTGGTTTACCTTAAACCTAGTAGGTTAGAAGATCAAATAATGGTACATACAAATTAGTGTCATTGTAGCTCCCATTTGAAGCCTGTTGTTTGATTTCACGCTCATGGTTTTTTCATGATAAGTATAGAGGCCAAAGCTCTGGACGTTGCTCCTTTTGCTGCTTTGGGAAAACTCTGTGAAAATCAGCAGTCTCCAGACATGAGGCTCAATTTCTTCCTCAGCATCCCTCACATCTTGTCTTTTAAATGGTTATTTTCCTTTCCCCTGAAACGGCTGTATCAGATAAGCTGAGCTGAGGTTGGGGCTGAGATCAGGAGCCTATGCATTTTCTCTGATTCTTGCAGCCACATCTGCATTTGGACACATTGCACAGGCTAAATCCACCTCTAAAGGAGACTAATATGCTTGTCCATAATTTGAACTCCATTGGAAGGAGTTCTGTTGGTAGAAACTCCTATTATTAATACTATCAGTTACTTAAGTCTGTTCAGGGCAGTAGAAATAAATGAAATATAAATAAGATGATGAATACAAGGAGAGAGCACAGTCACTATTTGCTTTTCTTCTGAAGGTAAAGGCAAGTACAGAAGAGCATATACACCAAACCCATCCCTGCTATTCAGCAGAGGAGATGCTCTGCAGGCGACAAAGTAGGCTAGAAATGTGGGAACTGGTCTCATATGTCACTGAGAGAGAAAATTACTAGATTTCCAGTAAGAAGAGGTTTCTATTCCAAAAGTTATTCAGCATCCTGGTCTGAGCTGCAGGGATGAACAAAGCATGGCCTCTAACCTGTGCCAGGTTGAGAATAAAGTGTGGGGGAGGGCTGATGAAAATCACTACCTGAAGGAAGAAAACCTCACAACAAACAGGGAATTTCCCAAACTGACATAGCAAAAGGAGAAGTAAAAGGTGCTGTCTGATTATCTCCCACTTCTCAAGCCACCTTCCATACCCTCCTTTGTGACTTTCAGTGTCCCCAGAGCTCTTCCCTTCCCTGCTCGAGGTAGATGCTGTGTCTCTGCAGTGTGAGTCACATCCTGATGGATCTGCAAGAACACATCCATGTCATCCAAGCAGGATGGGCTGCACCCCGGGGGCATCCAGCTGGGAACACTTCTGGCCAATGAGATACAGCTGGGGGCTGTTGACTGATGATTGTGAGACAAGATTTTGTCCTGTTTCAGGTACCCTGCAATACACAGTAGATAAAATATCCAGTGTTGGAGGGCAATCAGCTCCCAAGGGGAGACCAGAAAACACTATTAAAGATGACACTATGACTTAGGTCATTACTTCAAAAATGTTTCACTTTGCAGATACACCTTTGGGGTTACTGGACTGGGAAAACTGGAAATGAGGACCAGCAAGGACAATCAGTGACACAAGAGAGACCGTGCCTGATCCTGACCTTTTTCCCAGGACATCCTCATGCATTACACTGCAAGCTCAAAAAGTGGTCAAATCTCCAAGTTCAGCCCCCAGTGAATAGGGAAACATCACAGGGCTGTCAGCCTGCTGGAGGTTCATTTGTACTGGAGGTTCATTTACACTGGTGTGCTGGGAAACAAAGCAGTGCTGTCAGCACACTGCTGCCTAAACCAAGTGATGGGCACTTGCCATACTCAGCTCTCTGGTTGTGGTAGAGGCACAGACTAGAACAGAATAGGCTGAAGCACAAATGTAGACACGGTCTTATAGCTGGTTAAAATAGCCTTCTCCTGCCTGTACAGACAGACCATCCCTGGTTTAAGTCTCAGAGACACTCCATGCATCTCTCCAGAGATGCAGTTCATTTACACTGCATGTGCTATTAAGCAAAAAAAAATTGCAGCACAAGCCTGTTTCAGCATGGGGTTTCGCTGTTGGGGCAGACAACTATCCAAAGAAACACCTAAAGCAATGACAATGAAGAGAGAGACCAGGTCTACCTGAAAGCCTGTAGCGGCATGTTTCACTTCACCAGCACACAGAACATTATTGCAGAGGTTCAAAGGCCACTACATGTTTGATGCAAGCTCTTCTCTCTAGTTTGTAGCTGCTAAGTCACATTACATGAAATTAAAGGGTTTTCTAAAAGTCAAAACGTTCATTTTTCACCAATGTGCTCTTTGGTACCACTGCGATTATAATAAACTTCAATCCCACACCCATGAGTAGTTCAAGGCAACCTTTGGTACAAGAACAGGGCACGGTTTGCTGTCATTCTTTGAGGAGTCCCATGAAGACACCTCAGCCAATAATCACATTCCCATGCCCCTAAAAAAATCAGTTCATACCCTCCCGGAGTCACTTTTCCATATCAGCATTTCTTCACATAGGCACTGAGCCACTGTCTCTTTGCACACACGAGAGAACAATTCACACAAGGTGAAACAATTCCTCTTCCTAGTTCCATCCCATTCCCACTCCAGGCAGATATCCATTAGACAACTTTATTTTATTAGAGGATAATATGGACTTTGAACAAGGCAGCAAAGTTCTGCCTGTTTTCCCTTTGTATAATATTAAAATTATGTTTGAAAATATCATTGCAAAGCAAGGTCAGGACTTTTCCACCTCCAATATTTCACTTTCCAACAGCATATTTCTCCCAGTCTCAAATATGACCCAGGGGCAGCAACCGTCCCATAGGCCTAAAACCTAAAGCATAGGCCATGTTTGTGATCCCAGAAACAGTTCACACATCATAGGGGGACTGGCAGATGGGGAAACTCATCACCAGGTGCTTCAGTGCAACACTGTGCAAGATTGTGCTCTGCACCGCTTGCAGAAGGATGCTGCTGATGCTCTTCCTTAGTAATGCCCCTTAGCAAAGCTCATTTGAAACAGTCTGACCTGTTCTGCCACTCCAGAGCCAATGAAATGGGAATAGGCTGCAAACTCAAGGCAGCCAACTGTTGAGCCTGAAAATGTCTTCTGGGATAGCATTGCTGTCTACTTGTTGAGGAAATCAGTTCTTATAACAGATTTCAATACCACAGCTTCTCTCTCACTACAGTAAACACTCACGTAAGAGCAAATACTTCCCCAAAAAGCACTGAGAAAGTTCCAAATCAGAGCCCTTGTGTTTCATTTATTAAGGGTATGAGGTTACTCTGGTGTCTCAGAGCAATGGAATTGTTTGAGTTGAGAGGAACCTTTAAAGGTCATCTAGTCCAGCCTCCCTGCAGTGAGCAGGAGCTGGATCAGGTGGCTCAGAACCTCATCCCTCTGCACACTTGCCCTGACCATTGTACAAGCTTCTGTTAATGCCCACACAACCTGAAACCTTTCCCACACTTCCTCTGAGAAATCTCTGTAATGCCAGCACTGATAAACACACAACAAGTGCTGGTGGGAAGAAACACCCTCGAAGCAAACATTCTCTCACCATGGCATCCATCAGCTATCCTGAATTCTGGGTCTCAGTCTGGTAAGTTCTGATCTTGGCATGGACCATAAACAGCAAGCAGGATGGGGAAAGGTGTTTCCTTGCACAGGTATAGGTAAGCACATGCCCTCCTTCTGTAAGCAGCAGATTTGCAGGGTCCAGTGCATGAGACACAATGAGACACAATAAGAGCAGGTTCAGATTCTTTTCTGTCCAGGTGCCTCCTGAGACTCCTGTAACACAGAAGATGACCCTGATTATAAAATGGTAGGTCAGTCCAGGGAGGTGTTCACAATTCTTCTCATTGATCTGCCAGGTCTTGTTTGTAAAGGTGGAAGTAGAAATGGAATCAGGAGGTGAGTGACTCTATAACTTCTCCCAGGAGATCTGGGCTCCTCACAGCACTCCTGAATATGATGCACATTGTACAGTACACTGGCTCTCACCTTGGTACTCCTTAGTCTGCTCCTCATGGCATTTTCTTGGGGTGTAATCATTGCTTTCAGCACTCAAAAAGAGGAGATACAAACATGCAGGTTTGAAGTCAGCTGATAATGGGTAGGTTAACTCTCTCCAGTGGAGAACCACAGTCTGACATCCCAAAAATTATTCCCTCTCCCCCACTCCACAGAGAGGCCCTAAATTTCTCCTCACCCTTTGGGGCAGATCAGATCACATATTTTATTTTCTTCCATACACAGCACAGAGAATGCAGTTGCCTAATCCAGTGTGGTGAGTCCTACCAGATAGAAAAACACCCACAAATTAGGCATCATGACTGTGATGTCTCCTTTGTGAGTCCCTCCTACAGAGGGTGAGAGATGATTCCACTTCAGCAAGCTACAGAACAGGCTCCAAAACTGGAATGGTTGTCAGGAGGCATATTGTACACAGATCCTCCTACCACCTCCTACAAGAAAAGATTACCTTCTTTCAGCTAGAACAAAGAGCTATTAAGTGAGACAATGGGCCTAGCAGCATTGGTGAACCATCTGTCATCAAGCGTTAGACATTAGCAATGTCTTTTTTAAGCCAAGCCAATAGAAGCCCCCAGCCACTGTTACAGTGGCACACCAGCACAGATGAAGTGTCAGCCCAAGTTATCCTTGTTTTAACTCCTTCCATTCAGTCTGCTGTGTTACTGCTGCTTCTCGTAGCAACCCCAGCACATGCAGGACCACACAGATTTCTCATAATATCCATCAAACTACACTTTGCACCACATTTCCCACAAGTGCAGCAGGTCTGGGCTGCTCTGGGGTGCAGGCTGACTTGTCTTGAGGGCTGGCAACAAGGAGACTGATGTGAGACAATGTCCCTTCTAGACCCAACTCTCCTAATTCCAAGGGACAGCTATCCCAAACACCTCTAATCATGTTCCAGAGCCCAAATGCCAAAGATGGACTGAGTCCCTGTGCACAACTCTGAGAGCTGATTAGCAGCAAGCAGCCAAGTGCTGCTGCTCATAAGAGATGAAACATGAGATTTAGACAGAGCCACGTAGAAGACCGAGGAGAGCAGGCTGACCCCATGTGTGAGAACAGTCATCACGCTCCTCTGCCCAGCCTAAGAATCTCACTCAGTCAAAAATGCTGTTCTGGGTTACACAGAACAACCCGAGCCAAGCCTGGACAAAGAGCTAGACAGCTTCCTGGTTCTGCAAATTAAACTCTGTAGCTTAAGCAGGACGTGTCCTATGTCTGGTTTATTTACACCTTTCACTTTCCAGCCCAAAAGCCTGACCTTACAGCTTTACTAAGTATATATTTTCTCTCCTTGATTACCAAGCCTTTGCAGTGCTGGGAGGGGGCTGAGTTTGAGTGAAATACTGGACATTTAAGGTGTTTTATTTTTTCTAGAAGTAAAGAATTCACATAAAGCAGCACATTCACCTGAAAGACTTACAGTTCAAATCCAATTTAACTGGAGACTGGGAAATATTTCCTTCCATGGAGGGGTGGATACAACCAAATGTCAAATTTTAGGACAAGTTCTCACACATCAGATTTAAAGGAGCATTTCCTCCCCACAAACAGTGAAGAACAGCAGATGAAGGTCTGCAGCTGGGGTGAGAGGACAAACTTGGCCTGACTGGGCAATGCTTTGCCTCTACCCAGATCATGTTAAGTCTTTGGTGGTCCTGAGGTCTCTATCACTGCTCATGAGCCCAGCTGGTGATTTTTCTTTTTTTGCGCTTTCAGCTGGGGACCCAGGAAAAGCATGAGGTGTCACTTCTCAGTGGTTGGTCCTCCAGGGCCTGAGCACACAGAGCTGTCCCACAGGTGACAGGCAGATGGTTATGGCCAAGCACTACCTGGCTAAATCAGGAAACAGCTTCCGTGCGGATGGAAACCAGCAAATCTCATTGGGGAGGCAGTGACTGAGAGAAGCCAAGTGAAGCGGGAAGTGAAACAGATTAGCTGTGGTTTGTACTCGTTATTTGAAATGGCCTCAGAGAGGGCACACATGGTCAGGTACTGCATGCAGGAGAGAAGTGCTGCTGTTTCTGTGCACCCTTGAACTGAGCAGCAGCAACTTCCAGCTAACAGGCTTGATGTGTGTTAAGGCCAAGAGGCCACAAGTCCACAGGATAGCAAGGTTCAAGGGGTATCAATCCAACTCTCTGGAAATATAAATTCAAAGACAAATATAGAAGAGTGACAAAACAGGAATTCAAGTCAGAGGGACAGTTATTGGTCAGCATCATATGGGAAGAACAGAAATGGTATGGAACAGAGACTTTGAGATCTTCAACCATTTCACTGCATGACTAAACTGTGACTGGTATAGAGACTGAGTGGATCGGAGGGTGGCATGCAGCACTGCACATGCTAAACAGATCACAAAGTTCTTGTATGACTTGCCCTGGTTGCTGTCAAGTAGCATCATTTTCATGGTGACTGGAAACACCAATGAAGAAGGCACACTGCTCTACAAATTTTTCTAGTGGCTCGTCTTTTATCAAGCCTCTCCTGTGCCTTTCCAACTGGGGTTGTGAAAAGCATTCAACAATGGCCTCTTTCTGCAGCAAAATAAGTTAATAGGAATATTTACAACTGTTTTCAGTGAACACCTTACAAAAGTCAACAAGAAACTGCAATTTTAGTGTGTCAAAGGAGCCAGAATATCCTGTCCCAACATGCCCATCTTTTACCTAGTAAAATCCACAATTGCTGTGACAAGCTGTAATAGACAAACAGCTATGCTCCGTCATTCTTCTGTGTGAAAACACCTTTAGCCTTTTGCTTTATCAGGCCTAAAGTCATTTCTTGGGCAATAAGATCAACAGAAACCTCTGCATTTTTCTTCTAACAGTTAAATTATTTATGAGCTTTGAAAATAATCCCACTTTGTCTTCTAACCCTAGTTTTGCATATATACATGTCGACCCTTGTGAATTCTTCAGCTAAAATATGCATTCATTACAAAAGCATTTCAGGGTGTTTTTTTCTTTCCTCTTTATCTACTTGTTTGAATATGTTGTAAACTTGATTAATGTTGCCTTCTAATCTCTTTCTTTCTAGAGAGAACACCTGGAGCTCTTTTAACCTGCCTCAAATAAAAAATAAAACCCAAGAGACAAACAACCCGAGTGGCAATGTCACACTTCCACAACCCTTTCCTTCCCCTGGCCATGCCTTTCTTCTCTTCTAAGAGGGTAGACACATGGGCAAAACTTGTGTCACTGAACCCACAAGGCCATGGGTTTCTTCGAAAGCCCCCTTCCTCATGCTCCTAGTAACCTGCTTCGTTTCAAGCCTCTCTCAGACTGCAATAGTTTGGGGAGATTTATGACAGCAATTCTTCTGGTTCCTTTCACAATGTGCTTTCCGCTATTCTCATCTATCGCTCTGCCAACATGCATCATTTATTTAATACCAGTCACTAGCCACATTAAGCTTTTTTTTTTCCTTTTTTTTTTTTTTCCTTTTTTTGTTGAGGACATTTCCCCCCACACCTAGAGAAATCATGCAGGTAAATAACATCTGAGCCAACAGTCTTGGACCTGCCTTTTCTGCCTCCATCCAAAGCTTTCCAGGGGTATCAATCATCCCCGAACTAGGATTCTTCTCATTTTAATTATGCTAATATTGCCATAATTTCATTCTCGTTAACAGCAATTGAGTTTCAGTCTCTGCAGATGGTGAAGCTGGACAGTTACCAAGCCACATGCCATCTTGAGAGGAGGTTATGGACCAGTGCTTAGCCTGTGGCAGTGCTGCTCATCACCATTTCTGGGTTGCATCACTTCACTTTACCCATTTGTGAAATGGCATATGCCTTTGCCTCATACTAGTTCTGAGATTTGCAAAGGACACTTCTAAAAAACAGAGAGTCCATTGCCCAGCTAGCTCATTCTTGTTACAATACAAACCTGCCTGCTTTGACAATTTCAGGTGAAGGCCAGAGAGGAATTATGCTATTAATTTAAAGTGGCTACAAAGAGGACAGACACTCTTCCCAAGGAGCCTCAGGAAAAGACAAAGGAGAAAAAGTACAAGTCGCACAAGAAGTTTTTTCTCAATATAGGGAAGACATTTTTTACACTGAAAACTATCAATCACTGGAACAACCTCCCCAGGGATGTGGCAGTGTCTCCATCACTGGAGGTTTTCAGCATGCCATTGTATTCTGGGTGCTAGATAACCTCATCTAAGATCCTTTTCCCATGAAAATTTGGGCCACATGAACTTTCTGGGTCTCTTCCAACATGGGATGTTTCATGATTCTGCATTGCTGTGGTTGTTGTAGGTGTGCACAGATATGTGAGCATGTAACCACAATAGACACCAACCCTCTGAATCTCCCCACGAGAGCAGGTGTAGTCTCCAAGTCATGGCAGTGCTGATGGGAAGGACCTCTGTGTTTTTCTCATGCAGCCTCCGACTGAAATCAGGTTGGGCCTTCTGGGTTTGTCCCTTGTTATTCTCACGGAATAAAGCTATTAAAGGCTTACACAGGTAAATTTTTATGACCACAATCATACCTATGCTGTGGGACTGGCACTCAATGCAGCCCCTCTCCTCACCACTGTCCAGCCTGGTAAATGGACCAGTGTTTGCTGCCATCTCCTTTCTGGACTGGATTTCCCTTCAAGGAAGAGAAATCTCTTCTTTTCTCAAGGAAAACCAGTGTGGGTAGAGTGAGTGGTGAGAACAAACGCAGCCACCCAAAGAAATATTGGGGTATGCAGAAGGACCAGTACCTCAGTGCACATTATGAAGAGCTATTCTGCCCCACATACCAACTCCAGTTCCACCCAGTGGAGAATCGGTGGTTTTCCAGATGAACCCTGGATAATCCACCGCTGGCTGTCCTCACCAGGCCTGGTCCATCTGTACCATCTGTGAGCTACTCACACACTCTAGGCACAATCCTCAGCTCTAAGCTAAGAGAACTCCCACTGCCTCCTGGCTGACAGGCAGAGGAAAACTTCAACTTAAACCTGGCTACAGGTCAGAAATCAATACAGCATAAACCAAACTGCACCAGTTCTGCAGGAAAGCCCTGACATTGTGACTGAAAGTGTGATGAATTATTTTTACATGAATTTGATGTTTGGGATATTGGGCTTTTTTAATCCAAGTATAGAGTCTGGTAAGGCAAGTAGAAATTATGACAGACTATTGCAGCTTTCTGGTCTGAAGAACATATTAAAATCTCTTCAGGAGATGAAATCTGACCAGCTTCTTATGCAACTGTTGCCTCCTCCTACTCCATTTGACAGCTGACCTCCCTGATAATCAAAGTAAGACACAGATGGCAGCTGCACGGCCGAGGTAAACATGAAATGGTCTCTATGACAGCCCAGAAGAGCCATTGTTTTTCCATCCTTAAATCAGATGGCAATCTAGGATCCCAGCCAGACCTATCTTCCCCCAAGCATTAAAAGCACACAAGGAATGAAGAGGCACCGTAGTCAAAGGATGAGAAACAGTTTTAGTAAGATTTTCTTTTGCAGTAGGTCTTCAGATACTTCTAGGGTATGCTCTTAATCCATGGCAAGGACTTTAATTATTTCATATGTTGCTGGGAGATTAATTAAAACATGAGAGTCACCTTTTAAGGGCAAAACGTTTTGAATTCTACTTGCTGATCAGGATGACAACAGTATTTATGCTGATGGCCAAAAAGGGCATTTCTGATTCCAATTCCATTTCCAGAAAACATTACCTCTACCTCACGGTGCATTATTTGAATCGGCACACGTCGCCAGGGCTTGAATAAGACAGTTCCTCCACACTCCACGACGGAGTACCGACACTTACTAAATTATGCTGTTAAATACTGTAGTATGGCTATAAAATACAATGAAGGCCCATGGAAAGATGCCAGCCCCTTTCTGAGAGAGAGAGAGAGAGCACTTTTTGGAACCCTGCCTGTGGCCCGTAATTTTCACTTCCTCCTACTACAGTCTGAAGTGACATGAAAGGACTTGTAAAGTCAAGTCCAGGAGGCTGGTGGGGATTTGAAGGAGTAAAGATAAAGTTAGAACATCGATGGTAGCATTTGACCTGCTTGAACTTTGCTGAGAAAGAAAGAAGGAGCCAAATCTCCCACACATCTCTACAGCAGACCACACTGAGGGAAAAAACCAGAAAATTCCAGCCTGCAAAATCTACATTTTTCAGCCCAGACAGGGCCAAAATATTGAAAACATATAAATTTTTAATGGAGAAAACTGTTCAATCAAAAGCAGCAAAACTTGACAGAAAACCTTCTAGCTAGCAAGATATTTCAGTATTTCATGTGAAATGTCACTTGGTGAAGGAAAAGAACCAATGGCACAGGAGGGGAGGATGGAAGAATTGCTTATACAAACTGAGTCTTGTCAGATACTGCAGCAATTCACATGGACCTTGACATATACAACCAATAATGAAGTCCTTTAAGTCCAGCAAGCTCAAAATTAAATGCTTTTTCTTGCTAATGATTACGAAGGAGTTAAAGGATAGAGAAGGACTAAGAATGGACCTTTGTAAAAAATATTTCAGCAGGAAAGATTTGTCCTTCTCCAGTGATCATAATCTGACTTGTCACACTTTGTGTGTGCCTTAAACTCTTCACTGCAAGAACACAGACAAAACAGTATTGCCCATAAAGCTTAAAATCAAGCTGAGGAGCAATAACAAAACCAAAACCAGTGTACGACAACTATTCAGGTCAGCTCAGTGACAGTGCCTGACAGGCAACACACACAATATTCTGCCCTCCTGTTTGCTACCACAGTTCTACAAAGGTTGATTAGTTCATCAGAGGAAGGCTGAACGTAATAATGAGGTGGAGGTGGGTGAGCAGAATTCCGCAGAAATTTTTGTCTTTTATGTTGACACATATCTTCATCTATTTTTATATCCCCACACCTACAAACTTATACACAAATCCAGCCAACCACTCAGCCTAAAATGTGTGCACTTAGTTGTCTTGCATGTAAGCTTTCATCAGATGGTCAAAACTGAAGAGCAGCGGAATTTTCTTAGCAACAGTGTTTGAACAGAGACAAACTTGGATTTACTCAAAACACCCTATGTTTATGCTCTGGGCTGGGTGTTCACTGGAGGTGATTCTTTGTTACACACTGTCTCTGGAAGAGACTGAGCTCAAGGCATGATTTTACAAATTCATTAAAAATTCAGACCAGCTCTGGTGGCTGCAGAAAACCTTCACATGGTTCCTAGGGATAACTCTGTCAGCAAAGCTCAAAGCTACCTTATTCCACACAACCTACTTCCTAAAACCTTGTCCAGTCCAGGCATATGTAGACAGTGATTGCCAAAAGTACTTCTAATGGAAAGGATTTGACAGGACCTGTTAAGCCCAGTGATACAGGGCAGCCTGGAGAGCTCCTGCCCAGCCCCTCTTGCAAGTAGAAAGGAGGGAAACAGCACTAGAAAGTGCTTTGCCTAAATGTCAGGATGCCTGACACCATCACAAGACCTGCATGTACCACACAGGGGAACACCACCAGCTTCCAGAGAGTGCAGTCTCCAATGCGTGGACCTGAAATGCAGGAAGCAGCATTAAGGAAGATGTTAAGACTTGTCACCCAGAATAAAGTTTATGTCAAAGAAAATTCCCCGTGCCAGCAGCNTTCTCATCTCCACTGCACTTTTGGAATGCAAAATTCTCAGTGCAGTTGGTCACAGCAGTTCAGCTGGGGACAGGGATGAGTATCAGGAGTGGAACAAAATACACAAAAGGGTCTCTTTTGCATTTTCAGAGACACAGACTGTATTTTCCCCTTTTCCTCGGGCTCTGTCACTTCACTTTCAACTCCCACTAGTAGTGCTTGGAGAGCAAAGAAAGTGGGGGAGAGGTGTGAGAAAGCTGAGCCATCTGCCTGGAGGAGAACAGGGATTCAGGCACTGGCAGATGAGCTCTGCAAACACTGCCATGGTCTCCTCAGGCCCTGCCACGTGTTCCTGCATCCTCAGCCCCTGTCATGAGCACCCTCACACATCAAGGGGGATGGAGGAGAGTCTGGAGCACAGACCAAGAAAAATTGATGAGATGCTAGACTTCCAGAGACAGGCAGAGGTTCTCCCTCCACTGCAGGAATGAAAGGTTGGTAATAAACTGTGGGGATAAATGGCAGCAGCTTCCCTCACTGCTTCTGTCTACTCCCTGAGCAGGTGTTGGACCATGGCAGAGAGGGAAGAGGGAGGGATTTAGTGAACAGCCATGGCCTCTGTGACAGCAGGCATCAAAAACACTCCCCTGTGCCTTCAGATAGGACTGGTCTTGGTCCATGGTTCCCCTGGATGTAAGATGTCATTTTGTTTCTCTGCCTCATACTTCCCAACGTGACAGATTCCTTTTCAAGCGAAAGTCTTTCATTCACCTTCTTCCCCCACTATAAATATATGAGAAAAAACAAACAAACCAACAACAACCAAATAAACAACTCTTGACATAAATCCTTTTGGCTCAGGTTTTTTGTTAAATATTAGTGTTTCTTTCTCCTTCACATTTCACTCTTCTCCACAAACTCTGAGCAAGAGTTTCAGGCAAAGCTCAGCTCTTGAGTCTTCTCCATGTTGCACCTTGGGAGTTGTTACTGTGTTGAAGCTGGGCAGGGGAACTCTTCCTGGACAAGACATGGAGTGGGCATGTGCCCAGGACACTGCAGCATGGCCTGTCTGTAGATATTCTGTTTTATTTCATTGCAGGTATCACTTCAGTCATTGTTATAGTGGAAATGGTCCCATCTAGATGCCAATACCAACATCTGAGCCTGAGATGATCACTATTTGGGTCAGCAGAGCTCTGGTCATCAGACCTGATTGCATCATCAG
Source organism: Pycnonotus jocosus (assembly GCA_013400435.1). NCBI lineage: Eukaryota > Metazoa > Chordata > Aves > Passeriformes > Pycnonotidae > Pycnonotus > Pycnonotus jocosus. The sequence goes on along the minus strand of VWYP01016755.1, from coordinate 96,730 downwards.
ATTGCATGCATGAAACCTGTGACGAAAACCAGCCCTGAGGTCCAAACCCCAAACCTTCGCTTCCTCCTTGAGCGCTGCAGGCGTGAGTCTGCTCCTTTCTGCTCTTCTTGGCTGCAGACAGAGAGGTAACATTGAATTGTCCATTGAAATGACTCTTTCTCAGAGGATTTGATACCAAGGTGTGTGAAACTGCATCCAGGTTCTTCCCTCCACATGCCAGCATTGGCAGAAAAGCAGAGGGGAGTCAGAACACATAAGCATATGGAGAGGAAAGGAGCTCCTTACTCCTGGCCTTGGGGGCTTAACAGAGCTGCTCAGAGTCCAAGCAGATCCAGTCAACAGTTTTGGATCCCCTGCTGAGATTCAGACCAGTCTTGCGTCCCTCACCCCCACAGAAGAAGGAAGCAGGGGGATTGTTTTGCTGGATCTTACCTGTATAAGTTCTAGGCAGCGAATGAAGGAAGCACCAAAATTCCTGTCCAGCCAGTGGGGAGGAAGAGCTGCTTTTCAAGGCTTCAGAGAGACAACTTGTACTGAAATTGTCAGATTATTGAAAAAATACCCTCTTAGATAGCTACCTAAAATACAGTCGCAATTCTGGTGCCTAAGCCAGGCACACCTGCTAGTGTTCCACTTTTGTATTTTAACCTTAAGAGGAGCTCTTGTTATGGTGAAATATATGGGGCAGCAGGCCACGGCAGCAGAGCTAAGCCCATAGATCATGGAGTTAAATATTCTACTGTGGGCTGAAAGTGAGAGCACACAGTTTCAGCCCATGTGTTGGTTGAAGTTATGAGCACACGAGAAAAGGGGATTTATAATGAGAATGGCAATTCAACCTCAATTATAGTGCACGACTGTCTGCACACTATAAACTGAAGGTTTAATAATGAGGCAAGAAGGCTGAAGGAGAGAATTTCATTGTGTCTGTTTCACAGCCTGGAATTCTTACTAAATTCATCAGATTACTTGAGTTCTCCTGACAACTGTAGCAGTATAACTAATATTAAAGGGCTTTATTGTATATTCAGACTGCAACAGAAGATACAGGCAGAGAAAACCCCATAGCAAAAGAGAACTCCAGATTGAGGTCTATAATGTATATGAGATTTGAAAGAAGTAAGTGCTAAAAGATGTAGACAGCAGTTTTTCAGGGTCCTTAACCTTGATGAATAAATGAATAAAATCCCTTAAAAAATTGCAGTGTTTCTTTCAAGTGGTTTCCAGCATGTTAATGATCAAGAGAAGCTGAGAAAATTGCTGGGAAAGGAGATGACTTTCCTCAATATGCTTTTACCACAGAGACTATGAGATAGACATGAATTGTAAGCAAATAATACACAAAATATGACACAGAGAGAAGAACAGAGGCTCTTTATCTGTCCATAATGCATTTACATACAGATGTGCTGACTGCAAGACTTTGTGATGCTGCCAAATCAAAGCTTTAATGGTGACTTAGAGCCTTCCAATTCTTCCATATCCAGGTACTTAGGACTCCCCTGTATTGTGTTTACCTTACTACACCAAAAGAAAGAGAAAAGTACCTAATTGGAAAAGGGACACAGAGAATGCACAAAAGGCTTTACCCACCACCATAAGCATCCCACTCACCATGTACATCACCCCTCCAGCTAATGATAAATGACAAAGGGGCCTGAGTAGCCCACCCCTCTAAATTCTATCACCAAAGTCTCCTAAGTATTGCAGAAAAAATTAAAGACACACCAGTAGAATGCACTACAGAAAAGAGGCATCTCCCCACCTTCTGCCACACAGGAAGGGAATGTCTTATTGGTGTCCTGGTATGGCCTTGCCTAAGGGAACTGGACGAAGGTGTAACTGAGGCAGAGAGCATCAAGCACTGATAGGGAATTTGTCTGCTAAAAAATATCCCAGATTTAAAAAGCTGTAAAATGGCAAAGGAGAAAGGGGTGCTGGAGGCTAAAACTTTGAAGGTATCACCTCTAGCAAGATTTTCACCCCTCAATTTTACTGTCTGACAGTGCTGAAAGACAATGCTCTTGTCTCTCCCTGTCTTTGAATTCTCCCCAGCACCAAGATCACCCACACACCCCTCTTCTCTCCTGGCCCCACCAACCTCCAGGTAATAATGTAGCTGATTAGATCTTTCATCATTTTTATTGTTATCCACCCGCAGATTAATAAAACAGCGCTCGGGCTGTTTCTGGCTGACCACATTCCCTAATTTATCATAAAGGCTTAGCCTGAAACTCTTCTGTCTGACATGTGGGGGGAGCTGCAGCCCCTCCCAGCTCAGCACAGCCGCGGGAGCGCCGTGGTCCGCAGCAATGCCCGTATTCTCACCCCACAGAGCAGAAGTTAACGCGCCGCAGCAGAGCTGCTAAAGCAAAATTACCAGAGATTGGTACCAGAGTCACAGAGGTGGAAAAATGGGGAGTTAACTCCAGCTCACTGGAGCACACTGCTTCATATCTGTACTGTCTCTTAATATGAGGGAATATGCTCTTAAAGCACTCCAAATTTTCTGTTTAAAGATAGTAATTGCAAGGGTGACTTAACATGGCCTCAGGGACTATCCTGTAAGAATTGGAATACTTGATCCCTTAAAAGTCAAGCTGCAGGAATCATGAAACTGGCTTTGGAGTTCCCACACATGCTCGCCTTCTTTTTCTTGTCCCCTCCTCTCCCCTCTCATCTTCTGCCATATCCCTTCCCTTCCCTCTTTGCCTTCCTCCTTTACAGGGTACTGATTTAAAATGAGAAGAAATGCAAAATTCAAATGTCTTGCAGTCCAAAGGAGGATTTGTACCCCCAAACTCAAAAGCAATCCCCCCAAAATCACACAGAGCTCTATTAAACTAATGCCCTCATTTATTTATTTGGGGCACATGAGTGGCCAAGTGAAGGTGAATTCTTCTTTGAGTGGCCAGTGTTATACTGGGAGCAGCTGTGACCTATTCACTGTTCTACAACCCAATGTAACAAAAAAGTGAATAACATCTGTCAGGTAGACATTTCTGTAGGACTTCCTTGTTTTAAAGTGAACAATAAAAAGAATTTTCAAATTAACAAAAGAGAAAAGAAATCCAAAAAGGTGAAATCTTTTTGTTAAAGAAAAAAGTGGAAAAATTCTACAGAACCGAAACTGTTTTATGGAAAGATTCCATTTAGTGAAAAGTCAATTTTCCAATGAGAAATATTTTCAGGGGATACATTTCAGTCAGGGCTGTCAGCTGTTACTTGTCTTTGAACCACTGACCAAACCAAAGCAATCTTTTTCTTACAAAGCTGGAGTGTCATTTTGGGAAGATCTGAGTGTAACAAGTAGTAGGGTGAAGGTGCAATAACAAGATCACACAAATAAAAGTCACCATGAGAGAACAGCCCAAATGCAGAGCATGTTTAAAACCAGCTGCCTCCCAGACAGGTAAGCCCTGCCTGGCTCCATGCAGGAACTCAAAGAAGTCCAACACAGCCTTCTATCAGACCTTAATAAAACCTTTGTGTGACAAAAAGCCTCAGATCTCTCAGGGTAGTGCAGTGACAGTGATGTAGATAAGGATGGAGCAGGAAAGAGGCAGGTAGGGTATGAAGTGCCTTCTCCTTGAAGACACATGTCCAGCTGGCCCTGTGGTAAAGACAAGCACCCTTACTTCCTGGAATGCAAGACCATGGAAAACTGGCATGATTGCTGGCATCACCAGGAAAAACTGTGAGCTGACAACATGCAGGAAAAGCCCAGAGCTGCCAATCCCTTCCAATGAAAAAAACTTTACCTATTCTGATATTCAAAATATTCTCCTCACTTTCTGCTATTATGTTTCTTTCTTCTCAGTTTCATTTTTTGCTATTCCTTTTCCTCCTTCTCATTTTCAGCTGAGCCACCCAAAATTTCTGTGAGCTGCAGAACCAAGACTGATTTCCCACAACTCAAGGCCAAGTCCTTCTGTGTTTGTGTGTGTTTCTGTGTGTTTCTGTCTCTCTGGTTTTTTATGGGAATCTTGTGCTTACCAGGGCCAGTGAAGGGATACCATGAACATCAGGGGAACTCCCACAGACATTCTTCCTCCATATCTTGGTTCACAAAACACACAGGAGCTTAAGAATTTTGAGATTTCTTTCTCCTCTACCTAAACCTTCTTCAAAGGTGTTAAAAGTTAACATTAGAAGGGCACCAACCAGCTGAACGGCACATGAAGAACTATTCCATTCACCTTTCACAAACCAGACCTTGGTGACACATATCCCCCGTCCTCCTTGTGCCTGATAGTTCATGCATGCTGCCTCACCAACCCCAGATCTGGGTTTTCTTACATCCTATGTCAGCCTCACCTCTTTCTCCTTTCCTCACACCCAAACCTGACACAGAAAACAGCAGTTAAAAAGATTATCAGGAGCTCTGTTTTGGAACAGAGACCTAAGCAACAAGGGATGCTTTGCACAACCAAGTCCAAAGGAACCCCTGGCAAAGTCAGGCTAAAATGGACCAAATGTAGATTTGCTTAGCTTTCCCAGCCCAGGGACATCATGGGTCTAATTCACAGCTCCAAACCCAGCTCTGCAGTGACAGATGCTGCCTGGAACTGAAGGAGAAATGATGATGCAGGGCCGTTCCCTTCGAGATGCCATTTCTGTCACCATGGAGGCAGACAGCGTGCTCTCAACAAGTTTATCTGCAAAGTAACATGAAAATTCCTCACAGCAGGAGAGATTTGACAAGACGTGCCTAGCACAGCTTTATAAAAAGGTTTCTTCAAATGCTTCCAAATCCCATGGATCTTTTTCTTGCTTTATCATCCTTTTCAACATCCTTCTTTCTCTCACTTTTTCTCTTTTTTAGCGCCTTCACAAGGCACATTTATCAACATCAAAGCACATTCTCTTACAGCTCAGTTTTTTCCTTCTGAATCCACTCTTGCAAAATCCAAACTACTATTTCTCTCCACACCCAGTGACTTCTCCAGGAGTAAACTTGCCTCTGTGCACGAAATCTTCAAATCTGGGTAGCATTGACATACTAACACAGGGGCTGAGATCCCTTACACAAGGGTAAATTCCTCTGAGACAGAGCATTTGTATTTGATACTCCTGCAGACTCCACTGTGTCTAAGTTAAATTTTGATGGCTGCCTCGTCTCTGAATTTCTCCTACCTCCCAAACCAAATCAGAGGTTCACACTGCGTTATATTCATAGGCTACATTCAGGATGTCAGTCCAGACAAACAAGTGCTTTACTCTGTGCTGTTGTCACCAGAGAGATGCTGAAGACTTGGTCCAGTGGCTACCACACTGCACTGCAGATAGCCAGGGCTCAGGCAATTGTCAAATCCTTTCAGACCAGTTTCCTGGGCACAGCTTAGCTTGCCTACCCACATGACAGGGCAGTGCTGAAGGTGCTGCGACCTGGTGTTCCCTCCCCATGTACCCCCAGGCTTCCTCAGGTGACAGATACTCTAGTAATAGGTCCCTACACAGCTGATGTGAAGGAAAACTTGGACCCAAGAACAGGTCTAGGCCTCTTGCCACACATCCTCAAAGCTGTTAAAAGTTCTCCTCCTCTCCCTGATTTCTTCGATTTTAAGGCAGAGCTCAGCCATGTTCTATCAAGCTCTAGAAACATGAGCGTATCTGCATGGGATAGGTAGGAAAGTTTTCAAGGCCCAGACCGGTCTGCAGCTGTTTTCCAAACAAGACTACTTCATATAGGTCTGCTTTCATTAAAAACACCAAGGCAAGTCCCACAGGATCTTTAAAATCCAAACCTGGATGACAGGGTAATCCCCACCTAGCAGAGCCTTACATCTCTTCTCCTCAGCACTGGCACTGCCATGGGCATAGGCTGGGCACAGGGGCAGCTTCAGAGTGACTTTCTACACCTTTTGGCAAAGGTGGAGAAATTTCATTTGGGAACTGGCCATGGGAAGATGGAAACTGAGTTAAAGGATGTGTAGTCACTCTCAGTGCATAAAGGGCTGTGTGTGTCAGGATGGGTATGGGAGAGGGTGAAAGGGTAGTTGGAACTGTGAAGTTTGAAGGTGGAAAAAGTCTTTATATCTGGATTAGTGGAGTCCTGGGGCCTTCAAAAAATAGTTAAAATTCCCTTTTTTGAGTAATGGAGAAGCAGTTTGCATTGATCTTAAGAATTTGCTTATAGTTTTCCCTGGAGTTCAATGTACTGGGGAGTGCAAAGCTGACACAGCTCAAAAGTTTTATGAACCTCAGGTAACAGCGTGAAAGGAAATTTTAATAAATATTACATTTATTTAAATTTAATTTCTTTCCTTGTTAATAATAAAAGCCAACCTTGGTCTTCTGGGCTTTTCTCATATGCCTGCTTAATACAGCAGCGAAATCATAGAATTATTTATATTTTAACTTCATTTTCAGTAAATCGTCAATCATTCACCTTTCAAAAGCATTAAATTCAGAGACGAACAGCAGGGGAGAGGGAGACTGAAAAATAAATATTGACTTTCAGGGGTTTGTTTTGGGCTTTTTTAAGCACAGGGTTAGAAATAGAAGCTGTTGTGGGTGATGAGTAAAAGCACAGAAAAAGGAAAAGACATTTGTGCCTATAGATTTCTCCCCATCATAGTCCTGCAACTCTATTTCTGCTTTGTTTGCAGGAAGCTACAGCAGTACTTACGGGTAGTGGCCCTTGCTGGCTTAAAGAAGCACTTGGCTGAAAATTTTGGGTCTACTTATCATTGGATAAATGGTCTTCCTTACACAGGACTCCCACTACTACCCATAGATACTGGTGGTGTAAGCAGCAGCAGAGGTCCCAAGGAAAACCCAAGCAAAGAGGCATGACAGAATTGAGAAATCCACCAGGATTTCAATATGGTGACAGTTAGGCCATGTGAAGATGCCAGAGATTCTTCCTTTCAAGTTCAGTAGCCCAATCAATGCCTAAAGATAATGACAGCCTCTTACTACTGGTCCCTCCTGTCCTCTGAGGCAGGACTACAGCCAGCTGCCCCCTTACGTGGTCTAGAAACCTTCTGTATGGTTCTTGCTGTCCTGTGAGTGACAGAATCTCTTCAATCGCCAACTAGTATCCATCCTCCACACCTAACTCATCTGCAATTCCTCCCCCTAAACCCCCTGAAATCCCAGCCTGTGCAGGCTAAGTCTCATCAAGAGGGGCTAAATATGGTCTGGCAGATATGTGGAGACGAGGCAGAGGTCATACGTCATGTGTTGTGCTCATCACTCCCTCAGGGAACACTCAAGTCAGACCCAAAAACCACAGGAAGAGGAGTCCAGCCTTCAGTTTGGGCTTCACAGCATCCCAGTGAGCCACCTGATAGATTGGGTTCAACTACAGCCATACAGCCTTGCTTCAAAGACCTCTGCAGGTGAAATCTCTTCCAAGACCTTTGGCAATCTGTTCCTAGAGACAATGACCAACACAACAAGTGCCTGGATCCCTGCTTATCTGTATTTGTGTTCAGCTTGTGGGCACTGGTCTGTCTTGTGCCTTTCTTTCTCTTTGAGGTTTAAGAGTCCTCTACAGCAGGTGCACACACACAGCAAGCTGCCACTCTAGCTTGCTGATGAGCTGAACAAATTGCTCTCTTAGAAGCATTTTCTCTAGCCCAGATTTGTGGGGGTTTCTGCATCCTCTCCAATTTCTTGTTTTTTCTTAACAAAGCACATGTCCCCAGACTGGAGGTAGTTTTCTGTTGTCCAACCCCTTCCAAAGGTAAAATGTGTTGGACTGCCCAACTGGAAAGCAGCTTGGCAGAAAAGGACCCAGGGGTCCTGGTGAACACCAAGTTGGCCACGAGCCATCAATGTACCCCTGTCACAAACAAGGACAACAGGCTCATGGGCTGCCTTAGGCTGATCACTGCCAGCAGATGGAGAGAGAAGATCCTTCTCCTCTACTCAGCACAGCTGAGACAGGCCTGGAGTGCTGTGTCCATCTCTGTCCTCAATATCCATGAACAGCGTACTGGAACAAGTCCCACAGAGGGCCACAAGAACTACAAATTAATTGGGGAATCTGATGTGTGAGGAAAGACTGAGAGCTGCATTGGCTCTCAGAGCCAATTGAAGAGACAGGGATCTTAAGAGGATCTTATTGATAAGTATAAGTTCCTGGTGGGTGAAAGTAAAGAAGACAGGTCCAGAATCTTTTCAGGGGTGCCAGGGAAAGGCCAAGAAGCACAAATTGAAATACAGCAAATTCCATTTAAATGCAAGAAAAAGCTCTTTTTAACTGTGATCATGCTAGAACACTGCAACAAATTTCTAGAGAGGTTGTAGAGTCTCCATCTTTGGACATACTCAAAACACAAGTGGATGTGGTCCAGAGCAACTGCTTTGGCTGCCCTTATTCTGAGCAAAAGGGGTTGGAGCAGATGATCCCCAGAGATGCCTTCCAACCCTTCCAACCTCAGCCATTCTGTGATGCTCACCAGCCTATACTTCCACCTGTCCTCTTGGTTCCTATTCTCTCTCCTGGTTTGATGCTGTGAAAATATATGTTCTACATGCCTGGACTGCTGATGTCCTTTGCACACATCCTCAAGCCTTATTAATCACTCCTCCAAACTTTAGGTTATCTGTACAATTTAGCCAGCAGCGTTGTTTTTATGTATTTCCAGACCATTGATGGAAACATTAATTTGCATCTAAGTTATGACTGCCTTCGCAGGAATGCCATAGGAAAGTGCTCATTAAACAGATTTCCTGCCCATAATTTCTGTCCAAGATCTGTCAACTACCCATTGCTCAATCTATCAAATACCAGCACATAAAAGAAAGATAGATTTCCAGTCCATATAGTCTTTATGTGCTATTTCTCTCCATTTAACAGCAACAGAGACCCAGGAAATGACTGCAAGAACTGGAACACATCCACACCCCCACATATTCTCCATGCTTCTGACAGCTGGATGTTTAAAAGCAGCAATGGCAACCAAATTGTTGGGTCCCACAGTCAGCAGCAGACCTGAATTACTCTACTTCTTTTTAAGTTGTTTGCATGTTAGTTGTTCACTGCCACAATTAATTACCTAATAGGATTTAATGCCCCCAAGGAAATAACTTCCCTTTTTTTGTTTTAAACTTTTGTGTGATATTTGCACTGGATGTTCTCTCCTTTATGCCACACAGGAAGCAGTGAGTCATTTTGACTTCTTCATGTAATCTCTGGCACTCAAAATCTCATAACCTTCCATTCAGGCCACCTTGCTGAGACTTGTCAGCTTCACTGTGCCAGACTTACTTTCAGGGAAGACATTCTATCATTCCAACTCTTTCCTTGGAGCTGGTGCTAGATGTCTGCAGACAGCCAGGCAAGGCTTTGCCCTTTACTGCCATCACACCACACTGCCTCTGCAGTTCCCAATGGCCTGAGCCCACCCCTGTCTGGGTTGCATCCAGCTGGGACAACACATTTTCTTGGGAAGCAGAACATGAACCTCTCTGATTCACAAGGAAACAGAGGCTGGAGCCCTTACAAGCCTCTGCCCTTTGCACAAAAAGCATTCTTCTTCCCTGCTGCCCTCCCCAGGCAGGCAGGCAGCAGCTCACTATGCAAGAAAGCACGTAAAAGGGGAAACAAAAATTAAGCAGTGGTTAAGGGAATAGGAGAAGAAAAACCCAGATGGCCCCCTGGAGTCTGGGGCTGAGCAGCACGAACAGTCGGAGCCCCTGGAAGCCAGCTCATCCATGCGCACTGCCCTTGCTACCTCTCTGCTCCCAGGAGGGGGCCTAATAAATTTTACAAAAGAGCAAACAGCTGAAAAATGCTCATATTTAAAAATATATTGAGAGAATTTGCATGTTGTTCCCTTTTGTGTGGGGATGGCATTTATACACCCGGCATTTCAGCAGCACCGCATCTCAGAGCACTTTACATAGCAATTAATTACACACTGGTAGTGGAGTGACTGTCTACAGGCAAACTCATCAGCCATTATCCACTCAGCAACATCCAGCATACAGCTGTGAACATTTGCATTAGCAGAAAGTCATCCTGGCTGCCATTAGCAGGGAGCAGGGTGTCAGTGAGGGTGAGAGGGGTCAGCTCACCCCCCATTCCTGCCCAAAAAGCCTTTGACAGCCACCGTCACAGCTTTCACAGCAAAACTTGTGACTCTTCCCTCACTTGACCCCAGGTTTGGACCAGGGAGTTGCCATCAGCTTACAGCACACTGCAGTCCACATCCAGCACCATAATGCCAGCCTCTCCTACAAGATGGGAAATGACTCTTGGAAGGGAAAATTCTGAGACAGCACATGAAGGAACAATCACCAAATCTGTGGAGTGGATGGCTTTATGGTCTGAACTTTGTCCACAGCAATGATGGTTTCTATTTCATTTCCTCCGTGACACCTCTGTACCCCAGGATTACTCCAGCACTCCCCAGGTCTCTCCATAAACCAGTCTTAATTCCACTTATTAATAAACCACTTAATTCCTTAAGTGGCCCACTGAAGGACACTGAAGGTCTGGCCTCAGTGCTATTCAGAAGAACTTTACAATGCCAGATTCTCTCTTGAGTCTCCGTTGCCTCTGTTTTACCCACAACATGGCAAAAGCATGTGTGGCACTACAGCCAGGAGATCAGAGGGAACATGTGAGCAAAGAAGAGGATCCCAGTAGTGCACTGACCTTCAGAGGGGACCTGACAAGAGTCCAACCAGCAGTACTCACAGAACCCAGAGATAGTCAAAATAAAACATTCAAATAAATTGCTTTACTATATATTTTACCATCTGAACGGACAGTTGTGAAAATGTCCCTGGACATTAGAACTTGATCTTCTGTATTGTAAGTTGTTAAAACACTACCTGGCAGGTTTTTGGCACAATCTAGCTAGGATGCTCCCAAATGATGCCTAGACACAGCCTGGGAATTAGCACAGACTAGTGCCCATTCTCAGTAGGCAATTTGGATGTAATCCCTCTTTTTTGGAAGGTGAGAGAATTCAATAGTACAGATGCAGGATATCCTGTGCCAGCTGGCCTCTGCACAAGAGAGGAGACCTAGCTACAGTTAATTTACAGGTATAGATGCAGCCTCAGAGTCCTGGACAACATCCAGCCAATGATTGCACCCGCCTCCTTTCAATTTCACCAGCCTGAATTGCAAAAGAAAGCCACAATTCTTCTAATCTTTAATTGCGTCTGCGGACCTCTGAAATGGTTCTGCCTTTTCATCCTGGATAAGGTGATCTTTGAATTTCTGAAAGTTAAAGTGTATTAAGTCTTTGGAGCTCCTTTGAAGAGCCACATGAGATAGATACAACTGCAGCATAAACTGCTAGGGTCTCTTCTTTCTCTCTTGCTTGTGTTTCATGTGTGCAAAAATATTCAAAACAATTATTCATTTTGCGAGGCTGGCATGTCTTTCTTGCTGAGCCCACCGAGCCAGCTCTAGTCACCACGAGACCAGAGAGAACAAACAACCTGAATGACTATTGCCTTGTGGCAGGCAACAAATCTCAGCCAAGAAGGACACATAAGAACCACCTACAAACCTGTGTAGCACAGGCCTTTTCCAGTTTGTGCATTTTAAGAACACACGTTGTGTGTATGAGGAAGATCTAATGGTCTTGGGAGGATAAACATGGTCTTACAAAAGATGACTTCGGTGCGCAAACACAGCAGGTCTCCAGTTTGGGGTTTTCCTCTCATTAAAGCTGAATAAACCAAGATTCTGGCAGGATGGGACCATTGCCTGAAGGCAGAAGAGGTCTCTCTGCTCAACCTGCCTACGCACTCCACAGCCTGAACTTGCTATCCAGGGTTGCAGGACTTGTGGCACTAGAGGTGAGCAGACATGGTCACTTCCCAGACCCTTCTGCAAAGAAGAGAAGGGAATCAGAGTTTCAGTGTCTGGAGAGGGGGGAAAACCTTCCAAGTAGCTGGTTTACAGCAAAACCACAAAATTTTTGAAAATAGAATAAGATAATCTCTGTGAGGTTTCCTTTATCTTGTTTTGCTGCCAGATTCCTAACATTCCCTTGGGGTATGGACAGACACATTTTAATGAACTTCTAGGAGATGGGGTACTTATCTCACTCCTTGGTCTCATTATGAGCTTGCCTCCTACAAAACCTATCTGCCTTTAATCACTCATTTTTTTCCCTGTGAGACCTCCTAATTTCTTCCCCAAACACACCCCAAACTCCTTTCAAACCCACAGAAACTGCTACCTGGCTTTTGAAGTTTCAATGGTGAGGTTTTTGAGGTTTCAGCTGTTCAGGGACTTCAACACAGGCAGTGAAACAATTCAGGATGTTGAGAAGGATATTCCTGAGGAGACAAGAAATGGGAACAGTAAAGGCCATAGCTCTCTGTGCTCAGATGTCCATGAAGACTTCCCCTGAGCCAGCAGCCACCGTGCTTGGATTAGGGATTTCACTTCTGTTTCACTTCTGTTGTAGCAAAAGCAACTTCTTTCACATTAGCATGATAAGGACTTTGATTAATTTTGTGCACTTTTTCTCCATCCCACGCTGTAGGGAAGAGTGCTTGATCCCCTGGCCCTTACCTGCTGCTGGTATCCCTCTCCACAGCTGTCTCCAAGACAGAGGAGCAGAGCAAAAATTGCTGTTTTGGTGATGTACAGCCACGTCCTGGGAAGCAGAGCTGCAAACCACCGGGCAATTGCACAGATTCCACTAGAGACCATTTCAGAGAAGCCACTGAGCTTGATAATGCTGATTTACATAGCGGTGCATCTTCCGCTCTCCGTGGGAATTGCCGGGTGGCGTTCCCTGGCCTGCACGATGCCAGAGGTCAGGCTGCTGATCAGAGCGGTCCCATCTGGCCTGAAAATCTATAAATTCAGATCTGGATGAAATTGGGCAATTTTGGATTTGGATAAGCATTCATGAATTTAAATGAATAAATAATAATATAATAATAAATCATTCATCTCGCTATCTAGCGTCTGAGTCCCCTCCAAGACCTGCAGTTCAGAAGCAGCCAAAGTTTGACTACCTCTGCAATTGGAGCCAATGAATTTCAGATGAGGGGGAGGGAGAGGTAAAAAGCAGGAGAAAAGAAATGTTGGGGGAGAACCACTTTTTCAAAGTGACTTCCCCCTCCATACATGCCATATGAGGACTGGATGCTAACAAACTCATGGCACTCCTGGCTCGAGGTAGTGGCACTGGTGAGAACTTCCATCTCCCAATACCTGTACTCAAGACAAGCAAGATCCATCAATCCAGTGAGTTCCAGATCTTCTATGCTAATATAAATCTTTCATACCTCATAGCCAGCTCACTGGGCCAGGCTCAAGACTCCCTGACTCAATCCCAAGCAACCAAGTTCAGGCAAGTACACTTCATTTTGGTTGTCTTGTGGAAGAGAGCTTTGGGCTAGAGCAGTGCTGTGCTGTGCTCAGAGTCAGGCTCTCTCCCATGAGAGATAAATCCATGGGCAGTCATCGTGTTGCAAAGGAGACAACAGGCTGGGCTGCACTTCTGATGGGTGATCTCCACTGCTGATCTCCCACCCAGAGCTGTCTCCTCATTCCTACGCACCAGGCACTCACTTTGGGCAAAATTCGTAGCACTGTTCCATCTTTTTTTTCCTCATCCTTCTTTCCTCATCCTCATCCTGTTATCTCCCCTTGAACTACCCCCAAACTAATTCTGTCCTGATTCTCCCTGGTGAGTTTCTGCCCTCCCCAAACCTTTGTGTTTAATTTCCTCTCTAAACCAGCTCTTGCAGCTTCCTCCGGTTCAGCCTCCTTCACTCATTTCATTAACATGCTGTTTACTTCTGCTTGTAGATCATTAGCAGCAATATTAAACAACTGGCAGCCTGCCCAGGAGGCTGCGATCTCCGGGGTTGATGACTTGTTTTATTTTCCCTTCCTGAGAGAGCAGCAAAAGCCTCAGATTTGGGTGGACACAGAAAGACCCGAGCCAGGAGCAGAGATGAGAGAGGCGGCTTTCTTGCCTTTCCTAGTAAATCTCCCAGTCTGCTTTGCCTTTAAATTCCTCACACATGTAGGTTGTTCTCTAATGGGCATGCTTCTGATACTTTTATTTGGACCATTTTCTTGAAATAAGATTTTGCCACCCCTTACTCCTCTTAAAATTGCTTGGTTGGGAATCAATGAGTCCACATCTGAGACTGAATTTTAGGTCAATCTCCTTTCAAGCCCCTTGTATCACAAATTCCTTCTGTTTTCCTACTGAAAGAAGAGCCAACAAACTTATTGACTAATTTGAGTCTGTCATCTTACCTGCACTGGCACAGAGATTTAGCCCCTTACAGACGATCTCATCTCCACAACCTGTACTCTTGAGGTTCTCATATGCTTGCCTCAGAAAATTCCTCTAAAGAACTTTGCAGAGGTGTGGGAAAAGTTTACATTCGACTCAGGAACTCAGAAAATCTTTTTAGTAACCCAGACCAAGCATGAAATGAACCCAAGGTAATCTATGAAGCCAGGAGAAACCTCAGACCAGGGCAAAGGTGCTTTGGTGCCTTGCAACAGCTATTCTGTAGTGAGCAGAGCAGAGAACTGGCTGCACATTTTCATTAAATATTCATCCATTTTCTTTTTAATATGATGACTTTTTTTTTCTTTTTCTGCCAAGGAAGGCTGAATGGAAGGAAAGGTGAAAAGGAATTGGCACATTCAAAATTTTCCAATATCTGGCAAAAATGTCAACATAAACGTCACTTGAAAATTCTAATTGAGACAATTTTGACTGATTTCTCTTTGTATTTCCAGTGCCTCCACACTGGCCCCTTGGGCTGTTGGCCATCTCCTCCTTGGACAGATAGAGATTGTCCTGTCCACACAAGACTTGCAGGGACCAGCTGTTAGCACTGTGAAAAATTTTGCTAGTAGGGATATCTTCAACACATGCTCCTTCTTTGCTCCTTCTGTTTTCCAGATCAGGCTGTTCCCAGCTATCATCACAAAAGCCTGGAAAACTACCTCTAGATTGCTCACACAAGGCACACTTAAACCAGTTTGTTCCTGTTCTAGCACTGCCACAAAGCATTTTTCTCCACTCTGCCCACAGGGGAATCTTTGGGGAATCACTGGGCTCGCTCTTGGCCCCCAGTTAGCTGGGTTAAGGAAACCAAACCCTTTAGACTCTCTCTATCTGAAGTAAAGTGACTCTTCTTCTAATCCATGGTCAGCAGATCCTGCCATTAGGAACTGACATCATAAATTTGAGTAAAAAGCCTCCTTTCTGTTCAAGTAACGCATTTCCCCTGATGTGCTGCTATTTCAGATAGATTTGAGAGTGTTTTTACACTCAAAAGCCTTCCATCAAAGGCCACTCATGTGGGGCACCCTTTTGTTTTTCAGAAATTCTTTATGATTTCACTCTTTCTCCACCTTGATGCCTGTCTTCTCCATACCTTCCTGGCCAAAGGCATCACACACTGTTCAAGAGGTATCCTGCTGTGCCCACCACTCCACAGACACAGACTGCTGTGTCCCCCGTTTCAGGAGTGTGCAGCAGAGCCGTGTGACAGACAGAAGCTGGATTTGCTCTTCATCCCCAGGCACCTAATGTCCTCACATGGCCTTTTATCTCTGCTCCCTGCCCACTTGTATTCACATTATTCCCAAGCCAAACATCAAGTTATAATTCCCTGCTTGTCTTTCCAGCCTCCTCAAATCTTTTTGTTTTACTTCCCCGGTCCAAACCAGCCCCTCTAGCTCCTCCCAGTTTAGCTTCACCCACACATTTCATTAACATGTTGTTTATTCCCACTTCTAGATGATTAGCAAAGACATTAAATGACTGGCAGCCTGCCCAGAGAGGCCATTACCTTTGGGGTTGATGACTTGTTTTATGCACCTCTCAAAGTGGAGTGAGCAGCAGAGCTGGGCAGGTCTGGAAGGTCCTGAGCAGCACTGGGAAGATCCAGAGGAAGCTCCACGTGGCCACATTTTCAGCACACTGGGTATCTCTGCTTGCCCCATACCCTTGCTCCATACCACCATGTGGAGTCACCAGGCAGAGGCCTTTTAAGAGGGAGCAAGAGGGTATGAAGAGGAGAGCTGGCAGAGAACATGACTCATTGTCTGGGATTTTTCTGCTCCACAAAACTGGGAGAAAAGAAGGGTGGCAACTAAACAAAGAAGGACATCCTCTAGCAATGCCACACAGTGCCCTTATCACATATAAGGGGTGGGGGACCATGTGACCATGTGGTGTTTGTAAACTCAATAAAATGCAACATTTCAGAGTGTGTTTTAATTCTGACTGAGGTGAAAATGTTTCTTTTGAGAAAATACCCACTGACCACCAGTGTCTCAGTGGGGAGTTGGGTAAAATCCCTTTGCAGAACCTCTCTCAGCCTTCAGGAGCCCAAGTTTCAGCAGGGACAAAAGCTGTCACACACACACGGTGGAGGGGCTGGTTTTACCAGGCAGCTGGGGGGGTCTCAGGACAACTGTGAATCCAGACACCTTGACACCTGACAAGCTGCAGCCTCAGATCTCTGCTTCCACTTCCCCAGTGGGAAAACCACTTCTCCTTGGAAAAGATCTCCTTGCCAATGCAGTCTCACCACCAAAACCCTCGGAAAAGGCAACTTACACAAGGGCAGCGTGTTTCCTGATGGTCTCTTCACCAGATTTGGTGGTATTTGGAGACTCTCAGCATGCCAGAGTAGTCTGGACAGTCACTGGAATGCCTCAGAGCAATGATTTTCCAAACAGCTCTGAGCATAACAGTGGTTCCAGACCAGAGCTCTTGCCCACATGAGTAGTCACATTTTCACCAGCTGGGCTGCTTTCAGTGCAGGGAAGATGCTGGTCATCCTTACAGAAAAGCACCTCTTTTGGGACTTTAAGAAATACAGATCTTACCTGCCTTTTACACTTCTTTAAAGAAAAAAAATGCAAAGAGAGCTCTTCCCCAATGAATAAAATCACTGAACTGAGAAAGAAAATGTACCAGGTGGCTCCCACTTTTTCCTGCCTTA